>JAZHEH010003067.1:0-396017 GCA_036589455.1 Ateles fusciceps
CTGGGGCAACCCTGTGCTGTACATCAACTCCCCCACTAGATGCCTGTCTGCCTTGGTTATTTCCCATCTACCCGGGCCTCTGACCTTCTCATGCTTTGAGTCCCCAGCTTCTGGTGGCCACTGAGGCTAATGCATGGAGTCTCAGGGACAGCATTTCGACCTGAGAGGTCATGTTCATGTGCCACTCCTTTGTACTCCACAGAGCGGTCTTCTTTTTCATCACTTATTTATCTTTTCCATGTAAGTCATACATGAATATATCCCTGTGGCAAAGATTTCAGACAATGCCAAACACTGTCTCCTGTCACTGTCTTCTCTTCTCAGGTAACCTCTGTGACAGCTTCATGTGCTTGTATCTCCCTATATACTGTTGGCTCTCTGCATCTGTGGGTTGTTATCCGTAGGGTCTACAGGCCAATAATCAAGAAAAAATATAAACTAATAAAACAATTAAAAAAATTTGGCTGAGCTTTGAGGTTCATAGCTCATGCCTGTCATCCCAGCATTTTGGGAGGCTGAGGTGGGATGATCACTGGAGCCCAGGAGTGTGAGATGAGCCTGAACAATACGGTTAGACTGTCTCTACAAAAAAATTAAAAATTAGCTTGGCATGGTGGCACCTGCCTGTGCTCACAGCTACTTGGGAGTCTGGGGTGGGAGGATGTGTCAGTCTTAGGATATTGGGGGTGCAGTGAGCCATGATCACACTCCCGCACTCCAGCCTAGGTGACACAGTGAGACCCAGACTCAAAAAAAAACAAAAAAATGTGCAGCACCCCCCTCCTCATTCCTGCTCCAGCCATGCCTATTCCCACTATGCCTTCTGCCATGATTGAAAGTTCCCCGAGGCCTCTCCAGAAACTTTTATGCTTCCTGTACAGCTTGCAGAAAGTAAGCCAGCTAAACCATTTTTCTTTATACATTACCCAGTCTCAGATATTTCTTGATATTAATGCAAAAATATGCTGAATGTTACAAACTAGATCACAAACATACTCTACGACAACTAAGGTATTAGGAGTAATATCTCTTTGAAATATACACTGATAACAACTCGACATTGACATCAGGAGACATATCTCTTTAAAATATACACCCCGGCACCCCTGGATATTATGAACCCTCTGGCTAGGGGGCTGCACACATTCCCCACCAGAGGGCAAGTAATACCACCCAGGACCCCCTGGATATTAGGAATCCTCTGGCTAGGGGGCTGCCCACAGCCCCCTCCAGAGGGGGAGTAATCCCATCCCGGCCCCTCACCCACCAGGTATTACAAACCTTCTGGCTAGGGGAGCTGGCAACAGCCCCTGCCAGAGGGCAAGTAATATACACCCTGCACTTCCTTGTATTACCAACCCTCTGGTAAGGGGGGCTGTGCCCATAGCCCCTGCCACAGGGCGAGTGGAATCCTCCCCCGCCCCCCACTTGGATACTGCAAATCCTCTGGCTGGGGGGCTGTGCCCACAGCCCCCACCAGAGGGCTAGTGATATCCCCCTCAGCACCCCCCGTGGATACTGTGAACCCTCTGGCTAGGGGCCGTACCCACAGACCCGCTGGGGTCGGATGGCAGCCCCCGACCCTGGTCCTTGATTTTGATGGACCCTCTGGCTAGGGGGCTGTGCCCACGGCCCCTGCGGGGAGGCGGGTGGCACACCCCGGACCCCGCCCTTGGGATGCAATGGATGCTCTAGCTAGGGGCCCGTGCATACGGGCCCCACCGGGGGTGGTTGACAGCCACCCCAGCCTCTGCCCTTGGATGCGATGAATCCTCTGGCTAGGGGCCGTGCACACCGCCCCAGCCTGGGGGCTGGTGGCAGCCTCCCAACCCCCAGCCTTGGTTGCTACTGATCCTCTGTTTATGTGGCCAGGTGGCAGTCCCCAGCCCCACCCTTAGGTGTGACGGACCCTGTCTAGGAGGCCGTGCCCACGGCCTCTGCTGTGGGGAGTGGGGCAGTACCCCGGCCCCCACCGTTGGATGTGACTGACCCTCTCTCTAGGGGGGCGGGTGGCAGCACCCTGCCCCCTGCCCTTGAATGCGACAGACCCTAGGGCTAAGGGGCTTGTGGCAGCACCCTGGTCCCTACCCTTGGATGCGACGAACCCTCTGGCTAGGGGGCCATGCCCACCGCCCCAGCCTGGGGGGTTGGTGGCAGCCCCCGACCCCCACCCTTGGATGCAACGGATCCTCTGGGTAGGGGCCGTGCCCACTGTCCCAGCCTGGGGGCTAATGGCAGCCCCAGCCCCCGCCCTTGGATGTTACGGACCCTCTATCTAGGGGGTCATGCCCATGGCCCCCACCGGGGGAGTGGGTCACAGCCCCTTGACCCCGCCCCTGGTTGTGACAGAGGCTCTGGCATGGGTCCAGTGGGTAGCACCCCTGGCCCCTGCCCTTGGATGTGACGCACCTTCAGGCTAGGTGGCGGGTTGCAGCACCCCTGTCCCTGCACTTAGTTGCGAGGGACCCTCTGTCGAGGGGGCTGTGCCTACGGCCCCCGCTGGGGGGTCGGGTGGCAGCGCACCGGCCACTGCCCCTGGATGTGATGGACCCTCTGGTCAGGTGTCCGTGTGGCACCGCCCCGGCCTTGGATACGATGGATCCTCTGGCTATGGGGCGGGTGACAGCACCCCGGCCACCACCCCTGCCCTTGTTTCCAGCAGAATCTCTGGCTAGGGGGCCTGTGGCAGCTCCCTGATCCCTGCCCTTGGAAGCAATGGACCCTCTGGCTAGGGGACGGGTGGCAGCACCCCGGCCCCTGCCGTTGGATGAGACGAACACTCAGGCTAGGGGGCCAGTGGCAGCACCCCCGACACCACTATTGGATGCAACGAACACTCTGCGTACGTTGCCGGTGGCAGTAACCCGGCCCCCACCGTTGGATGCGATGGACTCTATGGCGAGGGGGCATGTGGCAACATCCCCGGCCCCTGCCCTTGGATTCGATGCACCCTCTGCTTAGGTGGCATGTTGCAGCACCCCAGCCCCCACCCATGGAAGCGATGAACTCTTTGGCTAGAGGCCCGTGCCCACCGCCCACGCCAGGGGGTGGGTGGTAGCCCCCCTGGCCTCTACCCTTGGATGCGAGGGACCCTCTGGTGAGGGGGCTGTGACCACGGCCACCGCCAGGGGGCAGGTGGCAGCCCCCCACTTCCCCGCCCTTGGATGCGACAGGACCTCTGGCTAGGGGGCCGGTGGTAGCACCCCGACCCCGCCCTTGGATGCGATGGACACTCTGCGTAGGGCACGAGTACCACGGCCCCAGCCATTGGATGTGATGGACCCTATGGCGAGGGGGGCGGGTGGCAGCACTTGGCCCCCCCGCCCTTGCATGCGGCTGACTCTCTGGCTAGGCGGTGGGTTGCAGCACCCCCGCCCCCTACCCTTGGTTGCGACGGACCTTCTGGCTAGGGGCCCGTGCCTACGGCCCCCGCTGGGGAGTGTGTTGCAGCCCCCCGACCGCTGCCCTTGGTTGCGACGGACCCAGTTGGGGGCGAGCTGGCAGTCCCCAAGTCCCCACCCTTGGATACTACTGACTCTCTGGCGAGGGCGCTGGTGGCAGTACCACAGTCCCTGCCCTTGTATGCGATAGATCCTCTAGGAAGGTGGCGGGTTGCAGCCCCCAGGCCCCCGGTCTTGGATGCGACCGACCCTCTGGTGAGGGGGCCATGCCATGCCCACAGTCCCCTAGGGGTCTGGTGGCAATGTCCCGGCCCCTGCCCTTGGATGCGACGTATTCTGTGGCTGAGGGGCGGGTGGCAGCATCCCCGGTTCCTACCCGTGGATGCTATAGACCCTCTGGTTAGAGGGCGGGTGGCAGCACCCCAGCCCCTGCCTTTGGATGCGACAGACCCTCTGGCTGCGGTCGGGTGGCAGCACCCGGGCCTCCAAGGTTGGATATGATGGACCCTATGGCGATGGGGGCGCATGGCAACACCCCTGCCCCTGCCCTTGGATGCGATGCACCCTCTTGCTAGGGGGCCGGTAGCAGGACCCCGGCCCCTGCTCTTGGTTGTGACGGACACTCTGGCTAGGGGGCTGGTGGCAGAACCCCGGCCTCCGTGCTTGAATGTGAGGGACCCTCTGGTGAGGGGTATTGCCCAGGGACCCCGACAGGAGGTGGGTTGCAGCCCCCAGGCCACTGCCCTTGGATGCAACAGCCCCTCTGGCGAGAGTGACGTGCCCACGGCCCCCACCGGGGGGCGGGTGGTAACTCCTGGGCCCCTGCCCTTGAATGAGACAGAGCCTCTGGAGAAGGGGCCATTCCCACGGCTTGCTCGTGGTGGGGGGGCAGGTGGCAGCACCATGGGCCTCGCCCTTGAGTCCATATGACTGACCATATGGCTAGGGGGCTGGTGGCAGCACCCCTGCCCCCGCCATTGGATGCTATGGGTCCTCTGGCTAGGGGACTGGTGGCAGCATGTCGGCCCCCGCCCTTGGATGTGATGGACCCTCTGGTTAGAGATCCATGCCCACCGCCCCCAGTGGGATGCGAGTGGCAGCCCCCGGCCCTCACACTTGGATGCGACGGGCCCTCTGGCAAGGTGGCCATGCCCATGGTCGCCTCTGACCCCCCGCCCTTGGTTGCGACAGAACTCTGGCTAGGGGGCCGGGCGCCGGGTCTGGGGGCTGGCGCCTGTAATCCCAGCTACTTGGGAGGCTGAGTCAGGAAAATCACTTGAACCCAGGAGGCAGAGGTTCCAGTGAGCCAAGATCAAGCCACTGCACTCCAAGCTGGGCAACAAGAGCCAAAAGGCCATCTCAAAATAAATTGATAGATAGATAGATAAATAGATAAATTTAATTTTTGAATGCTTCACATAATAGAAATACTGTTCAGAAAGGAAAATGAACAACTGCTAAAGATGATCCTCAAAAACATTATTTTAAGAAAAAGCCGTCAAACTAAAAAGGAAGCATATTTTTATAATCCATACATAACAAGTTCTGAGACAGCCCAAACTCGCCCCGGCATCAGCAGTGAGGAGAGCAGTTGTGGTAGAGAAGAGCGAGGGGTAGGGTGACAGAAGAAACTGAGGAAAAGCTGCTGACTTTCCAGCTTTTGATCTAGTTGTCAGTTACCCATTTGATAATTTGTGATCAATTAACAAACTGCTAATCTTATAATTGGTCTCTTTTGTGGCATATTTTACACTTCTGTAAAAGATCCACTAAAATATGTTTGATAATTGGATCAAATTTTTCTGTAAATACGATGAAAGAAAATAGTCAACTACATATACATGAACAAGAAAGTTGACTAAATGCTCAACTAACTCTCAAAATGTAAACAATAATTTAAATAAAAATATTCACCAGGAGCTTGGGTTCCATCTGAATTATCTAAAGCTTGATAGAAGTTTCCTCAGTTTTAGCTTCAAAGAAAAAACACCCCCACAAATGTAGACATGAAATAAATTGTAAAGATACTAAATGCACAATTTAATTTGAAGTGCTAGGGTTCTAGCTGACTAAGTCTATAGATTAATGCAATGTAAAATGAATGTTTGGTAAGAATATATGTTCATAATATTCCATGGTGTATATGTACCCCAAAACCTAAAATGCAATAATATATTTAAAAAAAGAATATATGTTCATTTAAAAATATAAAATATTATCCCCCAAATTTTCTGTTTTATTTCTGTGAGAAGTGGAAAAATATCACAGGCAAAATGTGATCCTCTCATTGTAAATACTGAAGATTTCTCACTTGCCAGTTCAGTTTTTTGTTCACACCACCAAGTAATCAGTCTGCATTCTTCTTCTGCTACAAGCATCCAGAAAACAACTGAATGAACGAAAAAAAAATTCACAACACCAAAAGCATAGTGCTTGATTACATATTTCAAGTCATGACAGTATACTGAGCTGGTAGTCATGAAGAAAGCAACTCTATGGAGTCTTTTTATATGGGGATATTAACAAAAGAGTGAAATGCATAGTAACTGTTGAATGTCATGTTGCCAGACTGGATGCTTTGACCTATATTTTTGAAGGCCCATAGTTTTAGGTAAGAAATCACTAATCTATAATTTTTATATAGTGGACTCATGGAATACCCAAATTACACAATACTAAAATGAGAAGATGTCTTAGAGTGCTTCTAATCCAATCTCCAATACCAGGAATCCCCAGTAGATGCCCATCTGGCCTCCTAATGCAGTCAAAATATGACCGAGGAAGTTTTCACTGAAATATTTTGTGCATTAACTGTCAGTGCATGAGCTTGTCACAATAGTAATCTAGAAAATGTTTAAAGTATTCTGGATCTTAAAGTCAAAAAGTTGCTTTCCTTCAGTGGCTGTAATTTTTGTCAATGAAATATTCTTCTGATACCTATTACTATTTTCTTCTTCTTCTTCTTCTTTTTTTTACTTGGTTTCAGTAGGGAGTTTTAGCTCTCATATCCTTAAGCTCAAGAATAGTAGACATATTCCTGATTGAGATAGCTGTGTTCATTTCTGCAAAAGAACTAACATTTTTTTCCTCTGATAACATAAATTTTGTAACTGTAATTTTGCTTTGGCTGCAAGAAATCTTAGAAAGGTACACTGAGTATCATAGGATCATAACATGTTTTGAATCCTTAATATAGAGAGGCTAAAACAAACTTATGGTAAAGTTTGTATTGCCCTATCCAGTACAGGCATTTAATGTCCCACCATGGTAATAAGCCTCGAACAACCAGATCTGGGAAATATATTAAGGCCAGACTACTGTTCAATGGCATATTGTTGGCATTAGGAAGGATGATGCCCTCTGGATGAAGGTGCAACTCATCCTCAGTGTTGAAATACTGTCAGGGCTGGGGAAGAAATAAGAACCTGGGAAACAGTTATTAGTCTAGGGTGAGAAGAAAAGCTTTCTTGTGTTTCAGGGTCTATGAGTCTTTTTTCACCTGAGTTATAAAAACTATAGCATGGAAATCCCTGGAACACCTTCTTTCAGTAGTAAATAGGAGCTGCTCTACTAACTGGAAATGAGGCAAGATAAGGGTTCTGTGACTGCTCTGAGTCTTCAAATAGCTGCCCATTATTCTCTGTGTGATTACCTTTCATTAAAAAAAAAAAAAAAACTTTAAAAAATTACTTAAAGTTGTAATCTAGTTCCTGTCATCCTGTAGAGAGTTCAGGAGAATCACATCTCATTCTCCAGATGGACCTGGAGAGAGCACATGCCCACAGCCCCATGGCAGATGGGCAGAACAGGAGCAATAATCAGCAGAGATCATCTACACAGCCACATCACAGGTGTCACAATGGTCAGGTCAGCAGTCTGAGACCTGGTGAGAAGAATGGGGAGCTTGGGGCAACTGTTTCCAGGCAAACATGAAGCAGAACCCTGGAGACCTCTTGGAAATAGCTGAGGGCCACTCTGAGAGGAGGTCATTTCTAAAAATTAGACCCAGTGGGGCCTCATAGTATCAGTAGTTGAATATCAAACATGAATGTGGCTTTATTTGTTTTTTTTTTGTTGTGTTGTTGTTTTTATTTTTTAACACAAGCTGATGAAGCTGTTGAGGTCTGAGACTTAGGAATCATAGTAAATTTAAGCATTAAACCCAAATGACAGTTAATAATGAAAATTCCTATTGTCTACATCTTATATTTTTCTTTTTTTTGGTTTTGACTTTCTATTCTTATGGAGGTTTGTTTTTGTTTGTACTCGATTATGATTTAATATCTTATTGCATGTGTTCTCGCTTATAAAATGCTTGTGTAGACAAAGGCAAAAATGAGGCAGAAAATTGTTAAAAATAATAATAAATAAGCCCCAAAAGTACCATTCTAGATATTCATCTTGAATCCATTAGCTTTTCAGCTGGCAATGTAACCTAAGGAAATACACTTTATGTTATTGCGGTCTAATTTCTTTCCCTAAAACATGAGGGTGTTGAGTTGGATACTGTCTGAGATCCCTTGCACCACTAGGATTCAACCATAATATTTATGTTGATATAACTCGGCATAATATCCTGAAAACATTTTATCTTTATTAAAGGATTTCAATCCTGGAAACCTTAAAGCTAAAAAATATGGACTGAAAATTTCAAGAGACACTGTGCTATAGTTTTACAAATAGCTAAATTTTAATACTATAAATTTTTTCCAAGAGAAATATGTGAATCGTTGGTAGCTTGTAGCCATAGAATAGAAATGAGAAAAGCACCATTGGTTTCATTCTACATTTCACATAATTTGGGAGTCACAAAGTAGTTTAAAAGAATTTAACACAGAGAATATCTGAGACATGGTGTGTGTAAACAAAGAAATTGCATCTTGAGATTGATCTACATAAAGATAAATTTATCCTACATCTTACACACAGAATCATCAAAGGAAAAAGTAATAGAGCTAATTTTGTCTGACATTAAATAAATGTTGTCTTTTACTTAAGGTACACATGGAATGCCTCATCAAGATATCCATAAAATTGTCTTTATTCACCCATGGATTATATATATTAATGCATGCATTATTTCATCACTCATTCAATCAACAACCCGGTATTGACCATCTAGTATGTGCCTGGAGATCAATATAAGAAAACGATTGTATACAGCTTTCCTTCAATCTAAAAATTACAATATTCTTTGGTAATCCTTCCAGTTGAAGAGGATGTTTCTAGGTTGGCTTAATAAGGGTGTAACAAATATTTGGATGAAACTTTCCAATTAAGATAAGGATTTAGAGTCACAGCTACTGTGGTTAATACTGGTAACAACCATTACTATTCTGAAGAAAGGAATGTCCAGCCTGGTTGCAGCCTGCATTACTTACCCATCAAATGGAGCCCTCCAATAATCATAGAATGGTGTCTAGCTTGCCCCAAGTAGAGATTTAGGTCATGTTTAATTTGGTCTTCAGGGTTAAGCCAAGGATTTTCAATCCTCGGGACAGGTGTTAAATATTGTTCAAAATGTTAAATCGTATAAAAGAAGATAAAAGGAAATCTCTGTTCAGAGGAATCACCACATTAAGGTCACAATTATTTGCAGAGGCTACTCACTCTTGCCCTTTTTTTTTTTTCTAACACCGCTCCCCCACCACTCTTTCATGTATGTTAAGATGTCACATGGCTTGTGTCTTGAGACTTCTGTCAAATCATGAGGATGGGGAATATCATATATAAAGGAAGAGCAAATAGGCTTTATGTTTTTACTTTGGTAACTCCAAATACCTTGGTTTCTCAAAGAAAGTCCTGATACTATTAATGAAAACCTAGAGCTCTTACTATCAGTTACACATTTGATTAATAAGAACTCTTGGAATTCAAATAAGAAAATTGGAATGAGACTAAATGAGGGCCTAAGGATAAGCCCTCCTTAAAAAAAAATTTCCTCAGAAGAGAAACTGGACACGACTCCAATTCCTGATAAATAACTACAGTTACCGATTTATTCTAAGGCCTTTTGTACAATAAACAGGTAATTATTCTTCTTCACCATAGTTCCTGTCAATATATTTGACAGATCATTTAGCACTTTTTCAAACTGTAATGAGTCTTCCACTATGAAAACCATTTGGCTTGAATGGCAACAAATGCAAATGTGTATAGCATATTCAAAATATTGACAATTGAGTTTGCTATTTATTCAATCATAAATATTTTCTGCTTATATAGCACAGATAATTTACTGAGTCAAAAGATCTCATTTTGTAAATTATTAACTTCAAACTTCAAGAAATTAAAAATTCAACACCATATGCAGTCGTGTGTTACTTAATGATAGCAACATATTCTGAGAAATGCATTATTAGGCAATTTTGTCATTGTGTGAACATTATGGAGTATTCTTACAGAAACTTAGATGGTACAACCTTTTACACACCTGGGCTATATGGTACAGCCTATTGCTCCTAGGCTACAAAGGTGTATGACATGTGACTGTACTCGATACTGTAGGCAGTTGTAAGATGATGGTAAATATGTTTGTACCTAAACATTAAAAAGGCAACACTTTGTGATATGGCATTATGACTGCTATAATGTAACAAGGTAATAGAACATTGTCAGTTCCATTATAATCTTATGGAAACATTACTGTATATGTGGTTCATGATTGACTGAAAGGTCATCGTGCAACATGACTGTATGTGCACTTTTCAAAAGAAACTAAGAGCCTTAAGGATAATGTAGAATATTTCCTGACTTTTTTCCTTTACTGATTTCCCCTTGTAAATATATCAGACACCACAGATGTTCACATGCTTTAGACTCTATGGTTTCTTCATGGTTCTTTGTACTTTATTCACTTTCCTCCAGACCCTACGGAGAACAGTTTAGTGTTCTTGATTACATAACTTCCTGATTTAGTTTTGCTTTTTAATTAGCGGTTCCATCTCTCTTACTTCTACCCTGTCTGCCAATAAGACTAGCCAATGAATATCTCAGAGTCAGGAGGAAGATCTGCTGTAGAGGCAACCAGAAGCCAAGCCTGGGCAAGACTGGGGAAGTTCAGGTATATACAGCAATGATAGTATTAGCTTGCTCTTATTGAGTACTTACCATCTTAGAAGGAGGTGTTCTTCTAAGGACTGAACATGTACATAATTATTCATTGTTTATGTATTTACACTGAATTTGTTAATATTGGTTTGCCATTTAAAGACTAGAAAATGGAGAAGTTAAATAATTTGTTTCAGATCACACTAGTAGAAAACATCAGAGTCATATTCTTATTATAGGGTGACTAACTCTAGAACCTACTAAACATTAAGTCATATAACCACTCTAAAAAACTTAAAAACATCCCATCCACATCTTCCACCCTGCATGCCAGGTTGGGGGAAGAGTGATGAGAAGAAAAGAAGAGAGTAGAATAAGAAGGAAATGCTGATGTTCTAAAGAAAGTCAAAGTTTTCAAAACATCAAGTGAGAAATGGAAAAACACAAAGCTCTATTTTCAAAGATAGGGGAAGAGGGAGGCTGTAGATCTGTTTAAAATTCTGTATTTCAGTTCAGCACCACGTTTAAGAAAGGACAAAGAGTTGGTTGCAAAAGACAACAAATGGATGAATCTCAAATGCATCTTTTTCTGCGTAAAAAGATGCAAAGAGTCTCTGAGGACTGATGATTGAGACTGATAGGGGTCTAGAGTGAGAGAAGAGACAGTAATTCATATGGAGTGGAGACTCACCAGAGTCTCCAGAGTCACCATTCCATTGGTCAGTATCATTCACACCTCACCTAAGAATAGACATATGGGTCAATGTAAGGGAACTGAGAGTCTAGAAATAAACTATCCATCTACAGCCAATTGATTCTGAACAGGAAAGCCAAGGTTATTCAATGGGAAATGAAACAGTCTCCTCAACAAATGATGTGAAGACAACTGGATAGTCACTTGCAAAAAAGAGAGAGCTATTCTCACACAAAACTTGACCCAAAATGGATCAAAGCTCTAGTGTAAATTAGTTCAGATAGTGTGAAACACAGTGTGGCAGTTCCCCAAAGACATAAAGACAGAAATATCATTCGACCTAGCAATGCCATTACTGTCTATATACACAAAGGAATACAAAGACACATGCATGCATATATAACTTGCATGGAATCAACCTAGACATGGAATCAACCTAAACACCCATCAGTGATAGACTGGATAAAGAAAATATGTACATATGCACCATGGAATACTATGCATCATCACAAAGAATGAGATCATGTTTTTGCAAGGACAGGAATGAATCTGGGAGCCATTATCCTTAGCAAACTTACATGGGAAAAGAAAACCAAATGTCGCATGTTCTTACTTACAAGTGGGAGCTAAATGCCGAGAACACATGGATGCATAGAAGGGAACAACACATGCCAGAGCCTTTTGGAGGGTGGAGAATGGGAGGAGGGAGAGGATCATAAAAAATAACTAGTGGGTACTAGGCTTAATGCCTAGGTGATTAAATAGCCTGTATGAATACTCCCATGACAGAAGTTTACTTATGTAACAAACCTGCACTTGTACCTCTGAACATTAAAAGTTAATAAGGAGCTAATAACCATGACACTTGTAAAATAAAACATAGGGGTAAATATTCATGACCTTTTATTTGGCAATATGCCACCAAAACGCACGCAAGAAAGGAAAAACAACCGATGTATTGGACCATATTAAAATTAGAACTTCAGTATATTAAAAAACACTATTAAGAGAGTAAAAAGACAACCCACAAAATGAGAGAAATACTTGCAAATTCTATACCCGACAAGACTTTTGCATCAAGAATCCTATATCCAATAAGAGCCTAGTATAAAGCCACATTTAAACAGAGTAAAGATGCTGACTGATGCTTTTTCCCCTCTGGCAGCTATGTGTAAATTACTGTACTCAAGTTATCCTCCTGTCTCAGCTGACCTAGTAGCTGGGTTTAATAACTTTTAAAGTGCATTTTTGGAAAAATATAGAAAGAAACGTTTAAAAAAATTTTTTTTTTAGTGATTTTAGGATTATATTAAAAGCAAAAAAAAAATCATTCATTTCATAATTTTGGATTTTAAATGTACCTAACTGGATTTTAAAACTCCATTATTTTGATTTTGCTGTTTATAATTGAGAGCTGTAGGAGCAAATGGCTTAAAGAATTAAACTTTCCTCCCACAGGATTTTCTTTCTGAGTAGGGAATTTCAGCTGTGAAAGAAAAAAGTTTCCCGGTCCCAGAATTAAGAGGCTGAAACTCCCGCATAGTTACCTTTTTCTTTTCCTCTATAACTAGAAATGCTATAATGGAAGTCCTTCTGTGCTGAGAACACGTCCTAATGTATGTCATGGATTATATTGTTTACTGAGAATGGCAAGGAAAACCGAGCTAGGCACCCAAGTGGAAAACTGCTCAGGGCATTCTAAAATAGTAGACAATGTTGCATATCATACACCAGTTAAACCAATTCTTTAAATATAGGCTATATGACCCTGCTCCATTGCTCCCTTGTAGAGAACACTTTCTAGTTTGTCTTTGATTAGTGGTAAGCAGGCTCCTGCTGCCTGCCTAGTTTATCTTTGTTCTACGAGAAAACAGAACACTTGCTTGTTAATAAGAATCACCTGTTCAGAGAGACTAACTAGGTAGGTCAGTGGAAGATTCAGACTCTCGGCTCAGAATGCTGGTAGCTCTCTGCTCTGACTTTCTGCTCTCTTTTTGTTTCTTAATATCTTCAACGCTGCCTGGGTTAGGGTCTCCATGACAGAGCTGGTCTCTGCATTTCTGAAAGACAGCAATTCATGGACACTCAGCTACTCTAGCTTTTGATTTTCTGCCTGCTTCCATGCTGAAATCACGTTTCTTTCTTTTGCTTCTCTATTTTAAAGAAGTTATAAGGGTAGGCAAAGACCAAAGGAAAAAGTAATTAAAGGTAGACTTGAAGTTTGGAAAAATTTTCATTTGAGGTTTAGAGAGTTTTTTCAGAACTGCTATTTTTATGGTGTACTAAGAAGGCTTTCCAGGTGAAATAATGGCTCTGAGATAAGCTGCACTATGTCAGGTATTCTCAAAACTACACTCTTGTCTCTGTCTTCTTGTTCTCCTTCTGCTTATTTCAAATGAAAGAAGACAAGGTATAATCAACAGAAAACAGGATCTTGTTTTCGTAACATGCTTTCTCTATAAGGTAGGGAAACACTTAAAAAGAGTATGTTCAAATTAGATTCAGTGTTTTCTGTAAGCAATCAGAACTCTAATCATATTCTAAGAAAAGAGATGTTAGTAAACTTAAAATAACTCAAGATATGCTTGTGTGAACACTTGCTCTGGATAAACAGAGCACTCATGTATTAAGGTGCAGAGAAAGTGTAATTCAGCCAGACTTGTACTGTTGTGAAGTAAATATCAGAAACCTTCCATCTTTGTCACTTATCTGAATAGAATTTCTTTATGGTAAAGTCTTTGCTAAAAACAAAACGCTTAAGCTTAAACCTTATCCGGAGTATAGCTTTCTTAGAGAAAAGAGCTTTGCAAACACTTCCCTCATAGTTACGGTTTCTTTTCCTCTACAACAAGAAATGCTATAAGAGAAGTCTTTCTGTGCTGAGAACAGGTCTGTGCCATGGATTACATCGTTTACTGAGAACAGTATAGAAAACCAAGCTGATCCCCAGGTGGAAAACTGCTCAGGGTATTCTACAATAAAGGGCAATGTATGCATATGTTAAACTAGCTAAAGTAATTTTTTTAAAAACGGGATATATGACCCTGTCCCATAGGTCCCTCTTGGAGAATGCTTTCTAGTTTCTTTGAATAGTGGTAAACATGCATCAGCTGCCTGACTAGTTTATCGTTCTATGAGAAAATACAGAACACCTTGTAAATAACAATCACCTGTTCAGAGAATACGTGGGTCAGCCTCTGAGTCTTTTCAGCTCGAAATGCAGGTAGCTCCCTGCTCTCCCTTTGTCCTTTGTCTTTGTGTTTAATTTCTTGAGCACTGCATGTGTTGGGGTCTCCACAACAGAGCTGGTCTCTGCATTTCTGAAAGACGGGAATCCCTGGACACTCAGTTACTCTAGCTGTTGATTTTTCTGCCTGCTTCCATACTGAAATCACATTTCTGTCTTTTGCTTCCCTTTTTTAAAGAAGTTATAAGGATAGGCAAAGGCCAAAGAAAAGAATCAAGAGTGGGTCTGAAGTTTGGAAAAATGATTTTCTGAGGTTGAGAAATTATTTTTGGAAATGTTAAAGCATACTAAGAAGGCATTCCAGGTGAAATAACGGCTCTGAAATAAGCTACACCATGTCAGGTGTTTTCAAAACTGCACTCCGGTCTATGACTTCTCATCTGCTTCTGCTTTTTTCAAGTGAGAAGATAAGGTGTAGTAAACAGAAAACAGGATCTTGTTTTCCTAACATGCTTTCTCCATAAAGCAGGGAAACTCCTTAAAGGAACAGTATGTTCACATTAAATTCAGTGTTTCCTGTGAAAATCAGCTTTCTAATCGTATTCTAAGAACGAAAGACATTACTAAACCTGTTAGAATAACTCTAGATAAACCTCTTGAAGTATGAACACTTGCTCTGGAATAAAAACTAAGCATGTATTAAGGTGCAGAGGATGCGTAATTCAACCAGATTTGTACTGTTCTGAAGTAAATATGGGAAAACTTCCATCTTTAAGTCACTTTCCTTATCTGAATGCAACTTTTGTTTTCTGGTAAGAAAGTCTTTACTAAAAACAAAATACTTAAGCTTAAACTTTATCTTGAAAATAGTATTTTAGAGAAGATATTTGCAAAAACTCTCACTGTTACCGGTTTCTTTACAACTAGAAATGCTATAACAGAAGTCTTTGTGTGCTGAGAACAGGTGTAAGGTGTGTCATGGATGACATTGTTCACTGAGAACAGCATGGAAAACCAAGCTGGTCCCCAAGGGGAAGACTGCTCAGGGTGTTCTAAAATAGGGCAATGGATGCATATCATACGCTAGTTAAAGTAATTTTTTAAAAACGGGTTATGACCCTTCCCCCATAGCTCCCTCTTGGAGAACACTTTCTAGTTTGATTAGTGGTAAGCAGGCATCAGCTGCCTGCCTAGTTCATCGTTCTATGAGAAAACATGGAACAGCTTTAAATAAAATCACGTGTTCAGAGAATAAATACGTGGGTCAGCCTCTGCTTGAGGCTTTGCAGTGCGGAATGCTGGTAGCTCCCTGCTCTCACTTTGCCCTCTGTCTTTGTGTTTGTTTCTTAATTTCTTCAGCACTGCCTGGGTTGAGGTCTCCACGACAGAGCTGGTCTCTGCATTTCTGGAAAGATGGCAATCTCTGGACACTCAGCTACTCTAGCTGTTGATGTTTCTCTGGCTTCTATGGTGAAATAATACTCCTTTCTCTTGCTTCACTTTTTAAAAATTCAGGAGGATAGGCAAAAGCTGAATGAAGAAAATAAGAGTGGATCTGAAGTTTGGAAAAAGCTGAGGTCTAGAGTTTTCAGAATTGCTGTTTTTGTAGTATACTAAGAAGGCTTTCCAGGTGAAATAACAGCTCTGAAATAAGGCACACCATGTCAGGTATTTTCAAAACTGTGCACTCTGGTCCATCTCTTCATTCTTCTGCTCCTGCTTATTTCAAATCAAAGACAAGGTACAGTAAACAGAAAACAGGATCTTGTTTTCCTAACATGCTTTCTCCATAAGGCAGGGAAACACTCTTAAGAATAGTATGTTGGAATTCACTATTTTCTGTTAACAATCAGCACTCTAATCATATTCCAAGAACGAAAGACATTAATGAACTCTCTACAACAACTCTAGAGATGCACTTGTAGTATGAACACTTGATCTGGAATAAACAGAACACTCATGTATTAAGGTGCAAAGAATGTGTAATTCAGCCAGGCTTGTACTTTTCTGAAGTAAATACCAGAAAAATTCCATCTTGAAGTCTGTTTTTATCCGAATAGAATTTTTTTTTTTTCTGGTAAGAAAGTCTTTGTTAAAAACAAAATGCTTAAACTTAAACCTAATCCTGAGAATAGTTTTCCATCTTAGAGAAAAGAGACGTGCAAAAACTTCCCTCATAGTTACCGGTTTCGTTTCCTTTACAACTAGAAAGGCTACAATAGCAATCTTTCTGTGCTGAGAACAGATCCAATGTGTCATGGATTATATTTACTGAGAATAGCATGGAAGATCAAGCTGGTCCCCCAAGTGGAAAACGGCTCAGATGTTGTAAAATTTAGGCAATATATGCATATCATACACTAGTTAAACTTCTTAAAGGATATATGATCCTGCCCCCATTGCTTCCTCTTGGAGAATGCTTTCTAGTTTGTCTTTGATTAGTGTGAAGCAGGCATTGGCTGCCTGCCTGGTGTATTCTATGGGAAAACAAACAACATCTACTTGTTAATAAGCATCGTTTGTTGAGAGAAGAAAGACGTGGGTCAAAATCTGCTTGAGGCTTTCAACTCGGAATGCTGGTAGCTCCCTGCTCTCACTTTGCCCTCTGTCTTTGTGTTTAATGTCTTCAGCACTGCGTGGGTTGGGGTCTCCACAACAGAGCTTGTCTATGCATTCCGGAAAGACAGCAATCCCTGGACACTTGGCTACTCTAGCTGTTGATTTTTCTGCCTGCTTCCCTGCTGAAATCATATTTCTTTTCTTTACTATTTTTAAAGAAGTTACAAGGATAGGCAAAAGGCCAAAGAGAAAAGGAATTAACAGAGTGGATCTGAAGTTTGGAAAAATTTTAGTCTGAGGTTTAGACATTTTTTCAGAACTGATATTTTTATAGTATACTAAGGTTTTCCAGGTGAAATAATGGCTCTGAAATAAGCCACAGTATGTCGGGTTTTTTTTTCAAAACTGTACACTCTGTGGTCTTTTCTCATTCTCCTGCTTATTTTGAATGAAAGAAGACAAAGTCCAGTAAACAGAAAATAGGATCTTGTTTTGCTAACATTCTTTCTCCAAAAGGCAGGGAGACACTCTAAAGAATATTGTGTTAAAATTCAGTATTTCCTGTTATTGGCACTCTAATCATATTTTAAGAATGCAAGACACTGAACTCTACAACAACCCTAGAGTTACACTTCTTGAAGTATGAACACTTGCTCTGGAATAAACAGAACACTCATGTATTATGGTGCAGAGAATGTGTATTTCAGCCAGACTTGTACTTTTCTGAAGTAAATAATGGAAAAATTCCATATTTGTCTATTTGTCTTAACTGAATATAATTTTTAGTTCTGGTAAGAAAGTGTCTTTGCTAAAAACAAAATGCTGAAGCTTAAACCTTTTATAGTTTTCTACTTTTGTAGGGAAAAGATTTTCAGAAACCTCCCTCATAGTTACCTGTTTATTTTCCTCTACAACTAGAAATGGTATAAAAGATATCTTTCTGTGCTGAGAACAGGTCTAACATCATGGATTATATTGTTTACTGAGAATAGCATGGAAAACTGAGCTAGTCCCCAAGCACAAAACTGCTCAGGTGTTATAAAATAGCAGGCAATGTATGCATATTATACACTAGTTAAACTCATTTTTTAAACAGGATATATGATCCTGCCTCCATTGCTCTCTTACAGAATGCTTTCTAGTTTCTTTGATTAGTGGTAAGCAGGCATCAGCTGCCTGCCTAGTTTATTTTTCTATGAAAAAACAGAACACCTACTTGTTAGTAATAATCACCTGTTCAGAGAATATGTGCGTCAAAATCTGCTTGAGGCTTTCAGCTCAGAATGCTGGTAGCTCTCTGCTCTCACTTTCCACACTGTCTTTGTGTTTCTTCATTTCTTCAGCACTGCCTGGGTTGGGGTCTCCACGACAGAGCTGGTCTCTGCATTCATGAAAGACAACAATCCCTGGACACAGAGCTACTCTAGCTGTTGATTTTCTGCCTGCTTCCATGCTGACATCAAACTTCTGTCTTTCTATTGCATCACTTTAAGAAGTTACAGGATAAGGAGAGGAAGGCCAAAGAAAGGAATTAACAGTGGATCTGAAGTTTGGAAAAATTTGTCTGAGGTTTAGAGCTTTTTCAGAATTGATATTTTTATAGTCTACCAAAGGCTTTCCAGGTGTAATAATGGCTCTGAAATGAGCCACACCCTGTCGGGTATTTTCAAAACTGCACTGTGTGGTCTGTTTTTTCCGTCTTACTTCGAATGAAAGAGGACAAGGTACAGTAAATGGAAGACAGGATCTTGTTTTCCTAACGTGCTTTCTCCATAAGGCAGGGAAACACTCCTTAAAAGAACAGTATGTTCACATTAAATTCAGTGTTTTCTGTTGCAATCAGCTTTCTAATCGTATTCTAAGAATGAAAGACATTACTAAATCTGTTAGAATAACTCGAGCTATACTTGAAGTATGAACACTTGCTCTGGAATAAAAACACTAAGCATGTATTAAGGTGCAGAGGATGCATAATTCAGCCAGACTTGTACTGTTCTGCAGTAAATACAGGAAAACTTCATCTTTAAGTCACTTTTCTTACCTGAATGGAATTTTTTTTTCTGGTAAGAAAGTCTGCTAAGAACAAAGTGCTTAAGCTTAAACCTTATCTTGAAAATAGTTTTCTATTTTAGAGAAGAGATTTGCAAAAGCTTTCCTCAGTTACCGGTTTCTTTACAACTAGAAATGCTGTAATAGAAGTCTTTCTGTGCTGAGAACAGGTCTAACGTGTGTCATGGATTATATTTGCTGAGAATGGCATGGAAAACCGAGATGGTCCCCAAGTGGAAAACTGGTCAAGGTATTCTAAAATAGTATGCAATGTATGCGTATCATACACTAGTTAAACTAATATTTTAGAAACTGGATATATGACCCTGCCCCCATTGCTCCCTCTTGGAGAACACTTTCTAGTTTGTCTTTGATTAGTGGTAAGCAGGCATCAGTTGCCTGCCTAGTTGATCATTCTATGAGAAAACACAGAACACCTACTTGTTAATAATCACGTGTTCAGAGAATAAATACGTGGATCAGCCTCTGTTTGAGGCTTTGCAGCTCGGAATGCTGTTAGCTCCCTGCTCTCACTTTGCCCTTTGTGTTTTTCTTAATTTTTTCAGCACTGCCTGGGTTGGGGTCTCCATGACAGAGCTAGTCTCAGCATTTCTGAAAGACAGCAATCCCTGGACACTGAGCTGCTCTAGCTGTTGTTTCTGCCTGCTTCCATGCTGAAATCAAACTATTTTGTATTGCTTCACTTTTTAAAAAGTTATAAGGGTAGGCAAAAGCTGAATAAAATGAGAGTGGATCTGAAGTTTGGAAAAAGTTGAGGTCTAGAGTTTTCAGAATGGCTATTTTTATGGTATACTAAGAAGGCTTTCCATGTGAAATAACAGCTCTGAAATAAGGCACACCATGTCAGGTATTTTCAAAACTGTGCACTCTGTGGTCTCTCTTTTCATTCTCCTTCTGCTTATTTTGAATGAAAGAGGACAAGGTACAGTAAACAGAAAACAGGATCTTGTTTTCCTAACATGCTGTCTCCATAAGGCAGGGAGACACTCTTAAAAAGAACAGGATGTTGACATACTTTGAAATACTGGGAACAGGAGTAAAAACAAATAGCATGTTCATATTAAATTCAGTGTTTCCTGTTAACAATCAGCACTCTAACCATATTCTAAGAACGAAAGAGACATTACTGAACCCTTTACATCAATTCTAGAGGAGAACTGAGAAGAACTCGGGGAAAGGGCCCCCCCCGGGGAACCCGCCGACCCGAGGCAGAAAAAGAGGGAAGAAGCCGGGGCGGAGCAAAAAAAAGAGAACGCCAAAAATCGATCTTTCTGACAGAAGTCTTTCCTTAGGAGGTCATTATTAATGGAATCCATAGAACATTTTTGAGACTAAGGATTATATTTTTTCCAGAAGTTTCCAATACTACTTATGGCCATTTGAGTAGAAGTCTGCTGCTGACTTAGGGGATTCTAATTCGAAGCAAAAATAACAAAGTTGACTTAAGGAATTATGCCAATACATGTCATTTTGTTCTTTTTAATCCAGTTAACAGATAATGAAAAAAGAAAGCTGTTCTAATAGCTAATTTGCACCAGTGAAGTGTATTCAGATGCTTTTTGCATGGTAAATTGGAACTCAAATTTCTGACTCCATAATGCAAAGAGGAAATCTGACCTGATGTAATTTAAGACAAGTAATTTTCTCTGAATTAGTAGTCACTTGAGGGGGAAAGTAGGGGAACATCCTAATTTGGAGGGTTGGAAAATGTCCTTTGAACTGGGGTTGATATAAGTAAAAAATACTGCTTAATATAATGGAAAACGGATAAAACCAAAAAATTAGTACAGGAATCGGGCACCTTTGCTCCATGATTCTTACTGCTGCCACATCCTCTACCTGATGATTATGCTTTTAAGATACTGAACAGCCCGACAGACTGCTGGGCAAATGGCACATTATGAATTTGAATGGATGATATAAATAGTAGCGTCATTCTTATGATGTATATTCTCACCTCCTGACTCTAATAGTGTGTAGTCAAGTGAATACCCCTAATGAATACAGGCCTCCTATCAGTTCTCAGTGTCAGAACATCTACTTTTTATTGGCACTTAACGGAGAGTTCTGGTACTAGAAATTCTTGCTGGACTGGAAAATGATACCATTGAGTGATGGTCAAATGTTCACTTAATTTACAATTTCAATTAATCCATTTTTATACATTAAAATGGAAGTTATTGCACTCCCCAAAGTGTAAAAACGTGCTAAATGCAATGAATACAGAGATGAATAAAACACAATTCTTCCTCTCTGGCAATTAGAAACAGAATATGAAGATAAGTTTTATAATGTCAGAAATCAAGACTCAGTCTAAGATTCTGTGCACACCATTGCCTTTGCATGATGACATTACTGTGGTCCCACAGTTTTTAGAAGTACCTAAAACAAGTGAAATGAGTGAGAAATGTGATTTTAGCGTGTAGGTCACCTTAACCACAATATGAACCTGTGACTCACACTTCTCCAGATTATCAGTTAAGTTGGGTATAAAGGCTTGCTTCTAAATCCATGTAATTTGAAAGTGAAAATAGCAGATACAAGCTGGTTACTGTAAATAAACTTTCTCAGATGATGTATTCCAAAATAAAAATCCAGTGTATGATGACACCATCAAATGACAACATGATATAGTAGGATGTTTGGGATGTATAATTGTCAGACTTGACTTTGAATCAGGGAAAAATCAATAATACCTTGTCCATGCTTGTAATGCAACAATTGGAGTGAACGTGTTTCCCACCCCTTATATTAAAAATTAACTATTTAATCCAGGAAATATCTGCCTATAGAAGGTAACATGGTGAACCTATTGCCGGAGGAGGGAGACTAATAATTTACTGATTAAGAGTTATTTCTTAGCTTTATTGTGTATACCATCCTTTTTGGATTAATTGAACATTTCTTACATCTTTCGGTTTTTTCTTTTGTGGTTCTATGCATTTTATCGTGGTCTACTGTAATATACCAGATGCGAAACAGGAACCTTGCAACCATTGTGTTTTAATTGTCATACATTCTACTTATGTGTATATTACGGACCATAAAATACCGTTTTGACTTTAGTCAGCCATCTTTTTAAAGAAACTTCAAGGAGGAAAAAAATTACCCACTTACCGCTTATGTTTATTCATTTGTTACAGATCTAAATTTGCATTTAGTATCAGTTTACTTCAATGGAAGAGCTTCCCTTGACATTTTTTGTAGAGCAAGTATGCTAGCAATGAATTATTTCAGTTCCTATTTGTTAAAATATATTTACTTCACCTATGTTTTTCAAGAGTTTTCCTTGCATATAGAAAATAGAATCTTGGGAAAATGGGTACCACCCCCCCCCATCTTTCGGTGTTTTAAAGTTGTTTCATCACATTCTGAATTGGACTGTTTTTGCTGAAACATCAGTGATAATTTTAATTTTCATCCATCTATACAAAATTGGCCTTTATTCTGGTTTTTAAAAAATATTTTAAGCAAACTGCTTATGTTGGTGTGGTTTAATTTTCTATTTAGTGTTATTTTTGTCGATTGCTATTTTTAGCCAAATAAGGAAAAATCATTCTCTAAAAATTTTTCCTGATCTTTCCTTTCTGGGACTCTATAAACATATTTGATGGATTGACATTGTCCACAAATCATTGAGGTACATATCACTATGTTCAGAGATTTTTTTCTGTTCTTCAGATCAAAAGATTTCATTGGCTATAAATTTACTGAACATTGCGTTAAATACCTTGTCGAACCCATTTTTACATTGAGATACCAGCGTTAGCTTTAAAGATCTATTTAGTTCTTTTATCTCTTCTCGTTGTGCTCACGGATTCATTTAAATGCTTGAACATATTTATACTGGCTTTTAAATTTTCTGCAAATTTAATCATTTGTCATTTCTAGACATTCCTAAGCAATGTCTATTTACATTTTTTTCTGATAATGGGTCATTTTTTCTGCATTTTAGCACATATACTAATATTTGATTGGTTGCTGAATATTGTAAACACTACATTGTTAAATGTCAAGATAATATTCTCCTTTAATGAGTGTTGTAATTTGTTACTGTAGATAGTCATTTACGTGCCACATAGCTTGATAATTTTTATGTTGATTTTTAAAATTTTGGGTGACTTTAGAACAGATTAGTCTAATTGATCCTTATTGCTCAGACCCTCCTGGGGTCCCTTTTGAATGCCCTGGCTATTCAACGGAGTCCTTTTGTTGCCTAGACCTGCATCTCCCAGCCCTGTGCAGGCTCTAGTGATTTTTCAACTTAGTCATCCTGTAGTTATTCTTTCCCTGGGAGTTGACAAAGACACTTTCCTTGACCTAGCTTTAGAGGAGTTCTAAGTCCTCAAAACCCTGACCTTGGACTCTGTGGCCTACTTGGTCCAGTTTTAGCAAGAATTCTGAGTCAGTTTAGAAAACTCCTGAACCTCAATATAAAATCAAATTCTTACACCGGGTGCAGTAGGTCATGCCTGTAATCCCAGCATTTTTGGAGGCTGAGGTGGGTGGATCATGAGGTCAGGTGATTGAGAGCAGCCTGACACGGTGAAGCCCAGTCTAAAAAAAAAAAAAAAAAAAAAAGTCAATTTATTCATTCCCCACCCTCTATATCTTATCACCTCATCACTCTTCAGCAAGAATCTCAAGTTTTCTAGTTGACTACAGGAACAGGGCAAATTGAGTACCAGTTACCCCATCATGGCTACATACAGAAATTCAGAAGTTAATATTTTAAATACTCTTTTCACTAGAAAGTAAGTTTCACAGCAATGGATTACTTCTACTGTTACAGCTCTAGTTCCTAAAGTAAATGTCTGGTATACCACTGGTTCTCAATTAATTCTTGTTAAATGAATGGTGACAAGGAAGCTAATCAGGAGACATTTGGGTACACATGAAAGAAATTTCAGTGAAGAGTGGTTTATTCTAATAGGTGCTTAAGCTCTGCACATTGCAAGAAGTGCTGGCGAGGGCAGTTCCTGGCTCTGGCTCGACTGGCACTTCCACGAAGACACAGTCTTTGTCTTGCCACTCCATCCTTACAGGCTATTTGCTCTTGATGCTTGTAGCTACATGGTTAACGAAAATGTGTTGTCTTAAGTGGTATCTATAAAGCATGTGTGCTATGGTATTTGAGTATCTTAATTTTTTGAAAGAGGCCAAGAAGAAAAATGGATGATGTAACTCGTAAGTTGTATTAAGTATAAATTTGAAGCAAAAGGGCTTGAGTCAAAGGAAGATCATAGGATGTATAGATTATAGGTAACCCATATGACACATGAGATACAGGATAAAAGACATGGGTTGATACAGAACTAAGAAAACTATTACCTACAAATAGAGAAAGGCCACATAAACCTGAAATATGCACAAGGTTCAGATGTCACCTGTAGTTTGAAAGCTGTGCCCTTCTACAGCCTCCCCTGGGTGACACCCATGTAGCCCCACATGTCATCTGCCTAATGCATGCGTATTAAAGGCTTGCCTGCTCTTGAGGTAGTTGGGAAATGATGCTGTGATGAGAGGGGCACCACTGTATCAGAGTGGCATGTGTTGGCTGCAGGCACCATCTGCCAGTGGACACCCCTGGCTCACCTGCAGCTCTGGTTCAGCAGGAAGCCTGCTGTGGCAAAGAAGGGGCTGGATGAGCAAGTATCATAACATAGGACTCAGGGAGTCTTTCTCCCTCCCACCTTTCCCCTTTCTCCTTGCTCCTCATTGTAGGCTTTAGATAGACTCAGGTCTCCGAGGTTCAGTATCTTAGTTGAGTGTGTGACTGTTCCTCCATCACCTCAGGGACAGGCTTTCTGGTAGTGCAGTCAGGGGCTATGGTGGCATATGGAGGTTTTCCCAGCTGGTAGAACTACCTCCACATTGCAGGTAGGAACACAGAAGTGGGCAGTGCAAGGGGACCCGTGCTTCCTTGTCTTTTAATAAGCAATTCTAATCTTCTCAAAAAAGCTTCCTAACAGACTTCCCCTGTTATTTCACTAGCTAGAATTACATGGTGAAACCATGTCTCTAAAAAAAACATAAAAATAAGCAGGTTATGGTGGCATGTGCCTGTATTCCCAGCTACTTGGGAGGCTTAAGCAGGAGAATCATTTGAACCAGGGGAGGCAGAGGTTGAAGTGAGCCGAGATTGCACCACTGCACTGCAGCCTGGCCACATAGTGAAACTTGGTCTCAAAAAAAAAAAAATGCGGTATAAATTATGTTCAGTGAAATGCACAGATCTGAAGTGTACATTTTGATGAGTTTTCTCGAATGCATTACCCATGCAACCCACCTCCTTTCAAGATAGAGAACATTTCTATCCAGAAAGTTCTGTGCTTCAACCCTGTCCTGCACTCCCCCAGCAGCTGCTGAATGTGCTGGGGACATTGGTACAGGACTCTGGCCTCCCCCACAGGAACTGCTTTCACAAGCCTGCTTCCTTCCCCCAGCACTAAATCCCTGCCTGCTCTCTCAAACTTGCCATCTTTAAATTGTTGTACCTATAACCCTCTCTCATCAATTCAATAGAGAAACCCTGAAAATGAACACTCCTTCCTAGCCCAGCAGTCCACAGCCTAATACTCGCTGTATACCCAAGCTTTCAGAAATAGGACTTGTGTGGGTGGAGACTGGTGGCTGCATCTCCCCCACCTGATGGCTTCTACCAGCCTACAGGGCCCACAGACCAGATCTGGCGAGGCAGCCTGAGCCTGGAAGTGCGGTGGCGCCTCCTGCTCCCTCACCCTCACTAGGGCGGCAGCTGTACTGCAGCAGCTGGGCTCCCATATTAAGCCAGAAGCCCTTGGCTAGACACTGACACTCAGACCCCAGTCTGGGTGAGCCTGGCTGAAAGCCCTCTCCCTTGCTGTCTGACTGTGGAGGGAGGGAGCAGAGCATACCCAGCTCTAATGTCCTCCTCAAACTTCAGCTTCCTCCTGGGAGAGGGAGCTGCTCATTAATTTGGCCAAAGCAGCCTTGTGCACTGGAGATTTGACGGGCTGGGTGTGTGGGGAGTCAACTGCTACAAAGAGGCTGGTGTGTCAGAAGGCAACCGCCTGGCCAGAGGAGGGTGAGCCTCCTTGGTGACCTTATCCCTTCTGGACACAGCATCCTGCACTTTCCCCATGTTAATGCTCCCCTGAGAGCCGTTTCCAGTGGCGGGCTTCTAACCTTGAGGGTGGGAACATTGTGTTAGTTTACAATGGGCCATGATTCCCTCTGACATGTCCAATTCAGAGGCAGTAGAGAGAAAAATTCCCTGCACCTCCCCCCTCTCTCAACACCCCCACTTCTGCACACATCCACATATAGAGACCCTGACATTGGTCCCTGGGAGTGCCGCCATCTGCGCCTCCTTTCCATGCCTGCAGCAGCCACACCTACAGTCCAGATCCTCCCCTACCTGGCTTAGTAGGCGCTGCACTGCCTCTGGCCCTGCTCCTGCACCTGGGCCTCTGTATCCATCAGTTCCCCCAGTCTGGTTCTTACTTTCTCCAACAAGTAGGGAGCGTGTAAGGTCACCTGTTGAGCAAGCAGGGAGAGAGCATAGGATGGGGCTGTGAGAATGAGGAGGAGAAGCTTATGGTCGTGCTGGAGACTCGGCAGAGTGTGTACAGGCCCATTGGCTGCCTACCCAGTGGCCATTCTGCTCCCACCCTCATTTCTTAACAAAACCATGATTTAATTAAATACTGGACACCTATAAACCTCAGGGACTTTCCTGAAGCCTCCCTTCCATGTATCCATAAGTCTGAGTCAACTCTAGTTATTTCATTCCTCTGGCCAATGATTGCTTAGGGCTTGGGCATGAGCTGCCTCTGCCTGAGACACATGCCCTCTGCACCTACCACACTGATGCGCTGGGCCAGGAAGAGCTCCATCTCGATGGGGATGAGCTGTGAGAAGCTGGTGGCTGGGAAGATCAGGTTGTGGTAATGGGTTTTGTTCAGAAGCTTGTTCATCAGCTGCTTCTTGGCTTTAGCCACATGGCAGTTCCCTGAAAAAACACACAGACCTGCCAGGCCCTTGTGCAACTGCCCCCACTGCAGCTGACAGCTATGAAGGGAGAGCCCGGGGGGGGCCAGGGAGCATAGGTGCCTCGAGGCCTGGCTGAAGCAGTGAAGATGCTGGCAGGCCTGGCTCTCCCTGGGGATTTCAAATGACATTCAAGACAGAGCTCATCTATATTCTCCCATTCCATAGGTCTGTCTTCTTTTCTTTTCTACAGCAATGGATGGCATCCCACGCTCTACACATATGATACAAAACTGTCTCTTCCTGACCCCTCCCTTGCTTCATCCAAGTAGCCACCAAGTCCTGTCTGTCCTCCCAACTCCACAGCTTCAGCCCTATCCGTACCGCCCAGCCCGGCCCTCCTTGTATCTCCACCCATACTCTGCCCCTGCCACCCATGTACCAGACAGTGGCAGGCTGGTCTTTCTACAGAAAACTGGACTAGGGCCCTTCCCTACCCACAGCTCTCACAGCTAAATTTGGAGTTAAGTCTTACATGGTTTGGCTTGGCATTCAAAACTCTTTCCCCCCTCAGCACTGGCCCATCCAGAGCACTCACAGGGCAGGACAGGAGCCCCCTTCCTGAAATATGGCTTTGGTGCACAACTGGGTATGAGATAGTGATTTCCCTAAGAAGAAATAGGGCTGAGGTGGGGGGATTTCCTCAGTTCAGAGTTAGACCTCCAGAGTGAAAGTTTCCTTTGAGACACAAAATGGAGGGGTCCAAATGGCAGCTGGCTCCTGGTCTGGAGCTTCAGGGAGAGGTCTCAGCTCAGAGCCACATTCAAGAGCCAGCTTAAATGTAGCCTCCTGCAGGGAACCCCCAGAGCTTCCACAGCCTCCAATCTGCCCCTCTGCATACTCCAGATCTTTTGCCAAGTGGCATTTGGGTCTCCATGTCATCGCCCTCCCATGCCTGGGAGTAAAGGTGAGGTGCAGGGACTTGAACATGTATACTCCGGTTCCTTCGGGGGAGAATGTGTCAAGTAGAGGGGAGGTGGCTTGCAAAGAGGGAGACTCAGGAGAGTCAAGGACATGTGAGCAGGCAAGCCTGGGAGCAGGAAAAGAGATGAGTGAGCAGAGGCACATGCCAGGGCAGGGGAGCAGGTGGGAGAATTGGGGAATGAGGGGGCTGGAGAGGTGGGGGTGGGATGCAGCTGAGGGGATGCCTAGCTGTTCAGACTCAGGTCAATTACATCCTCCTGCAAGGGCCAGCTCACCCGGTCACCCCAAAGCCTTCCCTCTGTGGGTGGGGCCAGAGGGCCCAGAGCACAGATGACTCAATTGAGCAGGACTGAGGCGGACTCGAGTGGGGGCTGGGCTGGACTCCTGGACGTGGGGGAGCAGCCACCATCCTGCCTACTGCATCCACTTTCCAACTGGCTGCCTCTCTGAGTGGATGCAATATTGGGTGCCTTGTGAAACATGCTCCTAGTGCACCTGCTGCCTGCTGCACCTCCAGGACTGCCCTGGGCTCTCCAGAGGGGTTGCTGTGGAGGCTGGGCCTAGATTTTGAGCCCTGCCTCTCATACTTGGTTTCCCTCCCCCCAGAGACCAGCTGCTTCAGTACCCTGGAAGCCAGTCTATCCCCAGGGTACAGCTGGGTTTGTTCCACAGCCCTTCATGGTGCATCTATTTGGATTGACTGCTCATTTCACAGAGAGGTGTGTCTTGCCCCAGCTCATCTGACATGTCTAAAGCAACTGTGGGGTCAGAATCTGCAGCTCCAAGCCCCCAGCCCTGCAACATTAGGGGAGGCTGGACCCCACATCTCTGAAGTCCCACTGGGCTGGTGCGAGCAGGCTCCCGAGTTCAGAGCTGCTCTGCAGGCTGTGGGGCTCATGCTCCAGCTCTGGGCCCACCTGATATGGTCAGGCTGTTCACCTTTGGGCCTTTCCTGCCTCTCAGGTCTTGGCTGACCCCGAGTGCCTCTCCCTCATCTTGACCACCAGCTACAGACTCTGGCTTATAGGTTCCCAGAACCTTAGGCCATTTGGCTCAAGCCCCCCCATTTCTCAGCTGGGGGAAACTGGGACCAAAGAGGGGGAAGCAAGTTTCTCATGGTCTGCTAGCAAGTGAGAGGCAGAACCAGGCCTAGGAACATCTTTCTGACAGAGGTCCTCCCTGACCCCTGAGCCTTCTTCCATGTCTCATTAACTTCCCCGCAAGGAGACTGCCCTGCAGAGGCTGGAAATGGTGCTGTCCAGGATGGTGTGTGCCCATGACTGTGCCTGTGTTGGTACTTGTGAGTGTGCAGGGGGGTAGGGATGAGGGGTGGGAATAAACAGCAGCATGCTAGGGGCTGGAATGCACTCCAGCTTACCTCCCAAAAAAGGCACAGGGGAGCCCTGCCCAGCACAGCACAGCACAGCACATGCTTAGGCTTTCCAATCTGCTGAATGCCTGTGAGGCTGGCTGGGCTAAGAAGACAAAGGACAGGCCTTTCCCCTACCGATGGCAAGCATGGTCCAGGATGGGTGGAAGCTTCTGCAGCAGCTTTGGGGGTCACATTCCAGCCCATGGGCTGACAATTAAGCAGAGAAGCCACCTCTAGGGGTCAGTCATGATCCAGTGAGTCTGATGAGGACAGGTGAAACCCTGTCTCTAATAAAAATACAAAAAAGTTAGCCAGGTGTGGTGGCAGGCACCTGTGATCCCAGCTACTTGGGAGGCTGAGGGAGGATAATCACTTGAACCCAGGAGGCAGAGGTTGCAGTGAGCTGAGATCATGCCACTGCACTCCAGCCTGGGTGACAAGAGTGACACTCCACCTCAGAAAAGAAGATAGGATGCTGGAGGATGGGGGAGTGTGCTGCTGATCTGTCTCTGTATCCCTGGCTTTATGGGGTGTACACCTCCCCAGTATCCCCAGTACAGGAACTTGCAAGTGCTGTAAAACCTGGATGCCACTGCAAAATTGTAGAAGTCAGACTACCAAAGGTGATAGGATGGAATAGGTTTTTATAAAAGTTTGATGAGCATTTGTATAATAAAAAAAAAAGACCTTAATTACTGAGAATAATATAATCTTGGTGCAAAACTGGAACAAGGATGTGCAAAGAAAGTTCATGATAGAACAGTCTGAATGATGGGCCTTTGTCACAGGGAGAAGGTGCAGGGCAGTGTTTAGTGACAGCCTCTGGAGCCAGACAATCTGGATTTGTATTTCTGCTGCCACTACCTACCTTCCCTGTGACCTTAGGGAAAATGACTTGCCTTCACTGTGCCTTAACTTCCTCGTATATAAAGGGGAAATAACGCTTACAATAAGCCTTCTAGGATGAAATAAAATACTTCAAGGAAAGTAACTTAACATCCAAAACATAGAAAACCAAATAGAAGTTAGTTGTAAACTTTTATGAACATGAATTCCAAATTTTATATAAAATAATAGGAAACCGAAAACAGTAATGTAATACACACAAATAATGCAGCATGGAGAATTAGATTTTATTACAATAATGCAAGGGCAGAGTCAACAGATAATGCACTATTAGGAAGCTAGTATCTTTTGTGTGTGTGTGTGTGTGTGTGTGTGTGTGTGTGTGTTTATGGTTTTTTTTTTTTTTTAGACAGGGTCTCTCTCACACAGGTTGGAGTGCAGTGTCAAGATCTTGGCTCACTCCAACCTCCTCCTTCCTGGCTGAAGCAATCCTCCCTACAAGCCTTCCAAAGTGCTGGGATTACAGGTGTGTACCACCACACCTGGTCCTATTTTCCTTAGTATATAGCAATTATCACTTAATGGCAAAAACTTTAGAAGTAATTTTCATCAAAGTTAGGACACAGACAAGGGTTAGCTTCTATCATTGTCTCTATTGAACATGGCACTGGAGGTGCTAGGCAATGTGTTTAGCTGATACATATGAAGTTGCCATTTTTTTTAAGTTATGAGACGCCCAACATCAGAAATGTATCTGAGTCAACCTATAATAGAAATCTGCCAGGGCGAGGTGGATCATTCCTGTAATCCCAGCACTTTGTGGAAGGCTGAGGTCGGGTGGATCACCTGAGGTTAGAAGTTGGAGACCAGCCTGGCCAACATAGTGAAACCCCATCTCTACTAAAAATACAAAATTTAGCTGCGTTTGATGGTGCATGTCTATAATCCCAGCTACCTGGGAGGCTGAGGCAGAAGAATCCTCCATTATTTATGAGTACTTAGGTTGTTTCAGATTTTGAAAAGATTTCTACAGTGAAAATCTTCAGCTGTCATCTCCCAGTGCTGTGGGAGAAAGTGGTCGGAGGCGCCATGGGAGTCTGGAGTGGCCTAGTGCGTGGCTAGGCTTTGTGAGGTTCTGACTCTGTTTTTTTTTTTTTTTTTTTTTTTTTTTAATTAATATTCTCTTTTTTTATTTTTTTTTTTTTTTAGCCTTCCCAATAAATGTTCCTCCCACAGTGGCTGCCTCTAGGAGATAATGGCTATGAGAAAAAGTGCCTGCCGTGGCCCACTGGAAGCGTGAGAGTGTAGAGAGGAGCGGCATCTTGGACCACATGGCAAGGCCGCAGGCCTATCTACCCGTTTCTCCCCGGCGTCGTCTACCCCAGCCTTTTCTTTCCCCGCGTCTCTCCCCGACAGTCGTCTCCCCCCACCCCCGTATCCCCCACCCCGCTCCCCGGCGTAACGTCTCCCCCCACCCCCGGCTCCCCGGAATCGTCTCACCCCACCCCCAGCTCCCGGCGTCGTCTCCCCCACCCCCGGCTCCCCGGCGTCGTCTCCACCCCACCCCCGGCTGGTCTCCGCACCCCCGGCTCCCAGCGGGGTATCCCCCCACCCCCGGCTCCCCGACGTCGTCGTACCCCACCCCCCGAAGCTGCCCGGCGTCGTCGTCTCCCCCACCCCCGGCTCCCAAAACAAAAAAAACACAAAAAAAAAACCAAACAAAAACAAAACAACGAAAAACAAAACACAACAAAACCGAAGCCCCGAACGGCGTCGTCGTCTCCCCTCCCCCATCTCCCCAGGCATCGTCGTCTCCCCCACCACCCCCGGCTCCCCGTGGTCTCGTCTCCCCCACCCCCCGGCTGCCCGGCGTGGTGTGCCCCCACCCCCGGCTCCCAGCGACGTCGTCCCTCCCCGTCCCCCATTGCCAGGAGCAAAGACGTGGATCGGCCCTTGGAGGACTGTGTGACCAAGGGCCTGGAACTGGCTGCCCTATGGCCAGAGAGCCCCATGCCCGAGGAGTAGGAGTGCCAAAACCACAGCCCTGGTGGGGACTCCAACTCTAAGTGAACAATATCTCTGAGGAGGAAGACTACAATGAAGGTCTCCCCTGAGGAGGAGGAGGGCATCACCTGCTACATCTGCTACTGCCCCAAGGATGACAGCTACCTGGAGGGCATGGGCTGCAACAGGGATGAATATCTGGTCCATGGGATGCACCCCATGGACACCAACATGTGCCAGGAGCATCCACACAACATACCTCTTAACTGGACCAGTGAAGAGCTCAGCCCCCATTAGAACTGCAAGGTACCCAGCCCCTCCCACCGGCCTTGCTTCAGCATCTGTGGGGGCTGTACCAGGAGGTCCCTTCCTCTCAGGCCCCTCTGCTCCCTTCTCTGGGACAGGAGAATCCTACTCTGGGACAGGAAAGGAGTGGCTAGACTCGGCGGGCGTGCACCCCCATGGCCACTGTGCTGAGGGCAGCCAGGACTACCCGGACGGCCACCTGCCCATCCTGGAGGATCAGCCCTCTGTCCTGGAGGCCCATGAACAGGAAGAAGATGGCCACTACTGTCCCAGCAAAGAGGGCTACCAGGACTGCTACCCCACAGAGTCCAACAGGAACACCGGTGCCTCCCACTACCACCTGAGGCATGGGGATGGGGACGTGGAGGACCAGGAGGAGGACATCAACCCCATCATGGCCAAGATCAAGAGGAACCTGAGCGTGACCAGCATCACCAGTGCCAGTGAGGCCAGCATGGGCCTGAGCCCGGATCTGGGGACTCTGCAGAGGCCTGCCTGTCCAGGAAGGCCAGCTGCAGCCCCAGCAGGCACAAAGTGAAACCCAAGTCACTGAACCTCCCTCCCGAGGCCAAGCACCGTGAGACCACCAGAGAGGCTTCAAGCCCAAGACTAGGACCCCAGAGGAGAGGCCGAAGTGGCCCCACGAGCAGGTAGGACTCTCCTGTCCCAGGGAAGGGAGCAGAGGGGCATGAGAGCAAGGGACCCTGCTCTGCATCTCTTCTTACGGGGGTGCTGATCCATTGTGAGAGCTCCACCCTTCTGACCTAATTACCTCCCAAGGACCTCACCTCCTAACACCATTACATTGGAGGCTAGGATTTCAACATGTAAATTTTGAAGGGACACATTCAGTCAATAGTACATAGAAAGTAATTTCTTAAAGTACTGAAAGTGGCTGGGTGTGGTGGTTCACGCCTGTAATCCCAGCACTTTGGGAGGCTAAAGCAGGAGGATTGCTTGAGCCCAGGACTTCCAGAGCAGCCAGAGTAACATAACAAGACCCTGTCTCTCCATAGATTTCATATATATATATATATATATATAAAATACACACATACACATATGTGTGTCTGTATATATATACACCAGCTAATTTTGTGTGTGTGTATATATATATGTATACACACACATATATGTGTGTATACACACACACACACACACACACACACACACACAATTAGCTGGTTGGTCCGCTGCGTGCCTGTAGTCCTGGCTACTCAGGAGGCTAAGGAGAGAGGATCACTGGAGGCCAGGAATTTGAGTGCAGTGAGTTGTGATTGAGCCACTGCACTCCTGCCTGGGCAGCAAAGTGAGACTCTGTCTCAAAAGCAAAAAATATTAAAAGCATAAGCTCAAAAGAAAAATGGTGATAGATTTGATTTCGCCAAAGTATTTAGACTTGTATTCAACCAAACATACCGCAAACAAAATTTAAAGAGAAACTATAGATCAGGAGCGGGTATTTGTAATTCATATAATCAACAAAGGATACATATGTAGAATAAGGAATTCTTACAAACTAATATTTTTAAAAGTAGGCCAACCAAAAGAAAAGTGGGCAAACAATATGAACACGTAATTCACAGGAAAAGGTAACTTGTCCAGGTACAGTGGTTCATGCCTGTGATCCCCGCCCTTTGGTAGGCCAAGATGGGCAGATCACGTGAGGTCAGGAGTTTGAAACTAGCTTGGCCAACATGGTGAAACCTCATCTCTATTAAAAACAAAAATTAGCCGGCCATGATGGCACGTGCCTGTTGTCCCTGGTACTCGAGATGCTGAGGCATGAGAATCGTTTGAACCCAGGAGGTGGAGGTTGCAGTGAGCCGAGATTGTGCCACCATGTACCAGCCTGGGAAGCAGAGCAAGATTCCATTTTGAAAAAAGAAAAAAAGAAAAGGAAACTTGAATGATCTGATCTGCAAACATAGCAAGAGGTTTAGCATCAATAGGAATGAGGGAATTGGACATAGAAATGACAAGGAGAGGCCGGGCACAGTGACTCATGCTAGTAATCCTAGCACTTTGGGAGGTTAAGGCAGGTAGATCACAAGGTTAAGAGATGGAGACCATCCTGGCCAACATGGTGAAACCCCGTCTCTAGTAAAGATACAAAAATTAGCCGGGTATGGTGGTGCGTGCCTGTAATCCCAGCTACTCGGGAGGCAGAGGCAGAAGGAATCACTTGAACCAGGAAGTCAGAGGTTGCATTGAGCAAGGTGGTGCCATTGCACTGCAGCCTGAGACAGAGGGAGACTCTGTCAAAAAAAAAAGAGAGAAAAAAGTTAATCAAAAAAAGTAAGTTTTGAATAATATGTACAAGTCATATCATATATAACAAATAGGACATACACATATTAGCTAACATTTAAAAATATGTTTAAAGACATCCACATAAGTAGCAGAGCTATAAAATATTGCACAGGAGTAATGATGAACTCTAAATTCAGAGGAGTGGGTACCTCTAGGGACTGGTAGCAGAATAAGCCTGTTGGGGGAGGTTCTGGGGACTTTATTTCATATATAAGTTTGCTTTAGTTCATGAAACAAGAAAAAGTCTGAAGCAAGTATCACTACATATGAGTATGTTCTGATAACCCCAGAGAGTGGTACCCCGGTGTTTGGCATATGGGTTCCTACAGATTTATGTATATTTGAAATATTTCTTTATTCTTGAGACTGAGTCTTGCTCTGTCACCCTTGACTCACTGCAACCTCCACCTCCGGAGTTCAAGCGATTCTCCCACCTTAGCCTCCGGAGTAGCCGGGTTGACAGGCGCCTGCAACCACACCGGGGTAATTTTCGTGTTTTTAGTAGAGATGGGTTTCACCATGTTGACCAGACTGGTCTTGAACTCCTGACCTCAAGTGATCCACCTGTCTCAGCCTCCCAGAGTGATGGAGTTGTAGGCGTGAGCCACTACACCTGCCATGGAATATTTGATAATGTATTTTATTTTGTTTTAAGGAGTGCCTTTTGGTGAGTGTGCCCAGGAGGAGGATGGCTGTGGAGATGGGCAGACACCCTCCCTGCTGTGCACCCAGCCCCGTGTCTGGTCTAGCCAGGCCCCAGCTGCAGGCTGAGCAATTGTCCACAGGCCAGACAGGCTGACGTCCTGGCCTGGGCTCTACCCACGACTGCTGTGTGCCCTTTTTGCAGTTGCTTGGCAGTGGGTGAGCCCAGTTTGCTCCACCAGCTGAGGCCCAGGCTGCCATGGTGCTGGCCACAGAGGACAGAGTTAGTGGCCTGGGACCTGCCGCAATTCATAGCAGGAGTCAGAGCCCGATTTCCCGGTCCACAGAGTGAGAAGGTGGATCTCGTGGTCTCCAAGGATTCATCCAGCTCTGTTTTCCTCGGCCCGGGGTTTGTCCCTATGCCTGTGGCTGATGCCCTGGGCTCCAGTCTCTCAAAGGGAGCAAAGCTGAGCAGAAGTCGGCCTCCACATTCCTGGCTTTTCACCCCCATCCTGAGCTTCCTCTCTCTGGCTTCCCCATCAGTTCTGGTGCCCCTTGAGGGAGGGGGCTTCCCAGAGGAAGAGTTGGCCAAAAGGGGCCTTTATGTGTGATGTGGAAAGTGGAAGGAAAGGCAGCTATTGCCGTCTGGAGGCAGCCGTGGCCATCCACGGTGTCACTGGCCAGGTCTAGGTCTGTTCTCCCTGTGCACAACAAGTCCATCATTGTGACACAGGTTTTGCAAAAGAAAAAAAGATGGATTCACAAGGCAACCAGAGAAGAAGGCAGAAGAACAGCTCTCAAATCCACCTCCCCAGCAGTAAGGCTGGGGGTTGTTTCTAGGTTAGGGAAGTGTGATGTTCTAAGATGTGGAGGGAGGTGATTGGCAGTGGGGGAAAAATGAAGTAACAGGTTCATTTTGATGTGGCTCATGCCTGTAATCTCAGCACTTTGGGAGGCAGAGGCAGGCAGATCACACAGGAGATCGAGACCATCCTAACATGGTGAAACCCCATCTCTACTAAAAATACAAAAAATTAGCCAGGCGTGGTGGCACATGCCTGTAGTCCCAGCTACTCTGGAGGCTGAGGCAGGAGAAATGCTTGAACCTGGGAGACAGAGGTTGCAGTGAGCCAGGGTTACACTACTGCATTCTAGCCTGGGTGACAGAGCGAGACTGTGTCTCAAAAACAAATGTTCAGAGGAACGCAGTACAAGGCTCTTGTCAGTTTCCTGGTACTTCCTTAGCCATGTAGCTTTTGTTCTTGTGGTTACAATGTGGCTGCTGTTTTTCCAGGCCTTGGATTGCCTTCCTGGGAGGGGAAAGAGGGAAGGTTCAAAGGCCGAGTCTGTCTCTTTTTAGCTGAAAACCATAGTCTCTCAAAAGTTTTAAGATTATACTTCAATTTTTATCTTTCAGCTGCAAATAAGTTGTGTCATTATTCTCAACTGCAGGAGTGTTTAACTGGGAATGTTGCTTCCTCTCTGCTAGCTCGGTTTTCAAATTTATGAATGGGTACTGAATTTTATCAATAGCTTTTTTCTTTGTTGGTTGAGCATTGTTTTTCTTATCTTTTTACGTTGTTAAGGTAGCTTACAGTGATTGGCTTTTGAATGTTAGCTAACATTGCATTTCTGGAATTCAGTCAACTTGGTTGTGATGTATGGTCAACCCCATTTTATATGTGGTTGAAATGGGTTTGCTCATAGTTCATTTGGTAGTTTTGTACTTACAGGTTCACAAGAGGAAGTGGAGTGTAAGTTTCCTCTCTGGTGATGTCCTGTTAGATTTCAGTATGAAATATTAAGGCTATGCTGGTTAAACAATTTGGAAACTGTTTCTTCTCCTATTTCTGACAGTTCACATAAGATGTGTGCTATTTCTTCCTTAAGCGTTTGGAAATAATTCACTTAATAGGCCATGTGAGACTTAGTTTTCTTTATAAGGTTTTTAATTACAGGTTCAATTACACATATATGACTATTCATTTTGCTAAGCCGTGTTTGCTGAATAAATTTATTCATTTTATGTCAAATTTCAAAGTTATTCTAATATTTATCTTTTTTTATTATTTTGAGATGGAGTCTCATTCTGTTGCCAAGCTGGAGTGCAGTGGTACAATCTCGGCTCACTGCAACCTCCACATCCCAGGTTCCAGCGATTCTCCTGCCTCAGCCTCCCGCCGAGTAGCTGGGACTACAGGTGTGCACCACCACACTCAGCTAATTTTTTGTTTTTAGTAGAGACGGGGTTTCACCATGTTGGCCAGGAAGGTTTCGATCTCCAGACCTCGTGATCTGCCCACGTAGGCCTCCCAAAGTGCTGGGATTACAAGCATGAGCCACCGTGCCTGGTCTCATTTATCCTTTTAATATTGATAAGGTCTGCAGTTAAGAGTTTGTGTCTCTTGTCTTGTTTTTTTGTTTGTTTTTTTTTTTTTTTTGAGACGGAGTCTCACTCTGTCGTCTGGGCTGGAGTGCAATGGCGAGATCTTGGCTCACTGCAACCTCAGCCTCCCAGTTCAAGCAGTTCTCCTGTCTCAGCCTCCCCAGTAGCTGGGGCTACAGGCACCTGCAGCCACACCTGGCATGAGCCACCGCGCCTTATCCTACTTCTTTTTTATTCAGAAACAGTCGGTATGTCCCTAGGCGCCAGGCTGGAGTGCAGTGGTGCAATCTCTGTTCACTGCCAACCTCTGCCTCCTGGGTCCAAGCAGTTCTCCTGCCTCAGCCTCCTGAGTAGCTGGGACTACAAGCATGTGCCACCACACCCAGCTAATTTTTGTATTTTTATAGAGACAGGGTTTCACTATGTTGGCCAGGATGGTCTCCATCTCTTGACCTTGTGATCTGCCCGCCTTGGCCTCCCAAAGTGCTGGGATTACAGGCGTGAGCCATTGCACTGGCCTTTTTGTTAATTTTTTAAACCCAGTTAATGGATTCCCCCACAGTGCTGGGATTGGCCTCAGGAAGTGCTGGATTACAGGCAGGGCATTCGGGGCGCCACGCCTTTAGGGGGCTCCAGCCCTGGTTCCGGAGACCAGCTCATGGACCGGTCCTGGGTTCACCTGCCTGCTCTGCTGACTGTCCCAGCGCCAGGGCCAGGGGGCACAGGGCCTCCCACACACCCGGAGCTGTCACAGCTTTATCTTCCCTCTGCTCATTGTTTCCCCGGAAGCTTTTCCCCGCTCCAAGGATCAAAGAGGTGAATGAGCGCCTCTGGTGAGGGGGAAGCAACGGGGACGGGGCTATGGGTCAGGGGTCGCAGGTGAGTGCGCGTGCGCCCGGTAGAGGAGACCCTTCGGACTTGCCAGGCTGTCCTTGAGCTTGGGGGCTCCTTAGCAGTTGCTGGGCCATTATTAGTTGCGGTGTGTGGTTCTGCGCGGGCTCGTCAGGAGCTAGGCTTCCCGGACTGAGCGAACTGCGGCGGGCGTCTTAGGCAGAACACTGGAACAGCCCCCGCGCTCTGTCCAGGTAAGCTGGGGGGCCCGGGCTGTGTGACTTGCTGGCTCTACCCGCGGGGTAGACGCGTGCGTATGCAGAGGAGACGAGGGTGGTGCGGAACCTGCGGCCAGAGGGCTCTGAGCCTTGCCCTCTTGGACTCGGCGGGGCAATGGGGCTGTGGGGCGGCCATTGCTGGGATCTGGGAGTGCAGCCCTGTGGCCCCACTCCTCTTGGGCGGCCCCTTCCCCCTCTCCACGACCTGCGGGTGGATGCAGCGGGGACCAGGAGGCGGCTCTCACATCCCGGGCAGGGGGCACCGCAGCAAAGGGCCACCAGGTGCTAGCAAGAGGTACTGTTTGGGGGTGCCCAGGCACCCTCTCAGGTCCCGCCAGACTGGCTGGGCAGCTGGTGCATTCCCCTGGTGCTGCTTGGCGCTGGCATGAAGTCCTGGTGCTCGGCGGCAACTGGATTGGGGTCGCCTATGGGTTTACTGCCCCGGGGGAACTCTGAGCCCGGATCTTCACCCCCTTCCCTTTCTCTTTATAATAAGGTCCAGAGGGAAAAACTTATCAAACACCCTGTTGCTCCTGGGCTGCAGGCTCCCGGTTGGGGGCCGGCGTGGACCTGCCCCGAGGCCGCGCCCCTTCCCCCACAGCAGGAACTGCCTGGCAAGGCTGCTGGCGGAAGTCTGGCCGCAGATGGTGAAGGAGAACATTGAGGCCCCTGGTCCCCAAGCAGGGCTCTACGGCCCGGATAGTGGGCCTCGGTGTGCCCAGGCCTGGGCGAACTTTTTTTCCTGGCCCGATGTGGAGGGAGGATGAGGGTGAGGACACCTGCGATAGACCTGCCCTGCCGGACCCCAGTGGAGAGCAGAGCCTTAGAGGAGCCTGCCAGTGTTAACTTAGTATTTACTGGAAGGAGGAAGGCTTATTTTTTCAGATCTGTTTAGATAAGACCTGGCAGGGACCAGACGTAAATCTTGGTTGAGCACAGTCAGCTCCTAAATGGGCATGCAGAAGGTCAGGCACCCCAAACTTCGCATCAGGCCTCTGGCACTTTTTTTGGGTGGGGGAGGGGGGAGCTGAACTGCCTTTGGCCTCTTCAATCTCCTTTGCCTCTTTTTGTTGTTGTTTTTGTTCGTTTTTTTTTTTTTCTTTTTCTATTTTCCGACCTCTCTGAGAAAGGACAGAGGTTTTAGAAATTAAGACCTGAGAGCTTTACAGGTTGAAGCCGGACAGGTTTTCCTAAGGTGCTACTGGTGGGTGCCGGGAGCCTGCTGGTGGCTTTTTCTCAGGCCTCTGGGTCAGGGTCTCTCCATTGTGATGAGGCAGGGGTTTCTCCTCCCAGGAGGTGTGGCCACTACGTAGGAGACAGAATCTGTGTTTCCAAGTCTGAAGCGTCCAGGATGCCATTTCCTTTGCACTCACTCCTAGGTGATCTTGGGGGCTGCTTTCTCTTCAACCTGGACTGGAGAGGGTCTCCTGAACTTAGGATCTCTTGGGCAGGAGGGCTGGGGTGACATGGACATGGAACCTGCCGGGGCTCTGGGCAGTGTCCAGGGCGTGAGTGGATAAAGCTGGACTTGCGGTTGTGTGCCGGCAGCCCTCCCTTGGTGAGTGCTAGCAGCACTGGCACAGGGGCCCTTGGAGTGGGCTCCATGGCTGGGCTGGGACTGGGTGATGGGGCACCAAGTCTTCCCTCTCATCTGTTAGGAAGGGAGGTCTGTGCCTCTCCCCCACTGTCCAGCTCCTGGGCTCCTGGGCTGGGAGAAGCTACAGGCTGAGTCCCATGGGGTGTGAGTGTGTGTGAGCAGTAGAGGTGGGGTGGACGGGATGCTGGAAGGAGGTTAAGCTCTTCCTTCCATCTCCCCCCAGCCCTTGGCAGCTACCATTCTACTGTCTGTCTTTATGTTTTTTTGAGACGGGGTCTCGCTCTTGTTGCCCAGGCTGGAGTGCAATGGTGCAATCTCAGCTCACGGCAATCTCCGGCTTCCAGGTTCAAGTGATTCTCCTGCCTCAGCCTCTGGAGTAGCTGGGATTACAGGCACCTGCCACCACACCGGACTAATTTTTTGTATTTTTAGTAGAGATGGGGTTTCACTATGTTGGTCAGGCTAGTCTCAAACTCCTGACCTCAGGTCGATCTACCCGCCTCGGCCTCCCAAAGTGCTGGGATTACAGGCATGAGCCACCATGCCCGGCCCCTAATTTCTGTCTCTGTGAGTTTGATGACTCTAGGTGCCACATCTGAGTGGAATCATATAGTCATTTGTTTTTTTGCAACTGGCTTTCTTTCACTTTGCATGATGTCTTCAAGCCCCATCTGTGTTGTAGCATGCATCAGAATTTCCTTCCTTCTTAGGGCTGATTACTGTCCCCATTGTATGGATAGAGGACGTTTTGTTTGCTGTTCATCCCCTCAGACATCGAGAATATCTCACATAGTAGAAAGAATCAAAGAAGCCTATGAGGACTTCCTCTTGGCTGCTCATGCTCTCTGTACTTCCACCCTTTGTGAGAGTTGAGTGGACAGCCTGAAGCTACCTGCTATCCTGCATGGAGCAGATCGGCCAGGTGCTGGGTGCAGAGGATGCAAACTGGAGCAGGAGCCAGTTCCTGCCCCTCAAAGTGTGGCAGTGACATGCCATGTTAGTGCTAGCCTTTCTGGGGCTTCATAAAGTGAAGAAAAGAGCCTGTATCCATCCTGAAGGCTTTGTCACCACAGGCCTTCTAATGGAAACTTCTGTGTTCCCAGAGTTAGGTGAGACCTCTTGGAAGGATCTCTTTACCCCAGGTCTGCTAAGAATGGAAAGCCCGTCTGCGTGACTGTGATTGCAGTAGCTGGTGCTATCATGTGGTCATTTACACCAGAGCCTGGGAGTCCGTGGCCTGCCAAGCTCACCTCTCATACTGAGATGCCAATAAATACTATCAGAAGTTGATACCCAGAAAAAGAGTTTAAAAAAATAGGTGGAAAATAGCCACCAGTAGAATTAAAATCAGAAATGTTGACAAGGTTGGCCAGTGGAATTGGTAAGTCCAGATTGGGGAATGTGATATTTCATTGTAAGCTCTTCACCATTTGCTTACTTTGGTGTAAGTGAAAGAATTGTCTCCTTTTTTGAGGGCCATGTACAGCAAAGGACTCACTATCTGTCAGACACACGGGTCAGTTTTCCAGTGTGTCTGACACTCATTCATATGTCCTCATTCATAAAGAAGATTGAGGTCATGTCCTTCACAGGAACATGGATGGAGCTGGAGGCCATTATCCTTAGCAAACTAACATAGGAATAGAAACCAAATTCTGCATGTTCTCATGTAAAAGAGGGAGCTAAATGATAACACATGGACACAAAGGGGAACAACAGGTACTGAGGCCTACCTGAGGGTGAAGGGTTGGAGGAGGGAGAGTAACAGAAAAATATAACTATTGGGTACTAGGGTTAGTACTTGGGTTAAGAAATAACCTGTACAATAAATCCCCATGACAAAAGTTTACCTATATAGCAAACCTGCGCATGTACCCCTGAACCTATAATAATTTTTTTTAAAAAGAAAAAATAATACATTACATCTATCATCGAAGAGTGAATAGTGAATCATATACTATGGACTTTTATTACTGATTCCGTTCAAACCTAGAAATGCATCTCAGTTCTGTCCTGGACATTCACCGTCTTTATCCCTACTAATAGCTGTCTGTATTTCCAATTCAGACTAGTTTAAACCAGGAGGCCAAAGGCAATGGTAGCTCTAAATGATTGAAACCGGTGATTTGAGAGTCTAGTAGCCTACTGAAAGAGGGAGTGTATACTGTTTCAAGGAAGGTTTTTGTTTGTATAAATTTTCAGATATTATTTTAAACTAGTTATTTAGAAAGTTTTCAGGACCACTTACTAGATACCACTTTGTATCAAATGCAGAAGAAGTAAAGGGATTTTTTTTTTTTTCCAAAAGGAAAGAGTGAAAGAAAAAGGGCTCTAGAATCAGGTCTGTGTTTCTGTCCCACTCATTAACTCTTAAGACCCTCAACAGGTTACTGAATAATTTCTGAGCTCAAATTTTCCTCATTTATCAAGTGAAGGTGATAGCAACTTCACTGTCTTATTGTGAAAACTAGATGAAAAAGAGTAAGTACTCAAAGTAGGTTAGAGGTTTTCTCTTTCTTTAGTACTGCACACTGATCCACCAACCAAAAGTTAAGTTCTTTTTAATAACTGTTTTAGCGTGAAATGTAAAAGATATTGAGGAGGACATTCACCATGGCTCCGCCTAGGCATCAATGAACCAAACTTAAGGATAAAGTGAGTTAAATGCCAACCTTCTAAAAAGCGTTGGAAACCATTGAGTCCAGTCCCTGCCCTGGGCTGGCCAAGAGGAGACACATCTCTGTACTATCCCCAAAGGTCTCTGAGTTCCCCTCCCCAGCATGTGAAAGAATTGAGAGAAGTGGGGGATTCACAGGAGGTGTGAGTTTCAACCTGATGAAGCAAGAGTTCATGACAAAGATGGCTTCTCCTCTTTAAAGCCAGGTGATGAGAATCCCTCATAAGGTTGGGGGTGCCTGGGAAGAGGAAAGGTAGGATCTCATTCCTGAATGGCCATCTGCCAAGGCACGCAAGATTACTCAAGTGCCCCAGAGCATAACTGAGGAGGAGGAGAAAAGACAGGAGAGAGCAAGGACCAGTGGTGGAGATATGTGCACACCCACACTTGGAGTGCAGTTTCCTGGGTGATGTCACAGAAAGGAGCCAGTTTTGGGTTATCTTGTGAAGTCTCCACTGAAGATGGCTGGGAACAGTCATGAAGAGCTCCCCAGGACAAGCATCTGCTGTGGCTGCTGCATCTAATTCTGAGGGGTCATGAGCTTCTCAAACTTTCTCTTGGTCATAAAAGTGAAAAAGTGTTTCAAGAGCCAGGAAAATTCAAAATGACCAAGCTTTGACTGACATCTTGTGGTTCAGTCTGAAATAAGTGCTTCACTAAGAAATTATTTGTCAGACTGGCACAACAGGCGGCCTGCGAACAGAAGAAAGACATAAAATCCCACTTATTTTAGACAATATGATGCTGTCCTTTAAAGGCTATCTGTGAGGAAGGTAATATGTAATTACAGACTTAAAGTTATTTTTGGCTAATTCGCATGGCATAGTTGAGGTCCCCTTTCCTCTGCTGTCCACTGGTCTACCATCTGATCCCTCTGTGATGTCAGGTATTCTGAGAACCCTGAGGAGTGCTGGAATGTTCCATGTGCCATCTGTGCCCTCAATACATCATGCTCCAGACTGAGGCACCATCTATCTCCTTTTTCAGTTCTGCGACCCTTTTATTTTTTTTAGATAGATTCTCATCACCCAGGCTGGAGTGCAGTAATGCAATCTTGACTCCCTGTAACCTCCACCTCCCAGGTTTAAGCAATTCTTCTCCCTCAGCCTCCTGAGTAGCTGAGATTACAGGCATGCACCACCTCACCAGCTAATTTTTGTATTTTTAGCAGAGCCAGAGTTTTGCCAAACTGGGCAGGCTGGACTAGAACCCCTGGCCTCAAGGGATCTGCCTACCTTGGCCTCCCAAAATGCTGAGATTACAGGTGTGAGCCACTGCTCCTGGCCCTTCTGACCCCCCTTTCACACCATAATTATTCTCTCTGGTCTGTTTTGCCAAAGGATATGAACAAAGATGATTCCTTCAAGCATAACTTCCAAAATGGCTGTGAATTAGACACTGCTGGTATTTGATGATAACATAAGGAATGTAAGTACAATGCATAAAACAGAAGCTCACAGATACAATCCCCAGCTTCTCTTTGTTAAAAGAATTTATGAGGTGCCATTTATCCTTGATTTCTTTATGAGCACAGCCCCTAGAACACTGAAAACCTGCTGGGGCTCATGCTTGTGTCCCAAAAAGGGTTCAAGTTTTTGTGTTCTCCAGAGGAAGACTCCCAAGTCATGCCTCTGGTTATTGCCCGAGGAAGGAAAACATTACTTTGCACTATCAACCTCTTGAAGGATGCACCTCCCACAACCGTGCCACGTACGTTTTAAGAACATTCTGATGCATTTGACTTTAGAGACTCTGACAGTGTTCAGAGTTTCCCAAAGGATGATGGACTGCTATTTGATTTACATCGCATGATGAAAGTGGTTCACGAAGAAGGTTCTTCTCAAAGCTGTGAGTCTAGCCCAAACTCCTAGTTTCAGTTTTTACTTTCAGAGTTACATGAAATGTGTTTCAAAATAAAAGGTTCTTTTTTGAGCTCATCGTATCACTATATGCTGGTGGCAAATAGTTTAGCCTTTGTCAGCGTCCAAATGAAGACAACAAAACTTACTTCACTTTGTGAGGATCAAATGAGATAATTTATTGAAAGCATCTTTAAATTCTAAAGGATTGTATGCACAGGAAGGTCTGCTGCCTTTTTTTTTTTTTTTTTCAAATCTTAATGCTTCTGAAGCTAGTAAATTAGAGTTCTTTAGTTACAATGTGTGGTTCTGCATAAATGTAGGAATATTGGGGGAAATGCTAAAATTACTTTTCATGCAATTTACTACTTTGTGTATGTTGGGATTAATATTTTGAGACATTCATTTTTCTCTTTTATGTTTCTAAGTATATGGCCTTCTCCATAGTCGGCCTGAGGCATCCATTGCCTTGGGAAGATGGTGAAATGGAGAGCAGGGGGTGGGAGGATGCAGAGAGATGAGATTTGCTATAGTGAAAATCCAAAGAGAACAACATGACTTGCAAAATTGTTGTTGTTTAATAAGAATCTTGAGAGTCAGCCTCTATTTTGAGAGAAAGTATTTTCTAAGGGTTCTTTAGGCCCCATTGAGCAGACTAAGAGTTGTACCCCCAGGCTCAGATCACAGCCTTTCTTCTACAGCAAAGAAGATCTCTCCTGACTAGGACCACTACGAGAGGAGTGGTTGGATATGCAGTTGAAGAAAAAAAGATCCATGGGATAGGATAGGATAGAATACAATACAGATGAGAGAGAAGCCTGAAGAGCATGACTTTACATATCCAAAGTCATAAGAGGAAGGAAGGCAGATGTTGGAGGGAGTGAACATGTCAGTTCCTGAAGTTCTTATTCCCAGGAATGTGGCAGGTTAAGTTCATCCAGAAAGGATAGAGGAGCCCCAGATTACTGGGCCTGCAGCCTGTTTCCTTGGGCCTTCTGCATGGACTCTAAGAAGGAAGGCTCTGCGTGTGGCCACTTTAATATGGCAATGGGTAATGGTGCTCCTACAGTGGCCAAGATGGATGCAATGGTGAGCTGTATGGTAGACGTGTGTCTGATACCCCTTTCTTTTTTCTGTTTCTTTTTTTTTTTTTTTTTTGAGACAGATTCTTGCACTGTTGCTTGGGCTGGAGTGCAATGGCTCAATCTCAGCTCACTGCAACCTCCACCTCCTGGGTTCAAGCAATCTCTGCCTCAGCTTCCCGAGTAGCTGAGATTACATGTGCCTGCCATGAAGCCCGGCTAATAGTTTGTATTTTTAGTAGAGACAGGGTTTCGCTATGTTGGCCAGGCTGGTCTCAAACTCCTAATCTCCTGATGCACCTGCCTCCCAAAGTGCCAGGATTACAGGCATGAGCCACCGTGTCTGGCCTCTCATATCCCTTTCAAGACCGATTTCCCATTTGGGATCCTGGGAGGAGGAAATGTCACAGTCATAAAGGCACAAGGAGAGAGAGCTTGACACAATGTCCTCAAGCTGTCCTCAGTTCCCAAATGACATGAATGGGATCCAGATGTACCCACATGTCCTTATAGAGGGGAAATAGAAATAATGGTGTGAATGGTCAAGGATGTTGCAGAAGGATTATCATGGTGGGGAAGGAAGCACCAACTTGGAATCATATGGGTTAGGATTATGACCTTGTACTGGGAGAAATTCACAGCATCATTCAAAGCTAATGTATTTGAGAGATAACTGGGTTCTGTTCAGCTGTGCATTGCCTGAGTGACACCTACCAGCAGCTGGTGAGAGTAGGATGTGCTTGACTTTTTTCCTAGGACCAGAATGAACTCTGAATGCTGATCTGAGATGTTCCTCCCCCATTCCCTGACCGTGAGATGCTTGTGCCCTATATCCTCCATGTCCAAATGCCCAGATGCTCTTCTACTGAGGGCAGAGAAGAGAGATAGTGGCACGGTCTGACAGATTGGGTGTTTTACATAATAGTTTATGCATGATTAAGATATTAAATCAAACCTAGTTTACTAGAGTGGATTATGTCAATTACTCCCACTCCAAGATATAGTAACGGAGAGGTGTCGGGGTTGGTGGTTCTGCCGTGCGGATGTTCTATTTCTTGCTCCTGAGTGCTGACTCCCTGTGTGTGTGTATTTTGTGAAAAATCATGGAGATGTACACTTAAGACATTTGCACAATCCTTTAAATATGTATGCTTCACCCAAAAGTTTGAGAATTCTGATGCCGCTGAACTTACTTGTATGTTCATAAGGACATACACATACAGCCCAGCAGATGGCACTTATGAGAAGATAAAAGTCCATTTTAGAAAAATAAAGATGCCATCTTTTCTCCACACATTTGAGTGCAATGTGAGTAAATGTGTGACTTTACTTCCCAAGCTTGTGCTAAAGAAAGTGAGTCAATCTGTGAACCTAGAAGACTCTCCAAATGCAGTTGGCAGTGATGCCATAAGGAAAAGTTCAGGCTCATTTTGTATTTTAATACTCTCTAAGCAGTAAGTGCTCTAGGATCAATTTCAGATGACAGAAATTAGAGATTCAGTCATCATTGTATCTGTATATTGTAATTATCAGTGTGTCAGAAACTGGGACACATCTTTTATATTTTCTCATTTTTATATATTTTTAGATATAGCACATACTTTCAAATAATCTTGGAGACCTTAAATTAACTTTAGCTATAATATTCCCTGAACTGGCAGTAGCCTTATAATGAAGCAAAGTATAGTGGAAAGAAGAGAAAGAAGAAAGTTGGTCAACTCTATACCTCATGGTGTGACATTAGTTGAGCTATGTAACCTCTCAGGGTGCTTCACCAGTGAAATAATCCTCACATCTGCACACCCTGCAACCTTGTGGTGAGAACAAAGGAAATGCCATGTGCCTAAGTCCTTTGCAAACTGCATTCATAGGACTCCTCTTGATCATTTCAAATCTGTCTTGAGAAATGAAATGCAGAACACGTCCATCCTCTGCAAATCCAGTGGTGGAGCAGCTTCGTGTTTCTAGAACTTTTGTGCCCTGCTAAGTCATTAAAGGAGGCAGTATTAAAATTCAATTGGCCCCTGATTAATTGTGCTTAATAATCTGTCAGATGAAGTGATGTATCTATCAAATAGCTTGTGGAACATAGAAGTCAGCCACTTTGTGGGTTATGATGCAAAGTGGGAGTTGGAGAACCCTTTCTTTATATTTAGCCCTGTACAACTGTAGCTGACACTGCTGGTGTCCATCCACCCACCCTCCCCTCACTTCAGTATATTCTCATAGGCTCCAACCTCCAACACCAGTATTACTGTGCCTGAGGGCTTTCTCTGGTGAGCAAGCCTGACTCAACCTACTCATGGACAGTGCTGAAAGTGTCAAAATGAATACCTCTAGAAGCAGCAGCCAATGAGTACCCCAGCTCTTTACCCACAGAAAGGGAAGATCTTTGAGGCCTCTGTTCTACACTAACTTTCAGAATTCTCCAATAGGACTGAGTCTCAGTCACTCAGTGCTGGCTGGATTTTATAATCATTATGGTTGATTCCCTTCTGTGTATCACTTCCTCACTGTCCTTGTGTTTCCTTTGTCTCCAAGATACACTAATTGTCCTCAAATTGCTGTATCAGGGTCTGCCTCTCGGGGGATCCCAAACTAAGACAACAGCCAGCAATATTAGCTTTAATTTTTGACTCTTGAAGTTGGATTTGTTGCCTCACTTGTGGGCTTCCTTAGGTTCAGGAACCTTCCTTCCCACTGCTACGGTTTCACTGTCCCCTCCAAAACTCATGTTGAAATTTAACTGACATTGTGATGGAATTCACAGGTGGGACTGTTAGGAGGTGATTAGATCATGAAAGCTTTGCCCCTATAAATGGGTTAATGCTGTTGTTGCAGGAGTGGGTTAGTTACCTGTTTGGCCTCCTTTTTCTCTCTCTGTCCCTTATCCTGTGTTGCCTTCTGCCATGCTGTGACACAGCAAGAAGACCCTCACAATGTGACCCCTAGATGTTGGAATTCCCAGCCTCCAGAACCACGAGTCAAAGAAGCTTCTGTTTATTATAAATTACCCAGTCTGGTACTCTTTTACAGCAGCAGAAAATGGGCTAAGCCATTCGCCCTTCATTCCCTACCCTTCATGCTTCTTAAGGAAAAATGAGATTTCCTATATATGCTAATTTATTAGGGAGGAATGAGACATTTTAAGATCTGTTTAATTGTCTCTTTTATTGATTCTCTCTCTGTTCTTTCTCTCCCTTGTTTTTAGGGCTTCACATTCCTTCCCTATTTTATCTGTCTCTGGACCACAACCTCCCACTCCATGTAAAAAGAAGACAAGTATCGAATGATGCTTCCAGAAACTTACCATAGGATAAACACATTCTTGAATAATAGTATGCTTCTCAAAATCTTTTTTTTTTTTTTTTGGTGCTAAAAAATATAATGACTTCAGACATTGACTTCTGAATACATCATGAGCTGAAGTTTTGTTAGTTGGCATTGTCTTTAATGGAACAGGCTCTTCTGGAGTCACATGTTACAGTCTTAAGATCTCAGGTAACTTTTAGGAGAGCTCAGGCACAGATGTCCTAATGGAGAATAGACACATTGGCTTAATTAAAACATAGACAAATGGCAATGCGTTTCCTAAACAAGCTACTCTTTCTTTCCTTCTCTTTCATTTGAATATCATGGCGAACTTTGCCCAACTTTTGAGTAGCTTTATGGAGAATAAGGACTGGCTTATAATCACTAAATCACTTGGAAACTGATCCCTCCGTAAGCAAGCATCCACCATGAAATAGTTTTCTTTGTTTTAGAAAAGAGGAAGAAAATACATTCCATCCCTGAGCTGAGGGGATTTAACCAATAAGTGACACCAAACCTGGATGTGTCTTTATAACTGAAATGCCAGGAAGAGGTATTTATTTATCTTTTAAATTGTGTCCACTCAGTAATCCAGATTGATGTTTGAAGAACTGAGACATTTTCAAACTCAGTGGGACTGAGAAACAAAAGAAGGAAATTTTTGTTGTTGCTGTTGCTGTTTTCTCCAGAATCAGTGAATCACAAGGGGTGGTGGATGGCCTCATAAAGCTGCTTCTATACAATTCAGTAGAGGATCAGAACTTTCAGAGTTCTTAAATTCTTCCTTTGAGGATTAGGGGGTAGTATTTTATGGAGGTGATAGTACCTCTACGTTTTCAGTGAGGAAAGGAATTTCCCATAAAAACACAGGGTGTGTGACTAAAATATAGTTTTGTTGCTGTGAGCATATCTTAAAATTTTATGGCCTGAAGTTTTATTTCTTTGCAAAACCAGTCTTAACTGTTTTACTAGTCAAGCATGTTTGCGTAACTCCCTTACAAAAATGCTAGTATTTCTGAAATCTGCTAAACACAGAGGGTCTCTTTGATGAGGAGGGAATCAGCCATCCCTGCGGTATAAAGCCCACTTCCCACACTGGGAATTTTCATTTGGTGGGACTTGAAGTTCCTTTTGTGCTTCAAGTGTTAATATTGGTTAGTAGAAATGGCATTTCCAACAGCCTCCATGAGCTGGCAAGTTGTATTTTCATTTGATGTGACCATGGTTGTAAGGATCCTTAATCTCCTGTGTTCATAATTTGAGTATATCTCTCCTGCAATCAAGCATGCATGATAAACATTCTTTCCTTTTATGGGACATGCAAGAAAATTAATAAATGCTGGAGAAAAGTGAACATTTTAGGTTTTAAAAAAGAACTGAGTTTTCTCTGTGCTATTTTCCAATTAAAGGAGGTAAAAAGTCCTCTTTTATGACCCACAACTAAAAGGAAAAGGTGAAAGTATTCAGAGCACACCACTCACTGAGAAATTATAATGTTCAAGCTGGGAAAGCATTGAGGGAGGCGATGGGATTTTCTATCCTTGGGTTTTTCATTCAGACTTTCCCCTGTAGTGTTCAATAGCTCCTTAAGTATTGAGAAAACAAAGACTTTGTAGTTGTATGGCTTGACTCCCTGAACAGGCATGTGCCAGATGATCAATAATGTTTTTGACTCTCTAAGGGCATTTTACTGTTTCTCATCTCCCAACCTTTGTGATCTCCTTCCTTTTCCACCATGCCTAAGAAAGAATTTATTTTGATATATCTCTCTCTCTCTTCTAGCATTTACACAAATAATACATTAATATATGTTATTTGTCTTTATAAAGGTTTTTAAATCCTATTTTGAAAACCTGACATGATCAAGTACTACAAGAATACATATTAGTATTTATATATCATTAATGAGAGTGGAAACTGTTTAAAAGCTTTGAAGAATTATTTGCTATATTTGGTAAAATTGAAAATTTGCATCTCATCCAGCAATTGCCCAATTATGTTTTTTATATCTGTAAAATGGTGACAATAATTTTATCTCTCTTATAGCACTGATGTGAGAATAAAGTGATTTAATATATGTGAAATACTTAGAAGTTACATTTTTAGCTTTTGATATGTTGCCGATTTTATAATTAGTAGTAGTGTAAATGTTGTTACCATTAATTTCCCACTTTAGAGAAACTCTTGCAATGTCCACAAGGAGACTTGTATAAAATGTTGTTTGTAATAGGAATAAAATATGCAAAGAATGTAACTATTAATAAAAAATGAAACTATGAAAATATTACATTATAGCCATACATTGAAATACTATACAACAGACACATGTATCAGTAAGGCTAAACTTCAAAAATGCAATATTAGTGAAACAGTTTGCAAAAGAATATCCAAATTATGATACCAGTTACATGAAGACTGTAAGTTTTTAAACAATACCGTATATTTTAAGGGACGAGTACATATGAAGAAAAGTATAAAGAGTCACATAGAAATTATAATCTCCAAAGTCAAGGGAGTTGTTATTTCTAGCTGGGGAGAAAGAGTTCTATAATCAGGGATAAGACCTCTTGGGACTTCAAATGAATTGAAAATGTTTTATTTCTCAAGATTGGTAATGTGCACATACGTTTTCATTGTATCATTCATGATATCTTTCAGTAAATATTAAATATTGCACAACAAAATAAAAAGCAACAAATAGCAAGAGTGAAGAGTAAATAGTAAATTTTCATGAATCAGCTTTTACTTACACATTTTTTGGAAAAAAATAGTTATTTGATAACTTGGAAAATTCCTTTGACTGCCATACAAGAAGTTTTATATAACGATGTCTTGGTTCTATTTAAATCCTTGTTAGGGAATTGAAGACAAATGAAAGCCAAAAGCAAAGAGAAAATTCATATAGCAAGTATTTACTCCGGCTGCTCCTAGGGTTAAAGAAGACAAGATAGTTTACCTGAAGATAATGTCACCAATTGAGAGTAAATAAGACTCCAGTGAAGCTAGTCATTCATTATTTGTTGTGCACCCCTGCAGCCCTCTAGACCCCGACCTCATGGCTCCTGTGCAGGTCTTTATGCATGGTAATTCATTTTTCATTTATGTCTGTACTCTTACATGCTGCTGTCTGGATGCCCATCACCAAATGCCCAAGGTCGTATTTTTTTCTTATATTTAACATTTCCAGAGGGCTGTAATTCAATGGAAAGCACCCATCACAGACCACTCATTCATCCAGCAGACATTTAATGAGTGTCTACTGTATGCCTAGCACCATAGTAGGTGCTGACATAACTGTTGTAAATTTAATATTTTATAAACTTCCCCATAATGAGACTCTGCTGCTTAGACCAGGACATAAGATGAAGAATGATAATTTTCTGAAAGGCTTTCATTTAATGAGAGCTTAGTGACGTCTGTCTCCACCAGCCCTACTTTAATCTCAAAGTGGTTTTGCCGGCTATATGTTTAAATGTTTTTCCTGAAAGTCTGGAGCTTTTCACAATAATCTATAATATAGAAAACAATTGTCATACATAATATTAAAAAATAAAAGGACACGTGGTTCATAACAAAGAGTGAGAAACACTACTTACTGAGCTCAGCTTCTTTTTCCACTCAACATTAGTTATGGGGCTGATTTTAAAATGCTGGCTTACTGTCAGAGACACCATGATTTAATTGTTCGAGCCTGTAAAATTTAGAGGGGCTCATGTGGAGCTTTTTGACAGGGCATTTGCAATAAGTAACTGGGGTCTGCTAGCACAAAGAGTGCAAAGGCCCTTTCTCATGACCACAGGTGAAGTTTCTGGAATGGAAAGTTGCCTTAGGAAAATCTCTGCCGTCATGGTAAAAATTTACTTGTTTTTCTCCTGCCATCAGCTCAAATTCCCTTGAGTAAGAATGGCAGCAGAAAAGGATTTTGAAAAACTAGAATATGGAAGTTGTAATGGACCATCCAGTGCAGGGGTTGATGACTTTCTGTGATGGGTCGGATAGTAAATATATTTATAAATTTCCAATATTGGATTTATACAGTTATATAAATAAATAACATATATAATTAAATATAATTTTATAAACTAAACATAAATAAGTTACCATTGATTCTGCAACTTGCTTAAAATATAAAATTATATATATAAACTATATTCAATTGAATGAAATGACAATAATATATGTCTCTTAAAAATTTTTTATTTCCACAAATGTTGGGGGAAGAGGTGGTATTTGGTTACACAAGTAAGTTATTTAGTGGTGATTTGTGAGATTTTGGTGCATGCATCTTGCAATTTGTGGTCTTCTATCATTCATCCCTTTCCCATCCTTTCCTCCTGTGTCCCCAAAGTCCAATGTGTCATTCTTATGCCTTTACATCCTCATAGCTTAGCTCCTGCTTATGAGTGAGAACAACTGATGTTCAGTTTTCTGTTCCTGAGTTATTTCACTCAGAATAAGTCTCCAATCTCATACAGTTTGCTGTGAATGCCATTAATTCATTCCTTCTTATGGCTTCGCAGTATTTCATTATTTATCTATTCCATTTTATATATATACATACATACGTATATACGTACATATATATGTACGTATATATGTATGTACATACATATACACATACATGCGTATATACATGTATGTACGTATGTGTATATATATAAAATGGAATATGTGTGTTTATATATATATATATATATATATATATATATATGCTTGTTGATTGATGGGCATTTGGGTTGTTTCCACATTTTTGAAATTGCAAATTGTGTATACTTAGTAGTATTTCATTATATATCTATTCCATTTTATATATATATGTATATTTATCTATATTTTTTATATATGTATATGTATATATTTATATATTTTATATATATATATATATATATATGCTTGTTGATTGATGGGCATTTGGGTTGGTTCCACATTTTTGAAATTGCAAATTGTGCTGCTATAAACAAATATTTTTTTCTTATAATGACTTATTTTCCTCTGGATAGATACACAGTGGTGGGATTGCTGGATCAAATGGTAGTTCTATTTTTAGTTCTTTAAGGAATCTCCACGTTGTTTTCCATAGTGATTGTACTAGTTTACATTTCAACCAGCAGTGTAGAAGTGTTCCCTTTTCATCTCATCCATGCCAACATCTGTTTTTTTTTATTTTTATTTTTTGATTATGACCATTGTTGCAAGAGTAAGGTTGTATCGCATAGTGGTTTTGATTTGCATTTCCTTGATCAGTAGTGATGTTGGGCATTATTTCCTGTTTGTTGGCCATTTGCATATCTTCTTTTGAGAATTGTCTATTCATATCCTTAACCCACTTTGTGAAGGGATTATTTGTTTCTTGCTAATTTGTTTGAATTTGTTATAGATCCTTTTTCAGATGTATAAGATTGTAAATATTTTCTCCCACTCTGTCGGTTGTCTGTTTACTCTGTTTCTTTTAATGTGCAAAAGCTCTTCAATTTAATTAAGTCCCAGTTATTTATCTTTGTTTTTATTGCTTTTGCTTTTGGGTTTTTGGTCATGAAATTTTTGCCTAAGCCAAAGTCTAGAAGGATTTTTCAATGTTATTTTCTAGTTTTTCCAGTTTTAGGTTTTAGATTTAGTTCTTGATCCATCTTGAGTTGATTTTTGTATAAGGTGAGAGATGAAAATACAGTTTTATTCTCCTGCATGTACTTTACAAATTATTCTAGCACCATTTGTTTACTAGGATGTCTTTTCTACACTTTATGTTTTTGTTGTTTTGTCAAGATCAGTTGGCTGTGTTTGGATTTATTTCTGGGTTCTCCATTCTGTTCCATTTTTCTGTGTGTCTATTTTTATGCCAGTAGCATGCTGATTCGGTGACTATGGCCTTATAGTATAGTTTGAAATAATGCCATGGCTCCAGATTTGTTCTTTTTGCTTAGTCTTACTTTGGCTATGCAGGCTTTTTTTGGTTCTATATGAATTTTAGGATTGCTTTTCTAGCTCTGTGTAGAATGATGGTGGTCTTTTGATGGGAATTGCATTGAATTTGTAGATTGCATTTGGCAGTATGGTCATTTTCTCAATATAATTCTATCCATTCATGGGTATGGGATGGGTTTCTGGTTTGTTTATGGTCTGTGATATCTTTTAGCAATGTTCTGACGTTTTCTTTGTAGAGGTCATTCACATCCTCAGTTAGGTATATTCCTAAGTATTTAATTTTTTTGCAGCTATTGTAAAAGAGGTTGAGTTCTGTACTCAGCTTGGTTGCTGTTGGTGTATAGCAGAGCTACCAATTTGTGTACATTAATTTTGTATCCCAAAACATTGCTAAATTCATTCATCAGTTCTAGGAGCTTTTTGGGGGAGCCTTTAGAGTTTTCTAGGTATATGATCATAAAATCAGCAAACAGTGACAATTTGACTTCCTCTCTCTGTTTGGATACCCTTTATTTCTTTCTCCTGTCTGATTGCTCTGGCTAGGATTTCCAGTACTATGTTGAAGAGAAGTGGTAAGAGTGGCCATGCTTGTCTTGCTCTAGTTCTCAGGGAGGATGCTTTCAACTAATGAGATGATCATGAGATTTTTGTTTTTAATTCTGTTTACATGGTTTATCACATTTATTGGCTTGTGTATGTTGAACCATCCCTGCATCCCTGGTATGAAACCCACTTGATCATAATACGTTATCTTTTTCATATGTTGTTGAATTTGGTTAACTCATATGTTGTTGAGGATTTTTACATCTATGTTCATCAGGGATATTAGCCTGTAGTTTTCCTTCTTTTTTTTTATGTTCTTTTGTTGTAATGTGTTTATTAAAGGAAAGCATGAATAAACCAATGTTGTATCTATTAAATGACTGGGGTCTGCCAGAGCAAAGCCGTATCTCATAACCAGGAGTGGGGTTTCTGGAGTGGAAAGTTTCCTTAGGAAACTCTCTGCAGTTATGGTAAACATTCACTTGCTTGTTTCCTGCCATCAGTTCAAATTCCCCTTAGTAAAAATGGAAGCAGAAAAGGATTTTGAAACACTAGAATATGGGAGTTGTAATAGATCATCCAGTTCAGGGTTCCATGACTCTGTAAAGGATCAGAAAGTAAGTATATTTTGCATTTCAGGTCACATAGTTTCTGTATCAACTACTAGACTTGACAGTTGTAGCATGAAAGCATTTATAGACAGTACACAAATGAGTGGCTACAGCTGTGTTCCAGTAGTTTATTTTCATACACATGTACAGGGCCAGATATGGCCTGCCTGCAGTAGTTGCTGAATACTTATCAGCAAGATCTATTTTTTTAATATAAAAATAATAGTAGTATGCCAGCCAGGCCCATGCTCTTGGAGTGCTCTAGAGGAAGAGAAAAACTGAAAAAACAAGAAAAAAAATTAGATGTAACACAGTAGTATTAACTAAAATTAAAACATGAGCCCACATTATAACACCACAGTTATGTAAAAACTCTTAGAAAATAAAATACACAAAGCATATGACTTCTTCTAGGGACGTCAAGAAAATTGGGAGTGAGAAATTAGAAAAAAATATACAACACAATGGAGTAAACTTTGAGGGATCAATGAGTATATCTTGTTTTGATTGGAACCTTTTATGAACTCAGGCCTCTGCTGCTGAGTTTCACATCCAAAAAAGAAATGCTCAAAATAACATTTTAACATACACACACACACACACACACACACACACACACACACACACACACACAAACTTTTATCTTGATTTGAGCCCAAAGAAAGACAACTATGTAAAGAGACTTCTAGGATGTGGAAGATCACTTCTCAACATGTAACTAATGACGCTGCTGCATCACTTAATTCTAAATATTTCTAATTCTAATAAACATTTGTTGCATGCAATCTAAATGCAGTTTAGTGTACCATAGCATGATTTCACAAACTGTAAATAAATATCACTTCTAGGAATTCCCCATCTGTTGATGAAGAGAAAACAATATTCACATGCATGAAATTCAAGATGTGGTCTGTGAACCACTGCTGTGTGGTAAATATTTAACTATTGGCCTGGGATAGAATTAATACAATGATTGAGAGCAAGAGTTTCAAAACTTTTGGTGCAATTTGACTGTGCCATAGCAAATGGACTTGCTTTATTGAATGGCATACAGAGCAAGACAGATGTCAAATTCATGTGGTGTGTTACAAATGGAAGGAGCTATGTAATTGTTGAGCACAGTAGGGCCATGTTCTGGAATAAGTAGCCAGATTTAGAAGCTTTTGATAGGTTATAAATCAATGTAATGTTTTCTTCATTGAGAAATTCTTGTTATTTATATAAAAGCAAAAGTCTAGTTGAACTAAACATTGTGATTACAGAAATAGTAAAACATATGCATCTCATAAAGGGTAATAATTTTAATTCAATTTTTTTTTGTAGGCAATAATGTGGAAGCTGGTTAAAAACAACTGTTAAGGTATGTGGAGATACACTGTCATTGAGGGGGAAAGGTTTGGTGGAGAATATTTGAACTATGGAATAAACTCAGTGTTTCCAAGTTAAGCAACCAATTTGATACTGACCTAATATGGAATAGGACAACCAGTCTTTCTTATTTGTCTAGTATTTTAGTCATTTAAATTATCTTAATATTGCTTTGCAAAGAAAAAATTCAACATGTTTTCCATGGCTGCTAAGGTTGAAAAGCAAAATCTCAAGTTAGAAGCTTGGAAGAAGACTGTTTCTGCAGAAAAGTTCCATGACTTAATGACAATTATTATTAAAGTAGTTGGTGGTATTGATATTACACATCTGTCAAAATTTATCATAAAAAAACTTACAAATTTAGGTAACATTTTGATCTTTTTCTGTCAAAGGAAGCTCCATGACTAATATTCGTGTATCCAGATCTCATTCCTTTCATTAAAATATAATTTAAATATCATCTTACCTCGGTTAGAATGACTATTATTAAAAAGACAAAAAATACCAGATGCTGTTGAGGTTGTAGAGAAAAAAGAACTTTTATACACCATTGTTGGGAATATAAATTAGTAAAAAGTAAAAGTAGAACTACAACATTATGCAGAAATTGCACTACTGGGTACTTATCTAAAGGAAATAAAATCAATATTTCAATAAGATGTCTGCACGCCCTCGTTTATTGCAGCACTATTCACAATAGCAAAGATAACCTAAGTGTTCATCAATAAACCAGTGGATAAAGAAAATGTAGTGTCTGTACACAAAGGGATATTATTCAGTCAGAAAAACATAAATCATGTCATTTGCAGCGGGATGAATGGAACTGGAGGTCATTATGTTAAGTGAAATAAGCCAGGCATAGAAAGACAAATATTGCATGTCATTGCATATACATGGAAGCTAAAAACATTAATCTCATGGAAGTAGAGAATAGATTGATTGATACCAGAGGCTGAGAAGAGTGTGTGTGGCAACAGTGCAGGGAGATGAACAGAGGATAGTTAATGGGCACAAACATACAGTTAGATAAAAGGAGTAAGTTCTATGTTCAATAGCAGAGTAGAATGATTATAGTTAACAATGTATCATGTATTTCAAAACACTAAGAAAAGAAGATTTGAAATGATAAACACAGAATATCACAAATACTCAAGGTAATAGTTACCCTAAATATCCTGACTGGACCATCACATATTCTATGCATGTAACAAAATAGCACATTTGTTCCATAAATATGTATAGTATTAATTACCAAAACATTTTTTAAATAGGATTTACTTTTAATTATAGTTGTACAGGAAAATTATGTAATTCATTATTGCTGAAGGATAGAAGATACATTTTGAAAATACATTACTGTTTTATTTTGGATTAAGGCTAAAAAATTGTCATGAGCTTGCTAAAATGGCTCAGAAACTCAATTGCTATTTCAGTCAACATTTTACTTTAAATATAGTTATTGGAGGACAAAAGGTGACAACAACAGTAGCAAGTTTATTAATCACTTGTGAGATGTATATGTATATACATATATATACTTTTTTATTCGTAGTTGTTGGCTCATAACTTTCATAGTCTTCTGTTGTAATGTTGGAGTGCTTTAAGTTTCAGGAGCAGACCTCAGAAGATATATTCTCTCTTTCTGACCTTCCCCTGTCCTCTCTAATCTCCCACCTCTCTGATTATGGGCCATAAGATCCTCTTTCAGAAGGGGTCCTGCCATACCCTGGAGGAAGGAATGCTGCACAGAGATGCCAAAAAGAATCTTAATAGACCAGCCTTGCTCGGTTTCCCCCACTAGGTCTATCAGCATTATAGTAGATGTTAGAGATCATACCCTTTGATCCAATCACATTTCTATATATTTGTCAATCATGCTTATTCAATGGAGACCTCATAAAATGCCTAAGAGGACAGGGTGTATAGAGCTTCTGGAGAGCTGAACATGTGGAGGCTGACAGGCAGGTGAAGGAGAACTTGTCCCTGTGCCAGGAGGGTGGCACACCCCAAATCCATGTGGATAGGAGCTCCTGTGATCTTCCAGGCCTCACGCTATATATATGTATTTTCATCTGACTTTTCATATGTTTCATAAAACATATCCTTTAAAACATCCTTTGTTATAAATTGATCAAGGTAAGTGTTTCCTTGTGTTCTGTGAACCACTCTAACAAATTAGTCAAACTTAAATAGAGGTTTGTGTGAGAATCACAACTTAAAGCTAGTCAGTCAGAAGTTCTGAAGGTGTGGAGTTTCAACTGGTTAGAAGGGGGTGTTCTTGTGAAACTGAGCCCTCAACCTGTGGTTTCTGAGGCTATCCCCAGTAGATAGTGTCAGAACTAAATTGAATTGGAGAACACCCAGGTGGTTTTCACGGTAGAATCAATTGCTTGCTTGGGGTATGGAGAGAAACCTGCACAGATTTGGTCACAGAAGTCTTCTGTGTTGATTGTTGTTGTTGAGAGAAGAGAGGAAAACACAGCTTGAGTTGTTCTTTCCCACACTCATTCCCCAATGTATACATTCAGCAAACGCCAAGTATAGTTTCTGAAGTTATTTTTCATCTATATATTTGTTCTGATTATATGTATTTAAATTTTGTTTTACATTTGCTAGATATATCAGTAAACATTTTTGACTTCTAATGTGTATAATTTTGTTTCCAGTAATTTTTTAAAAATTTTCTTTTACCAAAGTATTTACTTGAAAAGGACTGGAAATTTTGAAAACAGTCCTTAATACAGAAGCATCAGCATAAATAACTTGAATAAACAACAGATCATGTTAAGTGCTAGAGTAAATGTAAAGACTAAATCACCAAGGCCTAAAGAGAGAGGGGAAAACACTACTTGCATGACTCTTGAAAAATGCTCCAAGTGGTTGTTGCTTTTCTCATTTGATCCTCTGGACAGAGCCATGAAGTTGACAGAGATTACCAAGCTTGAAGTTGTCTGACTCAAAGCCTTAACCATTTAGCATGTTATAAGGAAGGGTAACACTTACTGAGGGCTCCTTGTGCTGCCAGTGTACAAAGTTGGGGGTCAGCTCTCCCTTTTGGAACTTCTTCCAAGTGACCTATACTTGCTTCCTTTATGGGGTTTCCAGATATTGTTTTAATGGAAACATGACTTATTAAAGAGGAGACAGTTGTATTATTTTTAAATTTTTTAAAAATAGGTCATTGGGGGAACAGGTAATATTTAGTTACATGGGTAAGTTTTTTATTGGTGATTTCTGAGATTTTGATGCACTTATCACATGAGAGTCATATACAATGCACCCAATTAGTAGTCTTTTATCCCTCACCCCTTTCCACCCTTTTCCCTTGAGTTCCTAAAGTCCATTATGTTATTCTTATGCCTTTGTATCCTCATAGCTTAGCTCCCACTTACGAGTGAAAACATGCAACGGTTTTCCATTCCTGAGTTACTTTGCTGAGAATAATAGTCTCCAGTCTCTTCCAGGTTGCTGCAAACACCATTAATTCATTTTTTTATGACTGAGTAGTATTCCATTGTATGTGTATATATACCACAGTTTCTTTATTCACTCGTTGATTGATTGGGTTGGTTCCACATTTTTACAATTGCAAATTGTGCTGCTATAAACATGCATGAGCAAGTATCTTTTTCATATAATGACTTCTTCTGGGTAGATACCCAGTAGTGAGATAGCTATATCAAATGATAGTTCTACTTTTAGTTCCTTAAGGAATCTCCACACTGTTTTTCATAGTAGTTGTACTGGCTTACATTCCCCACCAGCAGTGTAAAAGTGTTCCTTTTGCATCGCATCCATGCCAACATCTATTATTTTTTTATTTTTTTGATGATGGTCATTCTTGCAGGAGTGAAGTGGTATCACATTGTGGTTTTGATTTGCATTTCCCTGATCATTAGTGATGTTGATCATTTTTTATATGTTTCTTAGTCATTTGTATGTCTTCTTTTGATAATTGTCTATTCATGTTCTTATCCCACTTTTTGATGGGATTGTTTGTTTATTTATTGCTAGTTTGTTTGAGTTCATTGCAGATTCTGGATATTAGTCCTTTGTCAGATGTATTGATTGTGAAGATTTTCTCCCACTCTGTCAGTTTTCTGTTTACTCTGCTGACTGTACCTTTTGTTGTACAAAAGCTCTTTAGTTTAATTAAGTCCCAGTTGCTTATCTTTGTTTTCATTGCATTTGCTTTTTGGTTCATGGTCTTGAAATATTTGCCTACCCAATGTCTAGAAGAGTTTTTCTGATGTTATCTGCTAGAATTTTTATAGTTTCAGGTTTTAGATTTAAGTCCTTGATCCATCTTGAGATGATTTTTGTATAAGGTAAGTGATGATGATCCAGTTTAATTCTCCTACATGTGTCTTGTCAATTATTCAAGGACCACTTGTTGAATAGGGTGTCCTTTCCCCACTTTATGTCTTTGTTTGCTTTGTCAACAATCAGTTGGCTGTAAGTATTGGGTTTATTTCTGGGTTTTCTATTCTGTTCCATTGGTCTGTGTGTCTATTTGTATACCAGTACCATGCTGTTTTGGTGACTATGGCTTTATAGTATAGTTTGAAATCAGATAATGTGATTTCTCCCAGATTTGTTCTTTTTGGTTAGTCTTGCCTTGGCTATATAAGCCCTTTTTTGATTCCATATAAATTGTAGAATTGATTTTGTAGTTCTGTGAAGAATGATGTTGGTATTTTGATGGAAATTACATATACATATGAGAAACAGGACTATGAATGAAATAGTACCTTACATCTCAATACTAATATTTAATGTAGATGGCCTAAATGCTTCACCTAAAAGATACAGAATGACGGAATGGATAAGAATTCACCAACTATCTGCTGCCTTCAAGAGACTCACCTAACCGTTAGGTAAAGTGGTGGAAAAAGACACTCCATGCAAATGGTGACCAAAAGTGAGCAGGAGTAGTAATTCTTATATCAGAAAAAGGAAACTTTAAAGCAGCAGCAGTTAAGAAAAACAAAGAGAGACATTATACAATGATAACAGGCTTTGTTCAACAGGAAAATATCACAATTCTAAATATATATTTACCTAACACTGGAGCTCCCAAATTTATAAAATAGCTACTACTAGACCTAAGAAATAAAATAGACAGTGACACAATAATAGTGGGGGGACTTCAATACTCCACTGACGGCTCTAGACAGGTCATCAAGACAGAAATTCAACAAAGAAACAATGGATTTAAACTATACCCTAGAACAAATTAACTTAACAGATATTTACAGAACATTCTATCCAGCAACTGCAGAATATACATTCTGTTCATCAGCATATGGAACTTTCTCCAAGATAGAGCATATGATAAGCCACAAAATGAGCCTCAATAAATTTAAGAGAATTGAAATTATATCAAGCACTCTCACAATGCACAGTGGAATAAAACTGTAAATCCACTCCATAGAGAACCTTAGAATACATGGAAATTAAATAACCTGCTCCTAAATGATCATTGGTCAACTATGAAATCAAGATGGAAATTAAAAAATTTTTCAAACTGAATGCAAGTAGTGACACATCCTATCAAAACCTCTGGGATACAGTAAAGACAGTGCTAGGAGGAAAGTTCAGAGCTCTAAATGCCTACATCAAAGAATCTGAAAGAGCAAAACAGACTAAGTTCACACTTCAAGGAACTGGAGAAACAAGAACAAACCAAATTCAAACCCAGCAATGAAAGGAAATAAAAAAGATCAGAGCAGAACTAAATGAAATGGAAACAACAACAAAAAAGCAATAAAAAAGATGAATGAAACAAAAAGCTGGTTCTTGAAACAATAAATAAAATTGATTGACACTAACTAAATTAACCAAGAAAAGAAGAGAGGAAATTCAAATAAACTCAATCAGAAATGAAATGGGAGATATTACAACTGACACCACAGAAATACAATAGGTCATTCAAGGCTACAATGAACACCTTTATGCACATAAACTGGAAAACCTAGAGGAGGTAGATAACTTCCTGGAATGATACAACCCTCCTACGTAATAAGAGGAAGAATTAGATACCCTGAACAGACCAACAAGTAGGGAGACTGAAAATGGTAATAAAAAGTTTTATATTTTAAATCTCTGCATGTATATCTCTAATTTTTACTCCAAATATACAAGATACATTAGTGTTTGGGAAATGGCTATATGTTTGATGTTCATGTAAGAAGTGGTATCCAAGGAGAGCACAGATTGAATTGTGACTTTATGTGTCATTTATTACAACAGACGAGCCAATGTTTTTTTACCTTTTGAGGTGAGCAGATTGCTTGAGTGGAGTTAGAATCCTTACATATGTCTTCGGCACAACAGTTTCACAGACTGCTGAGCAGAATTTAGACAGTACAGGGAAGTGATGACAATGGCTAGAAGAAGAGTAGAAAGGAGAGAAACAGGTGAAAATAACACACATTCAGGTCAGTGGGAGCAAAATATAGCACCACAAAAACAAGAGCCACAGAATAACATAGTGTAAAGCCATATTTACAATTTATGGACATGCAAAAATATTCAATATATTGTTTAAGAGTACAGAAAGTTTAAGCCAAGTTACAAAGAAAGGCAGTTGATTCATGAACATAAAATTTAGGAGAGTGTCTACCAAGGAGGTTTTTCTTTGGTACAGGGGGTGGGGCCCACAGAAGGAGGCTAAGGTAACTACTGCTGTGTTTCTTAAAACACGTGATGGCTATGCTGGCTTTCTTTAGTTAATTCTCTTCCTGCTTCGAGTACACAGTTTGTGTATTTTCTCTAGTGAGTCAGATATTTTATTTTACTTTATTGAAATAAGAAAAGTAACTGACATAGAAACCTTAACTCATAATGATCATTTTTGAGAGCCTGGGCTATAGTACTGAACCTTTTTCTATAAGGTTCTTTTCTATTTTTATTTAAAAAATTAAAAAAAAAATTTGAATAGGAAGTTTCTATAAAGAAAGAACTGCTTCCTTGATCCCCAAGTTCAGATCCCAAATGTCAGAGCCTCTTCCATCCATATGAACATCCCCAGGCTGCTCTTCCCCAAAGCCAAGCCATTTTACTCACCTGGGAGCTCCAGTCCTCCCTGCTCCTGCTCATCACAGCTGCACATCTTGGCTGTCAGCACTGAGAGGCCCATAAGATCAGGAGTAGGGTAAACACAGCAGAGATGGCCAAGGCAGTGGAGGCTTGTTTACTGTCACCATGGGAACCTCTAAAGGTTCTTTAAGGGGGTGGGGCCAAAAGCTGGTGCAGATTCAGAACAGCTGGGGCAGCAGCAAGTCTCTTGATCCCTCCCCACGCAGTGATTTTGAGAAGCCTTTCTGCTTGGCTCCTCAGACCCAGCTCACTCCTCTGTCCTGGAAATGTGCCTCAATTAATTTCTCCCAAGAAGTTGGGACCTCTGGCTCAACTGAACAGATAGAGGTGAGATGGGTGAGAGGGAAGCACGGGTGGAGGGGAGTCAAGGGCTGTTGCTGGGTGAGTGTCTCTGGATCGGAGGCCATTTGAAAAGAGCTTCAGGTGATGTAATCACAAGAGGGGGGTGGGGGAGCAAGAGGTCACAAAGATCAGATTGTGACACACCTGGAGTGGAGCTGCGGATTGGCCAGGCAGAGGGTCTTGATAGAAGCCAGGTTGCCAGGGAGTGAGCCTGGTAGAGACAGGCTGAGCATGAAGGGATGGGGTGAAGGCATGGTGATTGTGTTCTGACTCCTGCTCCAGGGCCCTTTCATGGAGACTTATTTCCCATGGTCCTCTTCCAAGGAAATTCTCTCCACTCTCACCTGCATCCTGCCCTGAGTCTCAGGCTCTGATTGCAATCTATAGGCTACAGCTTCCCTCTCCCCCATGTCCCAACCACAGCTTTCTCAGTTCCTGGCTGCAAGGGTTTTACATCCTCTACTCAATTTCCAAAAATTTCTCCTGGCACCAGCTTCTCTACCCAGCATCTTTGGTCTACCTGTCAATCTTCTCCTGTGTGTCCTGTCAGTCTGGAAGTCCAGATGACTGTGATGAATATGCTGCTTGTGTTTTCCGAATCACTATGTTGATGAGAAATGCATCCTATCAGAGGTAACAAAGCTTCATAGCAAGGTCATTTTGAAGATGACAGTGAGGAGGACAGAAGTGCTCTAGAATCAATATGTGAGGCTGCCACAAACATGCTGTACTTTGCACATTCTTGCAGAGAGGCAGAAGAGCCGGCTTGGGAGAGAAGCCTCAAAATCATGGCTGGTGTCTTGACAGAGTTTATTCTGGCCCCCAGGATGGTGTACAAAACACCTTCATGAGAAGGTGTTTTGCTGACCACTCTCAACCACTAGAAGAAATGGATGCCGTGACTTTGAAATATTGCAAAGTGAATGTAAAATGGAGAACCTCTGAAGACAGCAGAGCCCAATGAAGATAAATGGCATTGCTCATCATTGAAGTCAGGTAGCATGATGCCTCCAGCTTTGTTCTTTTTGCTTAGAATTGTCTTGGCTATGCAGGCTCTCTTTGGTTCCATATAAAGTTTAAGGTGTTTTTTTCCAGTTCTGTGAAGAGAGTTATTGGTAGCTTGATGGGGATAGTGTTGACTCTATAAATTACTTAGAGCAGTGGTTTGTAGTTCTCCTTGAAGAAGTCCTTTACATCCTTTGTTAGTTGTATTCCTAGGTATTTTATTCTGTTTGTAGCAATTGTAAATGGGAGTTTGCTCTTGATTTGGCTCTTTTTAAGTCTTATTGGTGTATAGGAATGCTTGTGATTTCTGCACATTGATTTTGTATCCTAAAACTTTGCTGAAGTTGCTTATCAGTTTCAGAAGATTTTGGGCTGAAACGTTGGGGTCTTCTAAATATACAATCATGTTGTGTGCAAATAGAGACAACTTGACCTCCTCCTTTCCTAATTGAATACGCTTTATTTCTTTTTCTTGCCTGATTGCTCTGGCTAGAACTTCCAATACTATATTGAATAGGAGTGGTGAGAGTGGCATCCTTGTCTAGTGCCAGATTTCAAAGGGAATGCTTCCAGTTTTTGCCCATTCAGTATGATATTGGCTGTGGGTTTGTCATAAATAGCTTTTATTGTTTTGAGATATGTTCCATTGGTACCTAGTTTATTGAGAGTTTTTAGCATAAATGGCTGTTGAATTTTGTTGAAGGCTTTCTCTGCATCTACTGAGATAATCCTGTGGTTTCTGTCTTTGGTCCTGTTTATGTGGTGGATTACGTTTATAGACTTGTATATGTTGAACCAGCCTTGCATCCCCAGCATGAAGCCTACTTGATCGTGAGGGATAAGCTGTTTGATGTGCTGCTGCAGTCAGTTTGCCAGTATTTTATTGAAGATTTTTGCATCTATGTTCATCATGGATATTGGCCTGAAGTTTTCTTTTTTTGTTGAGTCTGCCGAATTTTGGTATCAGGTTGATATTGGTCTCATAAAATGATTTGGAAAGGATTTCCTCTTTTTGTATTGTTTGGAATAGTTTCAGAAGGAGTGATACCAGCTCCTTTTTGTACGTTTGGTAGAATTGAGCTGTGAACCCATCTGGACCTGGGCTTTTTTGGTTGGTAGGCTATTAATTGCTGCCTCAACTTCAGCCCTTGTTATTGGTCTCTTCAGGGTTTCAACTTCTTCCTGGTTTAGGCTTGGGAGGATGCAAGTGTCCAGGAATTTATCCATTTCTTCCAGGTTTACTGATTTACATGCATACAGTTGTTTGAAGTAATTTCTGATGGTAGTTTGTATTTCTGTGGAATTGGTGGTGATATCCCCCTTTATCATTGTTTATTGCGTCTATTTGAATCTGTTTTCTTTTTTATTCTTCTGGCTAGCAGTCTATTTTGTTGATCTTTTCAAAAAAACAGCTCCTGGATTATTGATGTTTTGAGGGGATATTTGTATCTCTATCTCCTTCAGTTCTGCTCTGATCTTAGTTATTTCTTGCATACTGCTAGCTTTTGAGTCTTTTTTTTTTCTTTTTTTCTTTTTTTTTTTTTTTTTATCTTGCTCCTCTAGCTCTTTCAGTTTTGATGATTGGGTATCGATTTTAGATCTTTCCTTGTTTCTCATGTGGGCATTTATTGCTATAAATTTCCCTCTAGACTTTGCTTTAAATGTGTCCCAGAGATTCTGGTGTGTTGTGTATTCGTTCTTACTGGTTTCAAAGAATATCTTTATTTCTGCCTTCATTTCCTTGTTTATACAGTCAACATTCAAGAGCCAGTTGTGTGGTCCTGAGTTAGTTTCTTAATCCTGAGTTCTAATTTGATTGCACTGTGGTCTGAGAGACTGTTTGTTATGATTTCCGTTCTTTTGCATTTGCTAAGGAGTGATTTACTTCGAATCATGTGGTCAATTTTAGAGAAGGTACAATGTGGTGCTGAGAAGAATGTATATTCTGTGGATTTGGGGTGGAGAGTTCTGTAGATGTTTATTAGGTTTGCTTGGTCCAGATCTGAGTTCAAATCCTGGATATTCTTGTTAATTTTTTGTCTCGTTGATCTGTCTAATATTGACAGTGGGGTGTTAAAGTCTCCCACTATTATTATGTGGGAGTCTAAGTCTCTTTGTAGGCCATTAAGAACTTGCTTTATGTATCTGGGTGCTCCTGTATTGGGTGCGTATATATTTAGGATCGTTAGCTCTTCTTGTTGCATTAATCCTTTTACCATTATGTAATGTCCTTCTTTGTCTCTTTTGATCTTTGTTGGTTTAAAGTCTATTTTATCAGAGACTAGGATTGCAACTCCTGCTTTTTTTTTTTTTTTTTGGTCTCTATTTGCTGGCAAATCTTCCTCCATCCCTGTATTTTGAGCCTGTGTGTGTCTTTGCACATGAGATGGGTTTCCTGGATACAGCATATAGATGGGTTTTGACTTTTTATCCAATTTGCCAGTCCGTGTCTTTTAATTGGGGCATTTAGCCCATCTACATTGCAGGTTAATATTGTTATGTGTAAATTTGATCCTGCCATTTTGATGCTAGCTGGTTGTTTTGCCCATTAGTTGATGCAGTTTCTTCATTGTGTCGATGGTCTTTACCATTTGGTATGTTTTTGGAGTGGCTAGTACTTGTTATTCCTTTCTATGTTTAGTGCTTTTTCAGGAGCTCTTGTAAGGCAAGCCTGGTTGTGACAAAATTTCTCAGGAATTGCTTGTTCATAAAGGATTTTATTTCTCCTTTGCTTATAAAGCTTAGTTTGGCTGGATATGAAATTCTAGGAATTCTAGGTTGAATGTTCTTTTCTAAGGATATTGAATATTGGCCCCCACTCTCTTCTGGCTTGTAGGGTTTCTGCTGAGATCCGCTCTGAGTCTGATAGGCTTCCCTTTGTGGGTAACCTGACCTTTCTCTGTGGCTGCCCTTAGCATTTTTTTCTTCATTTCAACCCTGGTGAATGTGACAATTATATGCCTTGGGGTTGTTCTTCTTCAGGAATATCTTTGTGGTGGTCTCTGTATTTCCTGGACTTGAATGTTGGCCTGCCATGCTAGATTGGGGAAGTTCTCCCGGATAATATCCTGAAGAGTGTTTTCCAGCTTGGATTCATTCTCTCCATCATATGTTTGTATGATTTATATACTGATAAGTTAGCTTTTTAAAAAGCTGTAGGTAAAAGTTTTAACTATTACTTATTTTTATATTTGTCTCTGCATGCCAAAATACATGTCTTTTACTCTAAGTTATTACAAAAATGACATAAAACAGGAAAAAAAATAAAATGAGTCATTTTTATATAAAATGACTGGCATATTTTATGTTTAGATTGTAGACCTTTCTTTTTGTGATTTAATTATTCTGTTAAATTTTGGTGCTTCTTTTAATGCTCTTAAATCAGTTTTTAAGAAATTTTATGTTTACTTTTCTTAATTTATTTTTAATTAGTGTAGTTATCTACAAAGTATTTATAACATTGCCTGAAATTATCTGACTTTAGTTACGATTTATATCCTGCTTTTTTTAATGATTAATGATTTTTTTAACCCTTCCAAAATTCAGAATAATTTTGCTTTTTCACCCTATAAAATAAAGGAAAATTGGAATAATTAGGTTTGTTGAAACTCTTCATATTTTAAATAACTCAAAACTGTTACAGGAGTCCTTCAACTTTGGGATTTAAAAACATACAAAAAATTCTCCAAATCTGTCAAATTCACAAGGGAATTGATGTTAATTTTATATTAGTAAAAAGTATTATTAGAATTAGCTTTTAGTAATTGTATACTTTTCAAGTTAAAAGAAGTATGTTCCTTTTTAAGCATAAACACAGAAACAATAACTATTAAAATATTTTTCTCCAAGATTCTAGATTCACAAATCCCTTTTTACTTTTTGTTTATAAAAATTCTCAATAAGTGCTGATCCAGTTATGTGGGAATCATTAGGGACCTATTGCTTATTTCAGTCTTTCATTAGCACTAGTAGCCAAGCTATATCTACCTTGTTTAAGATCTATAACAGCAATAGCAAAATGTATGAAAACTTCTATTGATTTAGTTCTAGGATCTCGACTACAGTTAATAGTTTCTTATCCTACACAGATTCTTTTATTGACAGTCATGTGACATCTATGAAATATTACCACCTTACCCTTCAGAAGTCTACCTCCATCACTGCTTCACTCAACTCAGTAACCATCTTTTTAAAAATTTTTATTTGTATTTTATTTATTTATTTATTTATTTAATTTTTATTGGAAGAAAGAGGACCCAATGGTTACCAGCCTTTTGGGAACTATTCACAACCATGCAAGCCTTCTAGCCAAGATAACTGTGATTTTATTTTGATTTTATGTGGTTCATACTGAAAAAGAGAAACTAAAAATTATGAAGCTGTGTATGCAATCAGAAACTTAAATTTGGCCTGAAATATAAGCTTCTCTCAGAAATTAAATAATTTCAGTGGGGTAACTTAATTGCCCTCACCCAGATATGTCTGCTGCCCAAAGATAAAGAGGGTGTTATAGAAGGTATGATTTTTAGGTTAGTTCACGACTTTTAAATACTTTAGAAACAAAGAGAGTCCAGACTGCTACAAGATCATGAATTAAAACCCTAATTGACCTGCAGTCAGTGAGCTCTGGACAAATACCAGATTAGCAATATCTCAGCAATGGTGGAGATCAATGATATACCTCCTGATGCCTGACTAGTTTGCTTTGGCCGAAAGAGGGTATAAAGAAAGAGAAGCAACCCTTCATATTTGGGAACTGGTCTAGCACTGTTAGACCTTAGTGTTGCCAGAAGTGAAACGGGCACTCGGATGTAGGTCCTAATATTCTCTTGCTGAGTATAAACAATTTCACAGAGTACCAGCATCAGAAAAGGCCACTCTATGATTGTGGTGGATCAAGACAAAAAGACCACTCCACAGTCACGTCTCAATGCAGACAGAAACATGAACATTATCTAAACTATACAAATGACCAAACACCCCTCACTCCTGGCTACTATGTGTAACAGTGGCTTATTCACCAATCACAGCTTTAACCTTACTTCCTCCCCAATTTTAGATACAATTTTTAAAGATATTCAGTCATAGAGTTAACTCCACTTCCTGACGGCCTCCACTTCAGAGCAAAAGTCCATTTCCTTAAAACTTCCCCTAAAGTGCTGGTAAGGACTGAATGTTTACATTCCTCCAAATTCATATGTTGAAATTCTAACCCCCAAGGTGACTGTAGTAGGAGATGGGGCCTACAAAGGTGTTTAAGGAATGAAGGTGGAGCTCTCACAAATGGAATCAGTGTTTTTATAATAGAGACCCCAGAGAGCGCTCTCGCTCTCTTTTGCCATGCGAGAAAACAGCAAGAAATTGGCATTCTGCAACTCAGAAAAAGATCCTCACTGGACCCCAACCATGCTGGCATTGTGACCTTAGACTTCCCAGCCTCCAGAACTATGAGAAATAAATTGCTGTTGTTTATAAGCCACCTAGGCTAGAGTATTTTGTTACATAGCAGCTAGAGCTGATGAAGACAAGACTCTAACTTAATGTCTTCTTTAACGTGCTCTTACTGAGAGACACCACAGTTCTTCATGGTGTTTTCCCTTATTTCAATGAGCAACAAACTCAGCTTGTTCAGCCATGGGTCTGTTTCTGTTAATGTTACCATAAGTTGCTACTCTGGGCACACTGTCTGTAGACTAACCTTGCTCCGTAAGGAGCAGGCCTCTGTTGCTATAGGCTACTACTTCAATGAAGTTGCTGTCTAAGACTGCCAGCTTACCCTTACATTCTTTCCTGGGTGAAGCCAAGAAGCAGGCTAAGCTCCAGTTTGGGGGCTCTTCTGTCCTGCATTGCTTTGAGGAAGTGTGAGACCCCTAAGACTCAGAGAAACCCTGTTGCTCAAAATTAGAATAGCTGGTAAATCGTAGTAAAAATAATAATAAAAACAAACATTTACTGAACACTCACTGTACCATGCATTCTTCTGCATCTTTTGTGATTTTAACCTTGTCAAAACCCAGGGGCAGGTACTAATGTTAGTCTTAAGGGCAAGACTGAGCTACAGAAGTGTCCAGGAAGCTTGCCAGAGGTCCCAAAAATAGGAGAAGTGATACAGGGCATTGGACTGGACTATTCTGGCCCAGGGCCCATGCTTTTACACACCACAGTATATGTCCCAGTGAGATAACTTGGCCCTTTCCTCTCCTTCCATGTCCAGAGCTCTCAGCCTGGCTCACGAAGCCCTTATCCTTAAATTTCCCTCTTTGGAAGTAGCAAGACAATGTTGGGACAGTGAGTAGAACAGGAAATTGTATTGTCCAGCCCTGGCACAGACTCCTTCAAATTGTGACATTTCACATTGCTGCCAAATTCTCTTTTGCACAAAGTTGTGGACTAAAAGCAAGTCTGAAACCAAGAGTGGCTCACAGTTTTGACTCATTCCGGTTGGAGGCTGCAGTTGATGTGAATGTAACTGAGTTTCTCACCCACTTATCTACCTCTGCTGGTGGAAGCTGGACCACTTATAATTCAAGTTTTAAGTCATTAGTTTTCTTCCACACCCATGGAAATGACAACTGGGTTGATTTCCAGTGTGTCAAGAGGAAGCCTGGTCCTTTGTGGTGTTTAGTGTTCCTGAGGCCCTGAGACCCCAGTAAGGGATGCATCAAGGCTGTAGTAACTGTTCATGGGGCATCAACATACCGACAGATGGAATGCTTCTTTCTGTAAAAACACTGATTTTGAAAAGAAAAAGCGTTGCATATACAACCCAAAGTTACATCTCATTTCTTTCTCTTCCTCCTTCCCCCAGAGCTGTTGCATATCACAGCCTTGCACGCATAAATACCTTTATTACACAGTCCTGTCTAATAAATGATAAATCAACTTGTATCCCCTTTTATAGGCATGAACAGGAGTGGCCTCTCTGTTCGTGTTCCTCCCAGGCCCCCTTCCTCAGGATGTGCTACTTTCATGTGTGTGTGTTTTATCCCCAGAGTTCGGCTCCAGGAGGGGTTCTAGAAAGTGGGCATAGAAGTCCCTTTGGTTGGAAATTACTAGCTCCCATGACACTGGTGGCCCAATGGCACAGTGAGAAACATAAGCATGGGCTTGAGCCTGCCTGTTTCCATGGAAGGCCCGTAGCCTAGGCTGGTTCTAATGCTGTATCTCCTGGAGCTGGCTGTATTTCTCTGAAGTAAATGGACCCAGAGGGCAGAGAAGTTCTCAGACAGTCTGAACAGAGCAGGTCCCAGAACCCAGAGCTACTGCACTGCCCCCAGGCCTCTTGATGCCATAGGCAATATAGTCACCATAAGAATTAAAGAAAGAGGAGAGAAATAGGGTGACTTTACAGTCAACAGGGACAAGTTTATTTTGAATAAACCTGAGAGGGGCTGCTGACTGAGTTAGGTAAGAGCCACAAGCTCTCTTACAGACTTAGAGTTTTTAAGGATTCAGGGTTGGACTGTTTATCAGAGTTTTGGACTGACTCTGTGTCTCTTTGTTGTGCTTACCTGGGAGGGAGAGTTGTGTGTCTGTTCCCATACATCTTTCTGCAGCTGCAGGTATCTCTCTGAGTCTGCTTTTAGTTTCCCTACCTTAGTGCACGTGAAGGGAAAGGAATTTGCTTATGAAGGCCCACTGTTTTACTGGGGCCCATTGTATGAGGGTGTAGTTTGGCAGTTGCCCAAGAGACTTTCTTCCTACTTCCCTCTGTGCCCGAGCTGTCTTACCTGTGTTTTACTGTCTGCTCTTTCTGTCTGCTTGTAGTTAGAACATGAATGATTTCATTGAAATGCATGAGGCTAGAATGGAAGCTGGAACTTAGGGTAGTGGTGTTTGTCTGAGATGACGCTGCTCCTGCTCTGTCAGTCACAGCAGCATTTATCTATTTTTCCTCCTCCTCCTCCTCCTCCTCCTCTTCCTCCAGCAAAGGGCAGGTAGTTTAGTTGGTGGTTTCCCAGACTATCTTTAGCAAAACTGTAGCTCACTGCAAATCTCCCTGGGCAGCCATGATTGGACCTGTGTTCACTCAGCCCATGGGAGATGGGGCTGTGTCCTGAGTTCTGGTTCATCACTTCGGGTCCTGGAATTCAGCTCCAGGAGTATTGATCTCTGGCAAGAGCTATGTGCTTAAGGAAGGTGAACCCTCCCCAGGCCCAGGAGATGGACCTTACAAATCTAAACCAGTTATGGCATCCCTACTCCTCTTATTGTTGACTGTTTCAGGGACAGGCCAGGTGACTGATTTCTGGCCAGTGAATTGTCACTGTATGTTTGGTGGTGTGTGTACGAGGGTGTCTGGAAAATATTTTTTTAACCTTTACAAAAATCCGTGGGGAAACAAAACCCGCCCATGTTTTGCATTCACCAGTGTGGTGAGAACATGATTCTTAGAGCTACTACAGACATCTCATACCCAGGTGAGGTATCTTGTCCTCAAATGCTGATGCATTGGAGAAGACAGGTTGCAAGTGAGAAAGCAGTGTTCACCCTCGAAGGTTCCCAGGGCTGCTGAGCCAACCGGAAATCACCTTCATCACCTTCCTGGGAGACAGGGTTACAGCATTATCTCCCGAGGGTCACAGATTCTGGAGTTTTGTCCCTGTGTAGGCACTGCCAACACATAGATACACTTGGCCTGAGAGAGGACAACGGCCTCCCAGGCTTGGGTACTGCAATGGGAAGGAAAGGGGACTCTCCTCCTGAGACTTTGTGGAAGCTGCTATCAGCAGAGGCCCTGTGGATGCTCAAGTTACTCCATTGTTATTTACTTAGTGCCCACAATCCAAAAGATTATTCATTTGCTCAGAGCCCAAGGAGGAAATGAAATGGAAGGGAAGAAATGGGTTGGAGGCGCGGAAAAATGCACAAATGGCTAAGCTTAGGCTGACATCTTGTGGCTGATCACAAAAAAGGCCCTTCACTGAGAAATGAACTGAATGGCTGGGCAGCTCAGCAGGGGGCAGCCTGCGGTCTGAAAACTGGGAACAGGAGCCTTTTAAAGCCACTCTCACTTTTTCATTTTCCTTTTTATTACATGTCAGATTTCATCAACAGTCATTTTCAGTACTATATAGCTATTAGAACAAATAGTTTAATGACTACAGACTTAAATTTATTTCTGACGAAAATACATTGTTATTCTGACTAATCCTGCTTCAAATTAAAACTGTTCACCCATTATCAATAAATTATCATTTTCTTTAAATTAGCAATGACATACAATTGACCTGAGTAACTATATAGTTTTCTACCTAGAAATTAATAAGCCGTGCTTCATGTATTACATTTTGAATGAGTAGAAAAGCACTTTTTTTTCCCATTTTACACAGGTGGAAGTCAAGCAGTGGCCAGGGTCACAGTGAGCAAATGGTAGATGGGATCTTGAATGCTGGTCCTCCAGAACTTACAGCCTGGAGGTGGAGTTAATGGTCACCACTTTCTTTGAATCCATAGGCCAACAGGCAGTCTTCATGTTGTCTCTTGTAATCTTTAAAACCACCCTAGTAAGGTAAATATTGTTTTTCCTGCTTTACAAATGAAGACACAGAAATCATACTCTAGAAGTTGGCTCCCTGGGAATCTGAAGCTAGCTTATCTACTTCTAAAACTTATCCTTCTCATTAACTTCCACTTTTTTATTTTTATTTATTTATTTATTTTTGAGACAGAGTCTCACTCTGTCACCTAGGCTGGAGTGCAGTGGTGCAATCTCGGCTCGCTGCAACCTCTGCCTCCTAGGTTCAAGCAATTCTCCTGCCTCAACCTCCCAAGTAGCTGGGATTATAGGCATGCGCCACTATGCCCGGCTAAGTTTTTTGTATTTTTAGTAGAGACAGGGTTTCACTATATTGGCCAGGCCGGTCTTGAACTCCTGACCTTGTGATCTGCCCACCTCGGCCTCCCAAAGTGCTGGGATTACAGGTAGAGCCACTGTGCCGAGCCCTACCTCCACTTTTAGAGATAACTTACTCTTCCCCCCAACACCTTCCTCCCTATCTTACATATACCTCTCCTACATCTGAGCTTCTAAGAAATTATTAGCATTTGTTGCTATGGTTCTCCTTGAAATATTAGCTGATGAAGAATTATTATTTTTTCCCAGGGACATTTGCATTACAATAGATGAGGAGCTCTTGAACACAGAAAGCCTTTGGGATTTAAAGGGAGCATGTCAGACTGTAAGAAATAATGAGACAAAGGCATTTGGGGGCAGTGAACAAAGTTTTCCTTTAAATAACCTCACAGAGACTGTTTTGTCCTTGGTAGCCCAGGGCTTCCAGACAGCAGGTCACATATCTGATGTAATTGAATATCCAATTGAAGGAAAGCAGTTGTTTATTTAACATCCTGGATGGATTTACCACCAGACTAATGCAAATACCACTTGATAAGGGCTGGAAGCTGACCCTAAGACAAACAGAGGATGCCCCCAACCCCTCTCACCACCATCATTTTGAGAAATAATATCTTTATAATTCCAAAGGACAAAGGTTCAGAGCATTTTAATTCTAGTAAACTTGAAGTTTTCATTTTTCTTAAATTTGAAGAACAATGGCCAATTAGCTGGTGAGCAATACTTGATCCTTGGCACAGAATTGAACTCATGAAATACTTGTTAAGGACCAGACAACCAGTTACCCTGCTAAGTACTTTTTCTAAATTATCTCATTTAATCTTGACAAAGCTACCTATAAAGTAGCATTGGTATACTCATTTCACAGATGAGAGAATTGACTGTGAGTGGGACTGAGTGGCCCATCTGAGGCTGCATAGCTGGTAAGGGCATGGCTGGGATCTAAGTGGGCTCTAGATTCCAAGCTCTTGCTTTCCTTACATCCATAGTATTAATCTCTTTCTTGTGTTAAAATGAAATATTGACACTGAGCTTTTTATTTTCAGAATTGCCCTCCTTCCTCTTTGGCACATAGGTAACAAGGGTGGATAGAGACACAGATTCTGACACTGGAATCCTTTTTGTTATTTGTAGTTATAACCCAGGCTTGCATTAAAGGAGCCTCCTTGTATGAGTCAGTTCTTGCATTGCTATACAGAAATACCCAAGACTGGGTAGTTTGTAAAGAAAAGAGATTTAATTGGCTCACAGTTGCACAGACTGTACAGGAGGCATAGCAGCTTCTGCTTCCAGGGAGGCTTCAGGGAGCTTTTACTCATGGTAGAAGGTAAAGTGGGATAAGGTGTCTTACATGGTAGGAGCAGGACCAAGAGAGAGAAGGGGGAGGTGCTATACACTTCCCAACAACCAGATCTTGATAACTCACCCACTCTCATGAGAACAGCACTGAGGGGGATAGTATCAAGTTATTCATGAGAACTCTGCCCCCATGTTCCAATTGCCTCCCAAAAGGCTCCACCTCCAACACCAGGGTTTACAATTTAACATGAGATTTGGTGGGGACACAGATCCAAACCATTGAATTCCACCCCCTGCCCCTCTGAATCTCATGTCCTTCTCACATTGCAAAATACAATCATCCCTTCTCAACAGTCTCCCACAGTCTTAACTCATTCTAGCATTAAATCAAAACTTTAAAGTCCAAAGTCTCATTTGAGACAAGTCATTTCTGCCTATGAGCCTGTAAAATAAAAAACTAGTTACTTCCAAGATACAATGAAGGTATAGGCGTTGGTATACTCCTGTTCCCAAAGGGAGAAATCAGCCAAAAGAAGGGGGCTGCAGGGCCCACACATCTGAAACCCTGTAGGGCAGTCATTAAATCTTAAAGCTCTAAAATAATCTCCCTTAACTCCATGTCTCACATCCAGGGCACACTGGTGCAAGGGGAGGGATCTCAAAGCTTTGGACAGCTCTGCCCCTGTGGCTTTGCAGCGTTCAGCCCCTGTGGCTACTCTCATGGGTTGGCATTGAGTGCCTGTGCCTTTTCCAGATGCATGGTGCAAGCTGCTAATGGATCTACCACTCTGGGGTCTGGAGGATGGTGGCCCTCTTCTTATAGATCCACTAGGAAGTGCCCCATGGGAACTCTGTGTGGCTTCTTTTTTCTTATGCAAATTTCTGCAGCCCATTTGAATTCGTCCCCTGAAAATGGGCTTTTCTTTTCTACCACATGTCCAGGCTGTAAGTTTTCCAAACTTAGTCTTTATTTCCCTTTAAAATATAAGTTCCAGTTTTAGGTCATGTCTTTGCTCATGCATATGGATAGGTTGTTAGAAGCAGCCAGGCCAAACCTTGAACACTTTGGTGCTTAGAAATTTCTTCCACCAGATACTCTAAATCCTCATTCTCAATTCAAAGTTCCACAGATCCCTAGGATGGGGCACAATGCAGCCAACCTCTTTGCTAATGCATAACAAAAGTGACTTGCTCCAGTTCCCAATGAGTTCCTCATCTCTATCTGAGACCTCCTCAGCCTGGACTCTATTGTTCGTATCACTATTAGCATTGTAGTGACAACAGCTTTACAAGTCTCTAGGAAGTTCCAAACATTCTCTCATCTTCCTGTCTTCTTCTGAGCTCTCCACACTCTTCCAACCTCTGCCGGTTACCCAATTCCAAATCTGCTTCCACATTTTCAGGTATCTTTAGAGGAATGCTCTATTCTTTGGTACCAATTTTCTGTATTAGTAAGTTCTTGTATTGTTATAAAGAAATACCCGAGACTGGGTAATTTATAAAGAAAAGAGGCTTAATTGGCTCATAGTTCAGCAGACTATACAGGAAGCATAGTGGCTTCTGCTTCTGGGGAAGCCTCAAGGAGCTTTTACTCATGGTGGAAGGCAAAGTGGAAGCAGATATTTTAAATGGCAGAAGCAGGACCGGAGAGAGAAGGGGAGAGGTGCCATACACTTTTAAACAACCAGATCTCATGATAATTCACTCACTTTCATAAGAACAGCACCAAGGAGATGGTGCTAACCCATTCGTGGGAACTCTGCTTCCATCATCCAGTTACCTCCTATTAGGCCTCACCTTCAACACTGGGGATTACAGTTTGACATGAGATTTGTTGGAGATACAGATCCAAGCAATATCACCCCCTTTCTTTACTGTCTAGGGGCCCCAAGTCTGAGCCCCCTATGGTTGCTAGTGGGTTTCTGGGAACCCTGAGGAGTACTGGAATGTTCTGTGGGTCCACTTGTGCCTTCAGTATCTCCTGATCCAGATGGAAGCTCAATCCTCTCCCTCTATCTCTTCCTGCAAGTCTGTGACCCCTTTTCTAACTCATAATTATCATCTCTGGTCTGTTTTCCCAAAGCATTGAACAAAAGATGATTTCCCAAGAACAAGTAACATGTAGTTTTTGAACTCAACAGACCTCATTGACTCTTGATAATACAAGGGAATTGCAATGCATAAAAGGGAAACTTAAAATACGAGGATGCCCTTTTTGTAGAATTCAACAACTTGTTCCTTCTCTGGAAAACTCTCTGTGTCCCACTCTGAGAGCTGAAGCTTTTAATGGCCTTGAGAGTGGGAAATCTACAACCCCTGACTCTGATCCCTGTCCAGAAAACACAATCTAAATGCACATCACAATAGTCTCAAAGGGAGCACTCTACTGAGAAGTTGGGAAGATGGTGGACTTTTATGTTTTCCTAAGTAGGGCACTTCTTCAGGTATGCACAGTTGGCATTTAGCTTACTTCCCCTGTTGAGTGCTTCTTCAGGGCACATGGAGTGGGCTTGTGCTTGTTATCACCTGAACAACTGAAACAACTTGATAAAAATATCTCTTTGGAAAAACAAGGAAGTTTGTCCCAAATACCCATTTCATTTCTACCTTTAGAACCACAAGCAAGACACGTTTAGAATGCACTGTTTTTGTTCTCACATTATAGCTCTATGTGGGTTGCAAGTACTTGAATTACTCTAGGTCTCCAAATGAAAATGGTAAAACATATCCCACAGGGGTCCTGTGAGGTTAAAATAAGGCAAGTGTTCAAAAGTGTCTCATAAACCATAAAACACTACAGTTTAAAAACTATGTATAACCATATAAATGCAAGACATTATTATCCCCCTTTTGTTTTCAGAGTTCCTCAACACAGTGCTTCTAGACTTGATGATTTAGACTTCATTAGTTACCAAGTGTGGTACTATGTACATGCAGGCATATTAGCTGAAATCACTCACTGTATATTTTACATAAATGCATTTTTTGGAGGGTTGATATTTTAAACTATGTGGATATGCTTTTCAATTGTATGTTTCTGTGTCTATGACTTTTCCCTCTCTTTCTAAAGCAATTCTATTTTTTATTTCTTTGGTTTCACAGGAGAAAAATGGAGTGATGAAATTAGGATTAGGATTATTACAGAAGATATTTAAAGAGAAAAAAATAATATTCAACTCCTGACATGAAATATAATGTCTCTCTCATCCCTCCTATAGGGCCAGAATCTGGAAAATCAGGTTTTCTTGGGCCAGAAAGTATTTCCTAACTTTGGAGGACTCTTACCAATATATTTCCAAGGTAGTGACGATATTCTTTTTGTTTATGGCTACTAGGATGGAAGACAGATAAACCAAGTGAAGGAAAAAGAAGCTCCGGTAGGAGAGTTAATGTCCTGGAGTAGAAGGGTATGATATGGAATAAAGGAAATTTGAAGACTCATGCTTCTTGGCCCATAAGATCAAGGTTAAAAGATGGAAAGGAAATGGAGAGAGTAATAGGTCAGGTGCCTGAGATCTGTTCTGAGCTGAGGTTAGATCTTGTGACAAGGCCAGTTTTTCCTAAGCTCACCCCAAGCTGGGTGTGCAGCATGGTTCCACATTACACTGGACAGACAATGCAAGCCTCTGTCTTTGCATGTGGCCATCACCAACAGGTGTTAGACAAAAACAGAGGGAAGGAGACAGGAGTATCTAATTGTTTCTCTAAGACTGATATAGGGCAGGCATCGCTCACAAAAGTATTCAAGAGAGAGCTTGTCATGGAAGAAAGGACCTATATTAAAACAGCTGTATTACAGCTCTGTGATTGCAGTTAGCCCATAGGCAGTACACGGAGAGTAGCCGCATGGGATGATGGTGCTGGTATTTATACCCACTTTTAATGACATGCAAATTAAGGGACAGATTATTCAGAAATCACTAGAAAATGGGGGAGTAACTTCTGGGTGTTGCCATAGAAATGGGTGGCAACTTCTGGGCATTGCCATGGCATTTATAAACTGTCATTGCACGGTGGGAGTGTCTCATGCTGATGGGTAGTGAAAGGTTGCTTTCCTGCCACTTGCAGTTTTAGTTTTGGTAGGTTTCCAATTTGGACTGGGAGATAAAATGAGTCCTGGTAGTCTTCTGTCTCAAGACAAGCAGCTGCTTCCAAGAACACCCTGGCCCCAGTCTGGGTGGTCCCATATAAGCAGTTTTCATGGTGCTGCGTTGTTAGTCAGAAGGAGAGAGAGCTTGAGTTTGGGCATGGCATGGCTGAAACATAAGTGTTTCCACCCCACCTAACTCCCCTTCTCAAAGAGGGAAAGGAGAAATAGTTGGGAAACTAGTGGAGGATCCTTCCAGAGGGTGTCACTGTGATGGAGTGTGGATTCTGTCCTGGAGGGCTGCCAAGTGACCACATGAGCCACAATCACAGGAGAATCACTGCGGTATGCCTGGGGAGGGAAAGGTTCACAGCACCAACCAGAGCTGATGTGGAGCCCAGTCAGCAGGGACTACTGATGGGTGCTGCTCAGTTATGCTGGCCACAGATGGTCGCTGATGGTCTCTGTCCCAGACACCACAACTAAGGACTCTGAATGCAGATAAGAAAGTCTATATCACCCCCTACCACCTTGACCAAGATAGGGTGCCATGGGAGCTCCTAAGATGCTGGTCATGCTCTGTTTCTTGATCTGAGGGCTGGTTATGCAGGTGTGTTTACTTTGGGAAAATTAACCCAGCTAGACACATGTACACAAATATGATTTGTACATATTTCTGTATATATATTATACTTCAAAAAAGGGGACTTAAAAAATCTATATAAATCAACTATACTCTCCCCCTCAAAAATAAAATGCTACACACACACACACACACACACACCCCATAAGGCAGGTAGTTATGAGAAACATGAAGTCAATTATAGAGAAATGAAAATACATTATTTTTTCTGGACATTTGAGATTAATGTGAGCAAGAGGATGTACTTTATGCTCTTTTGCTAAAGAAAGTGAAACAAATCAGTGAATCTGTGAAAACCTCAAAATACAATGGTAGTGATGCTATAAGTAAAAAGTTAAGCTGGCTTAATATTTAATTTTAGAGAAGTATCAGCAGTTAGGCTACAGGAGTTTAAGAACAAATTCAGGCATAATTGTATCTGCATGCTGTCTTTATGGATGAATTATTTATTGAACCAAATTTTATTTTTTTGGAAACATTACATACCTTATAATATTCTTGGACATCTTAAGCCAGCTTTTTACTAGACTTTTCCCTGAACCTAGCCTGAACCTTTCCTAGAATAGCCCAAAATTCAGCAAGGGGAAGTAAAAAGCACTTGCAATTAGAACAAGGAAGACTCATGTAAACTTCTGCCCCATTTAGCACTCAAAAGATCTCAGATAAATTGCATAAAATTTTGGGCTGTGCAGTGTAATTCTGACTATAACTATCTGAAGTTAGGTCAAATTTTCAAGTGAAGGACAAAGTGCTATACAAGACAAAATTCACTTCAGACACCAGCTGCAAGCTTGGGGTTTCCTAGGTCATTTCTGATAATTTGCTAGAATGTGTCACAGAACTAAGAACATCACTATGCTTACTGTCACAGTTTTATTATAAAGGAAACAAATGAGTAATAGTCAAATGAAGAGATGCACAGAGTGATGTCTGGTAGGTAAGTTTCCCTTGTAAACTTACAAGTTCTCAGGACACACTGTCCTCCCCTAACACACCAATGTATAATTACCAACCAGGGAAGCTCACTTGAGCCTCGGGTGTCCAGATTATTTTTATTAGGGTTTCATTATGTAGGCATGTTTTATTCAATCATTGTCTACATAATTGTACTCAATCTTCAGCTCCAATTTTCTCTCAAAAAATTGGGCTGATACCATGTGGCTCAAATCCCCAGCTTTCTAATAATGTGGTTGGTTTTTACAGCATGATACCCCATCCTGAAACTACATTGAGGGTCCTCCATGAAGCACTTCCTTAGTGCAAACTCAGTGTGGTCCAATACACCCCTCATAAATAACAAAGACATGCCTATTACTTAAGAAATCCCAACTTAAGAAATACTTATAGGTTTCCTCCCAGGAACCAGTGGGAAAGACCAGCCAAATTCTGTATCCTATAATTAGATGTTTGCTCACATAGTGTCGTTGATGTGATGATTCTGTGAGATGAGGATTACAGAACACAGGACACCTTTTCATGACTTTAGATCCATCTTGAGAAATGAAAAGACAAAGCACATCTAAGCTCTGTAACTTGAGTAGAGCTTCATCATGTTCTCTTTGAGCATCTTGCTAGAGAGTGGAAAGCAAGCTGAGTTGGTCACATCAAATTCAATTGTCCTCTGACTCCTGGGGCTTAATAGCCTGCCTTTGAAAGAGATGACGCACACAATGTTTCAGTCAGGTGTTCTGTGGAATGTGGGGTAATTCTTTCCTTATACTCAGCAGTGTTGAGTTCCTGCATGAATGTAAGCACATGATGTCATGTTCCTGTACTCCTTTGCCCTTGCAGCCACAGTTCACAGGGTCCAGGACTCACATTCACCTCCAAGTATCTGAATTGCTTTACCTGAGGCTTTCTGTAGCCATTGAAGCCTCTTTTACCCATTGGAGATGACTGGGAAATAATGCACCCCCTCTCTCATCCCAGCTACCCTCAACCAATGACTTACAGGAGTTGGTGTATGGATTCCCTAGTTCCATCTCTCCTTAGATAGTCTAATTCTGAGGCACTGTGTTTTGTACTTGTCCCCCAGACTTTCGCTAGGCATGCTCTGTGACAATTTGTTTGACAAAGCGTTCTTTATTGATGATGTTTCTCCTTGTCCTCCTTCCCCACTCCTCTTTCTGGTGTTTCCTTTGTTACCCCAGTAAGCTAAATACCCCCCTTAAATTCTTATCTCAGGGTCTGTTTCTGGAATAATTTACCAACAGCCAATAATATCAATTTTCCATTGTCAGCTCCTGATAATTGTGGATGTATTATCTCATTTAACAGTTGTACCTGAAATCCAGCAACTTGTTCTTAAAACGACCATGTCCTATAGCCAGTAAACCACACAAAAGAGAGCTGAGGATCAAGAGAGGTCTTGGTTTATTTTGGTAGACGAGTGTGTGTGTGTGTGTGTGTGTGCATGTGCATGGCCAGTTCTTTTTCTAAAATTAAATCATTAGTTAGCATTTTGGGGTGCAGCAGCTTTTCCCTTACTGATATTTGAATACTGATATATCCATACCGATATCCTGGAGTTTAGTGTAGTTCCAAAGAAATAGATCTCAAATGTGCTAAAGAAAGGAAAATTGCATGCTTCCTTCAGGAAAATTATCAGTTTCTTACCATATTCATTAATCAGGGAAAGTTGTGATGAAATACAGCCTACTTAACTGTTTTTTTTCTTTTTCTATTTTTCCTATTGTTCTTTCTCCTCCTTGCTTCCTCTCCCTTTCTTTTGTCACTGTGCATTCCTTCCCACCCCCCCCAAGTCTTGGTCTTTCTCTGGACCTCTCCCCCCTCCCTCACAAACACCTTAAAAACAAGACAAGCTCTAGATGGCTCCTCTAGACATCTGTCTCAAACACATTTTTGCATAACAGCATACCTCCCAATATCTTAACCTCACACTAAATTATTTTAAAAGACACTATCTTCTGAGAAAAAAGCTCAACTACTGCTAGTTGTAATATTCTTTGGAAGTTGCTGAGTATTCTTGGAATCACAAGTTATAGCTGTGAGTGTCATAGGGTAATTTAAAAGGCTTCAGAATAAATTTTCTAATGGAGAATTGTTATATCTTGGTTTGGTCAAGAATCAGATGGAGAGAAATACCTTTTAAAATTACAAGTACTCTTTCTTTCTTTGAAAATTATAGCAAGGATCTACCATGAAACATATTTACTTTGCTTCAGAAAGAGGGAGTAACAAGACATTCTTCCATTCCTGAGCTGAAGTGGCTTTATCAGTAACAGTGACATTGAACCAGGGCTTCTCTTTGAAATTTGAATACCAGAAACAGATATTGAATATTCTCAGTATTTTCCACTGGCAGTCCTGGTTGATATTTTAGAAACTTAGGTGATATCAAAATGGAATGGGACTGAGAAATGAGAGAGAGGAGTTTTTTTGTTTTGTTTTGTTTCTGTGACTGCAATGCTTTTGTCTGAGGTTGCAAGATCAGAGGAGGTGGTTCATATACAGTAACAATTTTTAAATCAACTATAATAGGAACCCAGAATTTCCAGAGTTCTAAAATTCTCTCCTTGAAAATTAAGGCATAGTGTTTTACGGAGGTGAGAGTATCTTCAAGTCTTTCAGTGTGTAAAGGAGTTTTCCACAAAAACACAGGATGTAGAAGTAAAACATTGTTTATTCTGTTGTTAGAGCCTATCTCAACATTTTATGGCCGGAATTTGTTTTTTAGTAAAACAAGTCTTACCCTTTGATCTGGTCCAGCATGTTTTCATACCTTTCCTGCAAAAGTACCCACATTCCTACAATCTGCTGAACACAGAAGGCCCTTTGATGAGGAAGGAGTCCATAGTAGTTACAGTGAGAAGCCTGCTTTCCACACTCTGGGGATTTTCCAGTTGGTGTTACTTTAAAGTTCCTTTGGTCTTAGAGGGTTAATGCTAATAAACTAGTGAAAATTAGTGTCTCTAATGGCCTAGTAAGTTATATACTTTTTTTTTCGAGGGGGGGACAGTTGTCTGATTTGTACTAAGGCCTTTAATCTCTTTGTGTTCATAGTTTGGGTAGTTTGGGAATGTTTGCCCATTGATCAAGCATACATAACAAACATTTCTTTCTCCTAGAGGAAACAAAAGAAAATGAATGAATGCTGGTGAAAAGTGATAACTTTAGGTTAAAAAGAGTGTTATTGATTTGCTCTGTGCTATTTGAATTATTCATAACAAAAAGGAGAGAGTAGAGGTGCTTAGGGACACAGAATTTATTGAAAAGTCATAATGTTAAAAGTAGGAAAGAATTGAGAGTTAGAGATAAAGGAATTTTCCATTCTCTGATCTTTAATTCAGATATTCCCCTGTAGTCTTTGACAGCTGAATGAGTGCTGGGAAAATGAAGAATTAGCATGTGTATGACTCTATTGCTTGGACATGTGTGTATAAGACTATCAATTAGGCATCAAGCTTCAGATAAGGTGTTTTTGCTGAGTTTTCAACTCCTAACTACTTTGACGACCTTTCCTCATTCTGGAAATAATGTAGAGGCGAGGAGAATTTTCTTTCCTTCCACTTCTTGAGGCTTGATAAATTGAGTCTACAAAACAAACTGACAGATTAACAATAGACAGATTAATAGGAAAAAGTGGGACTCAAGTATATTAAAGTGCGTATTGACACAAGGGCCAGACACAAATAAGAGATTCAAAGAGGAGCCAGATGGCTGAGTTTGGAGGTTACATTGGGAGGTTACAGAAAGAACAGAGACTTGTTGCTTCTTGGGAGGGTGGTGGGATGAGAGTAAGGGAGGAAGGCATGGAAGACCACAGCTGCCTTGCTATGAAGATGACAAATCTCAGAGCTGGTTTCCAAAGAATAGATGGGAGCCTGTGGTAGAAGTTTCCTAGCAGACCCTTAAACATTTCAGACTTTTAGTACCTTTTTTTCTGTGAGCTAATCATTTCTAGGATGGGACAAGGAGACAAGGAGGGCCTCAGAGAAAGCCTGTCTGCATCTGCTGTTCACTTCATTAGTGCAGATTTCCCTTCCAGATGCAAAACTCTGCCAAAAGGACAGCACTTCAAGATATTTCTGTGGTTTGCAGCCCCTTTGAGTAGCTGTCTTGAAATATGCCAAAGAAATATATTTTGGGGTGAAATATTCCAGTTTCCTTCTATAGACTTGCCTTTCCTTTGATTTGTTCCTATGTCAATCTCAGTCTACCTCCTTAGTCTTTCTTGATCTATGTTTCAAACAGTTGGTGACTACATCTCTTTGCATTTATCTCTATGTACACCTTTGGAGACAAATTTTAAGTCTACCAATACTAAGATTTGGTGGGATCATACAGCAACAGGAACTTGTATACATTCCTGATGGGAAAATACATTTTTATAAGAACCCAAGAAAACAATTTGGTAATATTTGCATAAGATAGAAAATGTTCATTCTACAACTAATGATTCCCCAAAATATTTTCTTCATTGGTAAAACTGAGTTAATAATTGTATTTACTTCACAGATATCTTAGGATTAAATGAGTTAATAACTTTAAAACAGGCTAATAAACGTTAGCCTTGTTATCGCTAGTAGTAGTTGTCGTAACTGTAATAGTATCTTTATTATCCTTGTTAACTATGTACCATAGAAAACTTGCACATCGCCCCCGGAAGACCTGTATAAGAACTCTTATAACATTAGTGTTTACAATAGCAAAAAAAAAAAAAAAAAAAGCAAACAACTTATTCATTTAAGAGGTAATAGATAAGTTATTGGTATATTCATATCATGTCATATGATAGAATACTGTATAGGAGTTACACATATGAGGGATAAACCTCAAAACTGTATTATTGATCAAATATTTTTGGGGGGGGAGGAAATAAATTATGATACCAGTTACACTTGGACTTAAATATGCAGACAAACTGTATATACTTTTAAATGGATAATTACAAATGTTTTAGAAAAATACATGGTAACAATAACCCCCAAATTAAATATCATTGATATCTCTTGGGATAGATGGGTCTGTAATCAGAGATTGAGATTTCAATCAAATCATTGTTTTATTACTTAAGTTGGGTGTTCACTGTACTGTTCTTTGTGTATTTTGTTATATCCTAAATGTTTCTTCTTTAAATAAATGATCAAACAGCAACAGAAAAGACTAAATGGCATACTAGTGAATCAGACATTTGTTTAAGTATTTGCTGTGAATAAAGTTATTAGTTAGCTTAAGAAGATTAAACATTGAATATTAGAAGTGTAAATACATATAAGTCTGAATAGAGCTTGATTGAAAGCAAACCGAACACACTGTGGAAATTCATCCATCAAGCATTTATTGGTACATACCGATGAAGTTAAGGAAGGCAGGGGTAGTTGACCTGAAAACCAAAACAGTGATTGGCTTTGCCAAATTAAAGTGAGCTTAGTTGCTCTGTCTGCACTGAGTTAAAAACAAAAACAAAAACGTTTTGTTGTTCTATGGCCCTAGGGCAGGTCTTGTCCATTTATGTCTGAACTATTTTTACACTGCTGTCTGGTTGTCTTTTATAATTTCCAGGTCAGCATTTTCTCTCATACTTACATTTCTAGAGGGTGATACTCTGTTTGAAGCACATATCAGAGCCTACTCATCTATTCAGACAGATATTTATTAGGAGTCTATTAAGATGCCAAACATTGCGAGACATTGACCCAATCCTTGTAAATTGAGTGTTTGGTAAACACTGAAGATTAACTGTCCAAATGAGAGATATTCGACTTAAATGGGCCAGAAAGATGGGGAGGGAGGATGGTCTGAGCAACCTCTGACATGTTTTAAAAATATCTCCCAAAGCCCAGGGCCTTTTACATTATGCTGGGATTATCAATAATTATTACTAAAAATATTTTTAAGGCCACAGTTTTAGTAAAAAAGGGTGAGAGACAGTTCTAAGATTAATTTATCTTTCTACTTAATCATGAGGCTGATTTCAAATCCGTTTTAAAGTCTTACTGTGGCTTAATTGTTCCAACTCATAGTCCCCAAGTGTTAACATGAAATCACATTGCATATTGAAAAAGCATTTCAGAGGACCAAGTCTCTTCTACCAGCACCGAGGGTGTTGTCACATGACAGTGAGTGAGGTTTCTGAAGTGGAAATTTGCCTTGGGAAAATCTTTGCAGTTGGAGGGATTTCTGTAGACACAGTATATGGCGGTTTGTTTGTTTTCTCCAATTGACTTATCCACGGCTTCTAACCTTGGCGCAGCATCATTGTCCTTTTATTTGTATTTACCCACAGAGTTTTCACTACTAATAACAGTTATTATCATTGTATTTGTTGTTATAGATAAGATTAAATAGAGTATTGCCACTTGGCAGTCTCTGTTCAAAGCACTTTACATTCTTCCAGCGCAATCAGTCTAAGACCACCTGGGATAAACCCCTAGTCCCACTAAGTTGGGTTGCTGATTTATTGCAATGAAAGAGAGTACACATCAGAGGAAGTGTGGGACATCTTACCAAATAGAGGAAACAATGGAGTTATTATAGGGGAAAGGTGGAGTTTCAGGCAAGATTTAACTGAAGGAGTATTCTGATGGGCTCAAAACACAGCAGGGCTATATTTAATGGACCAACATTAAGTCTGGACACAAAGTAGACCCAGGTTTCGTCCTGTTAATTGTTTTCAAACACCAAAGTTGAGGTAGATGTGAAATATTGCAACCAGAAACCTCTTATTTGAAGGTCTGCACATGAGTTGTAAGTCCAGGCTGCTTTTTTAAATATGAAATCTTCCAAGTAAGAAGGGGATGTTTTTTGTGAGAAACCTCCAAGAGCAGAGACCAGCAGGCTCACAGCCAGCAAGGAAATGAGACCCTAGTCCTACAACTGCAAGGAGCTGAATTTGGGCAACAACCTGAATGATCTTGGAAACATTCTTCCCCAGAGACTCCAGGAAAGAATGCAACCTGGCCAATACTCTGATTTTAACATTGTGAGACCCTTAGCAGGAGAGTCAGGTGAGCCCACCCAGACTTCTGACCTACAGAAACTGTGTGTTTAAAAAAACCAGAGCCCAAACGAAGCAACCAAACAATCAAAAAGTGAGATGTTATATGCATACTGTTAAGATTTCAAAGTCATATTTCTGATAGTCTATGATTTCAGAGAACAAAGTTTCTCAGTGAATAAGAAAACAGTTGTTGCCCGACAAAGAGGATTTTATGACACATTACAACAGCAGTGTGTCCTTGCAAGAAATATCATTAGCCATTAAGTTTGCAGCTGGTTTTATCTTTTGTCTGTTATCCAAGCTTAATGAATGGCCAGACATTTTTAGTTTCTCAGTCCAAGCTAATTTTTACTTTCTCAAAGTATTAACTTATTTAATCTTCAAAACAATGCTTTGGAGTAGGTGATATTACAGTTCCCCTACTTTATAATGAAGAAACTGAAGTATCAGGAGTGATAAGTTGCTTAAGGGGCAGAGGGGGGAGGTCATAAAGAGTGGTAGCAGGCTTCAACTCAGGCCATCTGCCTTCAAAAGCAAGTACTGGTTGTACTGCTAATTGAGCCCTTACACACAGGCCAATAACAGGTAGTACCTTAGCGAACGGAAATAAAATTCCTCTTAGGGAAGAAAAATTAGTTACAAACATTTTTCAGGCCGAAATGTGAAATGGGTTTGTCCATGTGGTGACACCAATAAAGAACATGGATGAATCTGGAAACCATCATTCTCAGGAAACTGACACAAGAACAGAAAACTAAACTCTGCATGTTCTCACTCATAAGTGAGTGTTGAACAATGAGTGAACACATGGACACAGGGAGGGGAACATCACACACTGGGGCCTGTCGGGGATGGAGGGACTAGAGGAGGGATAGCAGGGGGCGGGGGATAACATTAGGAGAAATACCTAATGTAGATGATGGGGTGGGGGAGGGGGAATGGATGCAGCAAACCACCATGGCATGTGTATAGCTATGTAACAAAGCTGCACATTCTGTACATGTACTCCAGAACTTAAAATAATTTTAACAAAGGAAAAGAAGATAATTGAACCTCCATATTAACAATAATGAAAGCCCTAATGCTTGCATGGATTCATATATGCTAGGGGCTACAAATGTGTATAACGGACTTTAAAAAACATTATATGCTGGGCACGGTGGCTCATGCCTGTAATCCCAGCACTTTGGGAGGCCGAGGTGGTCGGCTCACCTGAGGTCAGGAGTTGACCAGCCTAACCAACATGGTGAAACCCCATCTCTACTAAAAATACAAAATTAGCCAGGTGTGGCAAATGCCTGTCATCCCAGCTATTTGGGAAGCTGAGGCAGGAGAATCCCTTGATCCTGGAAGGCGGAGGTTGCAGTGAGCTGAGATGGTGCCATTGTACTCCAGTCTGGGCAACAAGAGGGAAACCCCAAAACATATATGTTAACTCACGTTACAAATCACTTGTGAACTAGGGTGATTCCTATTTCACAGACACACAAAATGTGGCCCACAGGTCTAAAGTGACTTGTCTAAGGGCACATGAATTGTAATGGGTAGAGCTGGATTCCATACCCCAGAGGCTGGTTCCAAAGCCTGATTTCTTAGCTATTTTGCTATATAGGAAAGTATGAGAATTAGGGGACACAGGGACAAAAAGAAGGGAAAGAGAAACAGAGGTGATGGGGTTGCTGAGCCCTATTGCAAGAGAATAGAAGGGTTTTGAAGCTCAGATGGCAAATATTTATTTTGAAGTTGTTTGCATTGCTGTAATATAAACATTCCTCTCTCTCTAAATATGCTATACATATAAAGGTCTTATGTAAATGAGATTCTTTTGTAGTAGAGGTGGCAGTCAGGGGAAAACTATGAGTTTCACTTTTGGTTAAAAGAAAGTCCCAAAGTATATAATGGAAAGTGTATAATTCACATAAGTTTGAATGTAGAAGCCAGAAGGAAATATAATTTATGATTTTTTTTTGGTGGGGCAAGGATTTGTAACTTTCCAGAACATTCACAGAGATTTGAGTCAATCCTACCAAAGCCTTAAGGAGCTAGAAGACTTTAGTTCACACCCAAGTTGCATTCTGTTAAGCAATTTCAGAGAGAACACTCTGAGTTGAATTTAGTCAAACCAGTAGCAGGTGACATATGATTAACTGTTAATTATTTCTGGCATCTAGCATAGTATCAGGTACTTGGTAGTCACTGAATAAATAAATATTTGTTGAATAAAAATAGTGAAGACATTAATGACGAGTTTTTAAACCACAATGACCAATAAACAGAAATACATTAATTATTTTATTCTGTCGTGCTTATAGGCAATCAAAAACTCTTTCCCACCCACACACTATTTACATCTTTATCTTATGGGTTGTAGTATAGACTGCAGATGGTGGCTAGTGCCCTCCTGTCTATGACAATAGCACCTAGTGCATGTGTTATGACTAAAAGCAACAAGTTGGTGGTACTTGAGTCATCAAATTCTGTATAACTGAAGTTGATTTGATGACATAGTGCATGTAAAATGGAAAGCACAAAGTCTTTCATGACTTCTCCTAAAGTTTTACATTAAACATTTTCTAAAATGGAAAACTTTTTATAATGCAGCGTAATCTTTAAACCTCAGTTTTCTGAACATATTAAACTTTCTTTGTTTTTGGTAATTAATTTTTTTGAACTCTCATTTACTGCACAAATATTTACTGAGTGAACATTTCTGGGCTGTGATGCAATGGTGGTCTTAAGTGCAGGTAATTGGTGGCATTCTTGGTTCCAAACAGCAGAATCCACTCTACCAGTTAAATAATAAAATACACTTATTTCAAAATACTAAATAGCTTGTAGCATTACAGAGGGCAAGAGAATTAGGCATGGAGACTATGCAGTCAGGAATGATGGCCAGATGACACCAATGGCTGCCCTAGGAGAGACCAAAGTGCTGCCACCATCAGGCACCAACTCTACAGGTTTTACTCTCTGTGACTTGCCATCTCAGCTACTGCTTCCTCTAAAGCAGGCTTTCTCTCTGCCACATTTAGCCACCCTCAGCAGAGAATGGGTTCTTCATGATAACTGCTTTCTCTTCCAAGTCCAAGTTGGAAATATATGATGGGGTGGGGTTCAGGTCACATGTCCTTGCCATAATTACAAGGAAGTCTAAAACAGCAAATAAGTGACTCTAGCTTCTACCTAAGAAAGCAGACTTAGGAGAAATTATCCAAAAATAGGCCACTTTAAACAAGCTGGGTAGTAACACAGATGGCACATGCCCACTCCAGCCATGGTGACATGTGGGAGTATATGCTGAGGTGTTTTCTCGACAAGGAGGGCTCTCCTTTAAAGGCTCTTAGCTTGCTGCTCTTGATCCTCTCTCTTCTTTACTCTTAGTTGTCATTTATTTCCACTGCTGATTAACAAGGGAAAAATACTCGATTTTTAATTAGTTATGATAGGTATAATTTGTTGAGCTCCTAGTATGTTCTAGGCTCTATGTAAGAAAGTTTTACATACGTTTTAAATTTATTTCTCAAAAACCTTTATAAACTCATGACGTAAATATTATTCTCCCAACCTTGAATGTTATAGGTGAAAAACAATCTCAGAGTAGTGGAGGTATGTGGTTGGAATCTGTAGGAGAGACAGAGTGACAGAGGTGAAATCTGAGCCCAGATCCCTAGGACTCCAGCTCCAATACTCTTCTTGCCCATTATGTTAAATCTTTCTCTTACTGGTCAATCATCCATGAACTGTTCTCCAGATTGACTTATTACTTACAGGTAACCATATTGACTTCTTCTGCTAAGAAAGTTAATGAAGTGCCCTGAATTCATTTTACTTACAAGAAATTCAAAAATACAAACAAAGTGATTGCCACACCATGCACCCCTTTGAGAGAAAAAGACAAAACACAACAGCTGCACTGTGTCAGAGTTAATCTTATGTGAGTTCTGCATTAATCAAGTTAGGAATGCTGATATTTCAAGAAATGCAGCCACCCTGCACTGATTCCTGGGGATTCAAGAATGCATAGGACTCCATCTCCACATTCAGGGCTCATAGTCAGAAGGAGTCTTAACTGATAACTCTTTGGGTGTGATTTGATCAGTGTCTTCTAGTATCTCTATTTCCTGTCCTTTGACTCATCCTCCAATTTTCCTGACCTTCCTCTTATCTACTGTATTAGTCAGAGTTCTACAGGGAAACAGAACAAATAGGGTGTATATACAGTCATGTGTAATTTAACAATGTTGATACATTCTGATAAAGGCATCATTAGGCAGCTTTGTTGTGTGAACACCATAGAGTGCCCTTACAGAAACCTACATGGTGCAGCCTACTACACACTTAGTCTATATGGCATAGTCTATTTCTCCTAGGATACAAACTTGTACATCATGTTACTGTACTGAATACTGTAGGCAATTGTAACACAATGCCAAGTATTTGTGTATCTAAACATATCTAATTGTTGAGAGACTTCAGGAAAAGATTAAAAGATATGCTACAAAAGATAAAAAGTTGTGCATCTGTGTAGGGCACTCACCACGATGGAGTTCGCAGGACTGTAAGTTGCTCGAGGTGAGTCAGTGAATGAGTGGTGAGTGAATGAGAAGTCTTAAGACATTACTATACACTGTAAAGTTTATAAAGATTGCACACTTAGGATACATTAAATATATTAAATTTTTCAATGATAATAAATTAATTTACTGTAACTTTTTACTTTTCAAACAATTTTTTAACTTTTTGAATATTTTATAACATTAGCTTAAAACACAAAAATATTGTACAACTATACACAAATATCTTCTTTCTTTAGATCCTTATTCAATAAGCTTTATTTATTTATTTTTTCTGAGACAGTTTTGCTCTGTTGCTCAGACTGGAGTGCAGTGGTGCAGGATCAGCTCACTGCAACTCCTGGGTTCAAATGATTCTCATGCCTCAGCCATCCAAGTAGCTGGGACTACAGGCATGTGCCACGACACCCAGTTAATTTTGTATTTTTAGTAGAGACAGGCTTTCACCATGTTGATGAGGCTGGTCTCGAACTCCTGACCTCAAGTGATCCGCCCACCTTGGCCTCCCAAAGTGAGCTTTAATTGATTCATTCATTATTTATTAAACTCTTTGTTAAAACGTATGGCACACATATGTACATTAGCCTAGGCCTACATAGGATCAGAATCACCAATATCACTTCTTTCACCTCCTCATTTGTCCTTCTGGAAGGTCTTCAGGGGCAATAATACTCATGGAGTTGTCATTTCCTATGATGATAATGATTTCTTCTGGAATACCTCCTGAAGGACATGCCTGAGGCTGTTTTATAGTTAACTTAAAAAATATATAGGAGTACACTCTAAAATAGCAATACAGATATAGTTTAATAAATACATAAACTAATAATCATTTATTATCACTATCAAATATTATATACTGTATATAATTGTATGTGTTAGATTTTTATATGACTGGCAGCACAGTATGTTTGTTTACATCAGCATCATCACAAATGAGTAATGCACTATGTTGTGATGTTAGAATGGCTCTGACATCATTAGGTAATAGAAATTTTTCAGTTTCATTATAATCTTATGGGACCACTGTTGTAAATGCAGTTTGTCATTGACTGAAACATCTTGAGTGGCACATGACTATATATCTGTGTATATATGTGTATGATACTGACTTATGCAATTATGGAGCTGGAAAATTTCACACCTGCTGTCTGATAGCTGGAGGCTCAGGAAAGCTGGTGGTGTCATTCATAGACCTGAGAACTAGAGAGCCAGCCATGTAGCTTCCAGTTCCATTCTGGAGGTCCAGGAATCAGGAAAGCTAAGGTCAGGGAAAGACCAAGTCCCAGCTCAAGCAGTCAGGCTGAGAGAGAGTGAGTTCAATCTCCCTCTGCCTTTGTGTTCCATTCAGGCCCTTAATGGAATAGATAAAGCCTATCCACATTGGAGAGGGCAATCTGCTTTACTCAGTCCACCAATTGAAATGCCAACCTCCTCTGGAAATATCTTCACAGACACAATGGAAAATAATTCTTAACCTGTTATCGAGGTATCCCTAACCTGTTATCTGGGTATCCCATAGCTCAGTCAAGTTGACAGTATAAACATTACCTATCCTGTCTGCCAGTACGAAATAGGGAAGGTGCAGCTTGAAGTTTATTTCCTCATTCAAACTTAAGTGACTCTATAGATTTTTCCATCCACCCATTTACCTCATGGATAAAGGTTAACACAACTTAGTGTCCAAAACAGAAAGAATGATTATCACTGTCCATCGTGAGCTGTCTGTGGATCCTCAAATATACCTCTTACCATGACTTATGCTTTCACAAGAGATGTTGGTTTTGAGAATATTAAGTCTACTCCTTGTGAAATTCACATATACACTTAAAATTTAGACTCTCGTATTTCCTAATGGACACTAAATTTGGGAAAGACGTTGCTATTTTTAAAAAATAAGTTTGAAAAAAGAAGTGTAAAACTAACTTAAAAATGCTTTTTCCTTATACCAAGATTGCTTTTATGTATTTGTGCAGAGATACTCAAACTGTGTTCCATGGAGTATCCACGACACGTGTGAAGGGTTTTGGGGGTGACAGTTGGAAGGAGCTGGGAGTACATGCAGCCTCATAAGTCCTTATCTGCTTCTCATGACCACTATTGTTGAACTTCTTTGTATTTGGGGCTCTATGTAAACTTTCATTTGCAAAAAAGGATTCTACTATTCACAGAGTTTGGAAACCACTGAGGTATGAAAGGGTTAAGAGAAAGAGATTTGCAAAGAGCTAAAAATAGACTTGCCATTGGATCCAGCAATCTCACTACTGGACATCTACCCAAAGGAAAAGAAAGCTTTACATATATATATATGTGTGTGTGTGTGTGTATATATATGTGTGTGTGTGTGTGTGTGTGTGTATATGTATGTATGTGTGTGTGTGTGTGTGTATATATATATATGTATATATATATATAAAGACACCCTCACTCAAATGATTGTCACAGCACTGTTTACAATAGCAAAAATCATGGAATCAAATGTCCATCAGTGGGTGATTGGATAAAGAGATTGTGGTACCTATACACCATGGCATACTATGTGGCCATAAAAAAGAATGAAATCATGTCTTTTGCAGCAACATGAATGAAACAGGAGGCCCTAGTTTTCTGAAATAACTCAGAAACAGAAAGTCAAATATCACATGTGTCACTTATAAGTGGAAGCTAAATAACATGAACATATGGATATATAGAGTGGAATGAGACACTGGAGACTTGAAAAAGTGGGAGGGTAGGAGAGGGATGAAGGATGAGGGATGAGCAATTACCTATTGAGCACAATACAATGTACATTATTTGGGTAATGGGTACACTAAAAGCCCAGATTTTACCACTATGCAATATATCCCCATGTAACAGAATTGCCCTTACCCTTGTACTTCTAACTCCATAAGTTTTGTTTTGTTTTTAAAGAGAGAAATATATTTCTCCTAGTCACTGAAAGGTGGAGGGAGCAGGTTAGGCATGCCCTGGGCCATTGGGTTTCAGTTAATTTCATTTTTTTTTTCTCTAAGGTATGAATTCTTAGCATCCAAAATATCTATATTCATTCCTCAATTTAAAAATGTGCCCAAATTTATATATATGTGTGTGTGTATATATATACATATATACATACACACACATACTTGACTTTTTCTGAGACAGGGTCTCACTTTGTCACCCAGGCTGGCTCAGCCTCTGCCTTCTGAACTCAAGTGATCCTCTTACCTCAGTCTCCCCAAGTAGCTGGGACCATAGGGGCACACCACCAGGCCCAGCTAAATTTTGTATTATTATGTAGAGTCAGGGTCTCACTATGTTGCCCAGGCTGGGCTTGAATGACTGGGCTCAAGGGATCTACCCACCTTGGTCCCCCAAAATGTTGGGATTACAGGTGTGAGCCACTGTGCCCAGCCACAAGTATATATTACTTGAACAAACCTGACATTTTGGATTTCCCTCAAGTGATCTTGTCTGTTAAGACAAACACTAAAAAAGTTCATTCTCCTCAAATAAGTTAGGTGTGGAATTTTCCCATGGCTTAGACTGTCAGGTTGGCTTCCCAGTTCTTACTCTACTTTTATTTATTTATTTATCTGCATGTAGCAAAAGGTCTTCTGCTCTTTTTAAAAGGTAAAGACAGGCCAGGTGTGGTGACTCACACCTGTAATCCAAGCAGTTTGGGAGGCCGAGGCAGGAGGATTATTTGAGCCCAAGAGCTTGAGACCAGCCTTGGCAACATTAAATAGAAAAAAGAAGAAAAGAATTTATTTTTTTTTAAAGAAGTGACAGTATTGCCTTAAAAACTCCTGAGATAAGACCCAGTGGTCTATTTATAGCTACCCTCAGTTCACTTGCTCAGGGCTGACACAAACGTCTCAGCTTTGAGTCAGCATAACGTCTCCTCTCTGTGTTTAGATGGTTTTTCGTAGAGACAGGGTTTCACAAATTTTAGATGCTTGGCTCTGAATTTGAGGTCAACCAGGTGCTGGAAATGTTTGGTTGACATTACGTTGCACATGGCCCGACTTTAGCCTGACAACATCAGTCCTGGCTATATGTGCCACCGATGGCAGTATTCATTTCATTCCTCTTCCATATTTGGATGCTTGACACTCTCACGGTTCGCCCTGCACAAATACACAGCAACCAATGGACTTCTCTGGCTCCTTTCACAGTGCTGTGGCTGGGCTCTGGAATATAGAGAACCACTGGGTGACCTTGCAGTGAAAAATGTGAAACCCCCCCAAATGGTGCTGGGCTCATTAGCAGCTTTTCTCCTCAGGTCCCCTACACAGTGCAGACTTCTTAGTAGGCAGAGAAACAAGGTAGGATCAGAATGAGGTCCTGAGTCAGGCCCCAAATTATTGCTGAGTTTTGCTCCTGGCAGAAAGTCCTATACCTGACCCAAAGCATCAACCTGCAAATTGGCCTTCAGAGTTCTCCTCAGTGGCTCAAGAGAGACCAAACACTGCAGTTAAGCCTGGGCCAGGCATTAAATTACCCTTTTTCTTTTCCACTGCTCTGGTGGCTCTGGATCGAAGGGAGTCCCTGTGCAGCCACAGAGGGCAGCCCTATCTTGATTGCTCTGCTCAGAGGGACAAGCTGCCATTCGAGTCTTGATTTTTTTTTTTCAAATAAGTTACTTTTAAAGCAGTCTTTAACCGATTCTTAACAGTCTTGCAAGCTGTAAAGGTAGATCCTTCTTCTTCACATGTGGGGGAGGAGAACAGGGAAGCCCCTTGTAAGGACCAGTGGTTTATATCTGGACTTTGAAGTATTCATTCATTCATTCATTCATTCAACAGATATTTATTGAGGACACAATATGGGCCAAGAACTTATCTAGGTCCATCAGCGTATTCATCAGCAAACAAAACAAAGCTCCCATACTCCTGGCACCTGCATTTTGGCCATTAAATGTATTAAGACTCACCCAGAAGGAAACAGTGACCATTGCCGCACATTGATTCCCTAGTACTGTGAAACAAGTGCCATGCCTGCCTCGCTCAGGGTCCAGCACACATTCATGTTCACCACGGCACACAGCCAAGCTTGCTGGCATCTCTAACAGCTCACAGTTCCTCACAGCAGCATAGATGAAGGTGACCCATGCCCAGGTATCAGGGGCTTCACCAGGACACCTCCAGCAGCTGAGATTTTCTCCCTTCTCCCACCCCCCTGGCTTTGGTATGTTGTGGAGGACAGCTTGGTGCCAAATTTCATAGATCTTCTGTTAATTTTTCAGCATTGGGTTGATGTTTGTCTAAAAACAAATAACCTAATTTTTAAAAATGGACCAGAGGCCGGGTGTGATGACTCATACCTGTAATTCTAGCACTTTGAAAGGCTGAGGTGGGCGGATCACCTGAGGTCAGGAGTTTGAGACCAGCCTGGCCAACATAGTGAAACCCTGACTCTACTAAAATATAAAAATTAGCTGGGCATGGTGGCAGGTGTCTTTAATCCCAGCTACTTGGGAGGCTGAGGCAGGAGAATCGGTTGAACCTAGGAGGCAGAGGTTGCAGTGAGCCAAGATCATGCCACTGTACTCCAGCCTGGGTGACAGAGCAAGACACCATCTCAAAAAAAAAAAAAAAAAAAAAAAAAAGGCCAAGAACCTGAGCAGACATTTCTCAAAAGAAGCTACATTAACGGTCAATAGCAATATTTAAAAAAGTGCTCAGCGTCACAAATCATCAGGAAAATGCAAATCAAAACCACAATGAGATGCCACTTCTTACTTGTTAGGATGACTATTATCAAAAACCTGTAAGATAACAAGTGTTGGTGAGGATATGCAGAAAAGCCAACCCTTGTACACTATTGGTGGGAATGTCAACTGCTATAGCCATTATGGAAAACAATGTGGAGATTTCTTAAAAAATTAAAGAGAAACTGTCATAAGATCCAGCAATCCCACTTCTGGGTATACATCCATAGAAAATGAAATCAGCATATCAGAGTGACACCGATACTCCCATGTCACTGCAGGATTATTCGCTATAGCTAAGAAAAGGAATCGGCCTAAGTGTCCATTGATGGATGAATTTATAAAGAAAATGTTGTATACATATACACACAAATATTATTCAGCCCTATAAAGAAGGAAATTGTGCTATTTGCAAAAACATGGGTGAAACTGGAGAACATTATACTAGGTAAAGTAAACCAGACTCAGACAAATACCACATATCTCATTTATATGTGGAATCTAAAATAGTGAAATTTATTGAAGTAGAGAGTAGAATAATGGTTGGCAGGGGCTGGGAGGGAGGAGGAAAAGGGATGATTTGGTCAAAGCATACAAAATTTCAGTTATGCAAGATGAACACATTCTGAAGATCAAACGTATAGTATGGTGACAATCGCAATACTGTATTGAATACTTGAAATTTGCAAAGACTGTAAATCTTCAGTGTTCTCACCACAAAAAGGAGAAAAATTGTAGCTATATGAGGTGATAGATATGATGTAGTTATCATTTCATAATGTATCCACTTCAAAACATCAAGTTGTATATTCTAAATGTATATTTTTATTAGTTAATTATACATCGATAAAGCTGAAAAACTTGTCATCTATCTACCTATCATTTATCTATGTATCTATGTATCTATCTATCTATCTATCTCCTACCTACCTATCATCTTTCTCCCATCTTACATGCTGTTCTCATAATGTGACAATCACTCCTGCTGAAAGTTGGAACAACATTCTCTTCCCTTGAATCTGGGTAGGGGCGCAGGGAGGGCTTGCTACCACAACAGATCACGGTGGAAGTCATACTATGTGACTTCTGAGGCTTGGTCGTCCAAAGTGATATAACTTTTACTTTCTCTCTCTCTCTCATTCTCTCATTGTCCATGAGACTTGGGAGCTCTGAGCCACTGTGTAAGAAGACTGACTACCTGCAACTGCCATGTTTGTTAGACCTTGTGGGGACTACATGTAGACAGGGGAAGTTGCTCCAGCCCACACCTGTCTGAGATGACCCCAGTCTCAGTCACCACTTGACTGCAATGTCATGAGAGACCCTGAGACAGAACTGCCCAGCTGAGCTACTCCTAAATTTCTGTCTCACAGAAATCATGAGGTAATCAGTGATTATTGTTTTAAGCCACAAAGTTTTGGGGTGGCTTGTTACATAGCAATGGATAACTAATGCAGAAAGTTTCATAGTCAATAAACATGTGGCCCTTAGAAATTGGTTTACAGCCCATTTTGGTTGAATGTCTGAGATTCAAACATTCAAAAATAATATTTAACTTTTATTGTGAACTTGGGATGTATCCAGCAGGCTCTGTTTTAAGTGCTTTGGATCAATTAACTCATTCAATTGTTGTAGCAACTCCAGACCTCAATGGGAAATAGGTGTAAAAAGGAAGCACAGAGAAGTGAGGTAACTTGCTTGATGTTGCACAGCTAGTAAATGGCAGATGAGGAGTTAACAAATCACATACAGGTATTGCTCCGTCAAATCTAAAATCACACAGATCGCAGAATAATTTTTTGAACCTTGTTGGGACTTAAATAGAATTTAAACTCATGAAGTACTGTCATTTGGGAAGGAGAAACTGATATCAATGTTCTTCATTTTGGTGACATTTCAATGAAAATAAAAGTAAAATTATGCAGGAATTTAGACTAGAATCTTGTGTATTTACATCTGTCTCTCTACAATATGAGAACAGCCCATTTTTCTTGACACTTTAGGTCACTAGCATGGGAGCCACTGAAGGCAGAGACTGTGTCTTGTTCATTTTGTTTTCTTTGTTTCTAGGACATAATAAGTGCCCAGAATGTAGCTGTGAACTAAATAAATAGATGTGAATTTTTATATAAAAGAGATTACAGTAGTACCTCCTTATTCATGGTTTTATTTTCCACAATTTTAATTATGTGCAGTACAGTATTCATGGTTTCTGGCATCCATTGGGGATCTTGGAATATATCCTTTTAAGATAAAGACAACTTTAAATATTATATGGCTTTGTATTCCACTACTTGACTGTGTCTGGGGATATAGCAAGTGGTCAAAGTGTTTGCTAAATGAACTGGTTCAGCAGATTACAGGTTTTAGCTAGAGTCCTAAGAAGTAGCAATTTTATGGAAAGTAGTAAGCTTATGTATCTCAAGAATGAATACATTTCTTTTAAAGCAGCTTTAGAAGCCAAATGCCCTTGCATTCTGGAGGAAACAGAGATATTTTCATTTTGTACCTAATGAAGAATACGATTTTTAAACTTTTTTTTTTCTTTCAAAACTGATTCATTCACCTACAACACTGGTCTATGTCATTTGGAATTGAACTTAAGCTTAGAGCTGTACCTCTATTGCTTTGACCTCTATTTCATGTCGAAAGAAAATAATTAGATTCCTAGTTTTAAACTCCCAGGTTGCTGGAAGTTGGGTATGATGAGGAAGCAACCATGTGGGCCAGTGGGGAAATATGCTTACTTAATTTCATGACCATAACAGTTGGCCTTGATAGATTGGCTGGGACTAGATCACCCCAAAATAACGTTCTTCTATAGTCACAAGGCCATGGAGTAATTACATTGTCAAATCCCTTGACAACTGAAGAAAATAGAGACTATAGAGAGGTGAAGACTATAGAGAGGTGAAGTTACTTGCCCAAGGTTACAGTTACTAGCAGAACTAGAAATCAGGTCCCTAAAATCTAAGTGTCATTTGCATTATTTCGACGTCTCCCCTGGTATTAAGTATGATTATGTGTCCTTCTACTTTTGGGGCACAGTTTCCATTCTGTTTTTCAAAAAAATGTGTCTTCTCCCTTCATTCCTCTTAACTCTCTGTTTGTTAAGGTTTTTTTTAATTTCAAAGTTGTTTATAGGAATTAACTTTGGTTAACTTAAGAGAAAGTGGTTCATTGGGAAGCTCATAGAACGTAGGGCAGGTGGAGACTGAGAGATAGCAGGTGGGAGCATCTTGGTCAGGAGGCTGCCACAGGACTGAGCTCTCTTTGGTTTAAGGCCACTGGTCTGTCTATTTAGGTTTTATGCTCCATGCTGTGACTGTCTGGTGGTTCAGGCTTATGTCATTTGACTCAAGTAAGTGATTCTAGCTAAGGAGAGCAGGGCTCTGGTCATATTCCAGCTTAGTTTCTACCCATTTATTGGAACAGAATTACGTCTAAAATCCTTGGTTCAATCCAGAGCCACTAGAGCAGTGGAAAAGAAACAGTACAATAAGATATTTTGAAAGAGCTAGTGAAGAGATACCACATTCAAATAACTTTAAATACAGTATATTATAATTGTTTTATTTTATTGTTAGTTATTGTTATTAATCTCTTTCTGTGCCCAATTTATAAATTAAACTTTATTATAGGTATGTATGTATGTATGGGAAAAATTATATAATATATAGGGTCTGATATTATTCAATGTTGTCTGTAAATTAAAGAATGAGCCTCATACAGATTTATTGATGATAACAGCTGTGTTTCTCTCCGCTAACTTTTTCTGATATCAAGGATCAAGTCCTACATATCATGAGCTCAGTCCATCCTGGGTCTGCCTAAAACAACACCTCCACTCATTGCATAATAGAAGGGGAAGTTCTCCTGGGCACCTGCGTTTACAGCTTAGTTTGATTTCCCTGAGAAGCAGACCATGAGATAAGCACTCAAGTACAAGTAGTGCATTTGGAAGATAATCCCAGGAGGCACCTGGGGGCACTGGGAAACTGAGATAGGGAAGGGAAGGTAGCTGGTAACCAGGCTAACTAACCCTGCTGTTGCCACTGGGCACCTGGAGCTGTTTAATCTGGGGGTTGGTTCAAGCTAGATAATATTTATCCCCCAAAAGGTGAAGAGCACCTGCTGCAAGCCAGTAACCACATCCAGTGATAGAGCTCCTGCACCTGCTGCTCCCCCACCCTTGAGGGTGCCCATCTATGCTCAAACTGAAACTACCCAGGTAAAAACACAACATCCCTTTCTGTTGAGACTTAACTTCAAATGTTCCTAGGGAAGGAGTAGGCAGGCCTATGACAACTGGGATCCATTAGATGGCTGTATTGCATTTCTTTCCATTAACCAAAATGAAGGGAGTCCCTGTGCAGCCACAGAGGGCAGCCCTATCTTGATTGCTCTGCTCAGAGGGACAAGCTGCCATTAAATAATTCACCCAAGGTCTAAATCCCCTGTTCAGTCAATCCTCATGGAAAAATCATGTGGCCTCACCTAGTTGTCTGTCCTGAAGGAGGGGCTGATGCTGGCAGAGAAGGGCAGAATGGATGCCTTGGAGTCTTCCATTTGAAACACACTGAAGCCCATGTTCAGGATAATTGAATGCCTGGCCCAGGCTTAACTGCAATGTTTGGTCTCTCTTGAGCCACCAAGGAGAACTCTGAAGGCCAATTTGCAGGTTGATGCTTCGGGTCAGGTATAGGACTTTTCTGCCAGGAGTAAAACTCAGCAATAATTTGGGGCCTGACTCAGGACCTCATTCTGATCCTACCTTGTTTCTCTGCCTACTAAGAAGTCTGCACTGTGCAGGGGACCTGAGGAGCTTAATCCCACTGGGGAACTTGGAGAGCTTGTGTAGAACCCACACTGCAAAGTTATTCCACCCAAGGGCAAGGGAGCTGTGATTTGTATTCGCCAGCTCTCATCAGTCATTGTTTGATAGCTCTTGGGAGGAGGTGGTGACAGTCACTCTCCGAGCACTTCCCAGCATGCCACAGGCATATGTGGTCTCAGAAAGCAAAGCAGAAGCTGACAGCTGGAAGCCAAATGGTCTTACAATAACATAGTGTCTTAGTTTCCTATTAATTTCTATTGCTTTCCTATCAATGTTCTGATTATCACAAACTTAGTGGCCAAGACAAAAATTTCATTTACAGTCTGGAGGTCAGAAGTCTAAAATCAAAGTGCTGAAGGGCTGAGTTCCACCTAGAGGCTCTAAGGAAAAGTCTACTTTCCTTGCTTTCTCCAGTCACCTACATTCCTTGGCTCATTGCCTCTTAGGATCCCTCGCTCTGACTCTGTACACCTCTTCTTCCATCCTTACGCAGCCGTCTCCTCTTCTGATTCTTACTTCTCTTGCCTCCTTATAAAGACTCTTGCAATGATATTGGGCCCACCCAGATAATCCAGAGGAATCTTCTATTCTCAGGATGCTTGACTCCATCACACCTGCAAAATCCCTACTTATGTAAGGCAACATAGTCACAGGCTCCAGGATTAGGATGTGGTCACCTTTGAAAGTGACTAGTCTTGCTGACCAAGAAATAACACATTTCTTTTACAGAGAAACATTTTCTCCTTTTGTCATAGAGTAAGTTGTCCTCCCTATTCTCTCTACTTGGTTTTTAAAAAAAGGCAGACAAAGAAAACTAAAAGACTCTAAATCTTTGATCCTAGACCTATGAAATGATTAGCAACCCAGTCCTGAGCACCTTTGGGATTTCCACTAATGATTCCACAGGGTTCCTATTGACTCCCACTCAGCTGAGAGAACTTCAAAATGCTCACACCCTCTTCTCCTTATCCACTTCCAATTAAGAGCTTATTTACGCCCATTTCCAACACCACCTCTAAACTGATGCCTTGACTACCAGATAAATTGTCCAGAATGTAACAAAAGCTGTCTAATATTTGGTAGAAGAAAGGAAAGAGGAGAATTCAGATGCTGATGGAGAGTGTGTGTGCACATGCACACGTGTGGACTCACACTCAGATCCTCTGACATCAGAGTAAAACCCTGATGTTTCAGCTGTTTCAGCTCCAAGGCAAAACTGTTATTCTGGGTTACTCTGGGGACAAATTATAAGAATCATTTCCCCAAATGCCCTCGCTGACAGAGTTCCCACACAGAGGAAATGAAATCTCCCTCAATCAATTCCACTGGTTCGGTGTCAAGCTCCTAAGCCCCTCTGAGGCTCCCATACCACCTGCCTCCTTGTTCTCTACACACATTACCATAAATCACTCTCCAACCCTGACCCAGGCGATCCTGTTTATACTTAGGGAGCTAAATGAAAAATGCCTAAACTGTGTGTATTGGTTTATAAATGGAAATCTATGCTGTTCAAATATCAAATTTTGGCTAATAATAGTTTCTTAAAAATATAACATTCTAGGCAAGGGACAAACCCTAAACCTTCTACCTCCCTCCTCCCCTCCAAAAAACCACACTACTGTTGTTGACTTTTTTTGTATGTGGTCCTGGTCCTAAGCTATTACATAGAAAAGCCTCCTGAAGAATAACTGGTTGAAACTATAAGATATTTTTCCAGCTACATTTTCCAAGGGAAGTTCATTTTTATTTTATTTTGTATTATCAGAGTTCCTATGATATTTCATGAATGTCAGAGAGGCCATAGACCTTCAAGTTTGCTTTGCTCATTCAATGGAAAATTGAAAAGGAGATGAAGATTTAAGTCATTTTCCCAATGCCACACCGAGGGCTGGGTGTAGAGCCTGTGTGTTAACCAAGAATAACTCAGGTGATTTTTCAAGAAACACCTGGCCTGGCAAGGAAGACACTACATCACAATGTGAGGATTTTTTTTTTTTTCTTTTCGGTCTTTGAGAGGTGTGAGAGTAAAAGGACCCTGTGTGCAGTCTCTGGGACCACTGCCCCCCTCAGTCAAACACTCCTGAGACCCCTGAGAGATGTTTCCAGTCTCTGAGGGTTGTGGCCAGAGAGAATGCATCCACCCTCAACTTCACCACTTACTGCATGTGTAAAAATTTAAGTGCATCCGAAGGCTCTCCAGCTTGAAACCTGCAGCGCAGGACGCAGCTCCCTGAGGGCTGTGAAAACTACAGCATCATTCAGATACACAGTGGTTCTTGGAAACAACACTGCAGCCTAAGCAGGTGGCCGCACACTGCTGTTTCTTAAATGGCTCCCCCTCTGCCTTAGGGATAATGTGTGATCCTTAAGGTGGCTCAGGAGGCTCAAAAGAAGCAGACACCTGCGCAGTTCAGCTTCTTAACTCCCACCACACTGAAGCTGTTTAGTCACTGTCAGTATTCTCTCCTTGTGTACAAGCTCTGAGAAGGAAAGGACCATAGTTTTCTCATTTACATTTTTGTCCCCCAGAGCTCAGCAGAGTTCCTGAAGGTACTCTGGCAGGTGAGCAATTGTTGATTGTTGGGAGAGTGAATGAGATCAAATGACTTCTTCAGTTGACTGAAATGTGGACAAATGTCTAAAGTCAGGAGAACCTGAGGAAGCTCAGATCACTTGCCAGGGTCAGACCATAATTTTGTGGGAAGGGACTTTGACCCTGGAGGTCTTTGCTGTGCTTACTCTGTGTCCACAATGAGAAAATAATTTGACATGCACAAAAGGAACATAAAAGCTGGAGTTTCTAGTTGATTTATATAAGTACATGGAGCAGAAATGACCACCACCATCTTTCCCCCTGTAAGTGGGCAAAAATTGGACTTAGTTTCTACCCATTTATTGAAACAGAATTACGTCTAATATCCTTGGCTGTTTAATCTGGGGGGTGGGCTCAAGCTAGATAATATTTATCCCGCAAAAGGTGAAGAGCACCTGCTGCAAGCCAGTAACCACATCCAGTGACAGAGCTGCTGCACCTGCTGCTCCCCACCCTTGAGGGTGCCCATCTATGCTCAAACTGAAACTACCCAGGTAAAAACACAACATCCCTTTCTGTTGGGACTTAACTTCAAATGTTCCTAGGGAAGGCGTAGGCAGGCCTATGATACTTGGGATCCATTAGATGGCTGTATTGCATTTCTTTCCATTAACCAAAATGTTTCTTTTCCCAGAGCAAGTAGTGAGCTCCAATGCTCCCGAGTCAACCTCTAGACTGTGTGGGGAACAGACATTAGGAAAACTAGAGTGAGGCTTCCTATCTCATGTCTGCATGGAGCACTGTAATATTCTGGGCTCATCATCCTTCCCTGTCAGGGAGTGGGAAGATGTGCTGGAACTTTCCCCTGGAATACAGCTGGGATCCAGCTTATTGGCTTCCAGACAATGTGGAGACAGCGTGGCCTGATGCAGAGGCACTGGGCGAGTTGTAGGGGACTCGGTTTCTGTTTCACCTCTTACACTAATTGGACTAATGAGATTGTATTGTACGTCCTAAGTTTTTTCCTCCTTGTCCACTCTTGCCATTGTTCACTGGGGGGTAAAGTATCTTTCCTGGTCCATTGGCTTTGGCTTTGGTCAGTTGACTTGCTTTGGCCAATGGAAGTTGGACATGACAGGTTGCTAGTTACAAGCTGATGCTCTAAGGGCTGTCGCTGCTTATTTCTCTTCTGCTTTTGCCAGTGCCATGAGAAGAACTTGCCCTAGGTGGCTGCTATAGCCTCCAGCTACAGTGACTCCCCAAGTACTACTGGTCAACCTGCACACTTGTGAGCAGGAAGCAAATGTTTGCTGTTGTAAACCACTGAGTTCTGGGGTTGTTTGTTACTCGGTATTAGTTTGTTTTCATGTTGCTGACAAAGACATACCCAAGACCGGGAAGAAAAAAAGGTTTAATTGAACTTACAGTTCCACATGGCTGGGGAGGCCTCAGAATCATGGCAGGAGGCGAAAGACACTTCTTACATGGTGGCGACAAGAGAAAATGAGAGAGATACAAAAGTGGAAACCCCTGATAAACCCATAAGATCTCATGAGATTTAGTCACTGTGATGAGAATAGCCCAGAAAAGACTGGCCCTTCCACAGGGGGATTCAATTACCTTCCCCAGGTCCCTTCCACAACATGTGGGAATTTTGGGAGATACAATTCAGGTTGAGATTTGAGTGGGGACACAGCCAAACCATATCAACATTATTGTAGCAATATTTGATTAATGTAAAGACTTTCAAGTTCCTTAATTTTTTCTGATTTTTTCTATTTTTGGTCTGAGGTATGATTTGCATACAGTAAAATAAAATGAAGAAATTTCACTGTTTGATGAGTTTGTACAATGTTCCACACTCATAACCACCATCCCCAACAAGCTAATGACCGTTTTCTGTCACTCCCAGCAAATCCCCTCATGTCCCCTTCTAGCAATTCTACCTCCCCTACTTTTTAAATTTCTATCACTGTAGCTTAGTTTGCTCATTCTTGAGTTTCCTATAGATGGAATCACACAGTGCAATCTCTTTGCGTTTGGCTTCTTTTGATCAGTGTGATGTTTTTTGAGATCCATTCATGTCATATGTCCAGTAGTCTGTTCTTTTTATTTCTGACTAGCATTCCATTGCATAAATATCCACAATTTGTTTACACATTTACCTGGTGATAGACATTTGGGTTGTTTCCAGATTTTGGCTACTGTGTGTGAGTAAAGCTGCTTTGTTTTCAGCTGATATTTTCTTATCTCCTTGGTAAATAACTGGAAATGGCATCACTGGGTTATGAGGCAAATTGTTTCCCAAACTGGTCATAATACATTACCTCCAATCAACAATTTTATTAGAGTTTCAGTTCCTTCACATCCTTGTCTTTTGGATTGTGGCTTTTCCAGTAGGTGTGGAGTGACATCTCACTGCGTTTCTACTTTTCATTTCCCTGATAAGTAATGGTGGTGAGAATCTTTCCATGTACTTATTGCACATTGCTGTACCTTCTTTTATGATGTGACTATTTAAGTCTTTTGTGCATATTTTAAATTGGATGGATTTTCTTCTTCTCCTTACTGAGTTGTAAGAGATTTTGATATGCTTTTTATATAAGACCTTTATCACATATATGCCTTGTAAATCTTTCCTCCTAGATCTCTGATTAGGATTGTAGATTTTACTATTTCTTCCTTCAGTTGTGTTAGTTTGTGCTTAATAAGGTAACGTATTTTGACAACCTATTATTCGATGAATCACTTATTGAGGAGTTTGTCTTCTGGATGAATTTCTTTTTCATCATTATGAAATGTTCCTTCTTAGCTCTTGTAATACTGCTTTAAAATTTACTTTAACTGATAATAATATTATAGCCAGCTTTCCTTTGCTTATAGTTTGCTTGTTAGATCCTTTGTCCACCTTATATTTTCAATCTGTTTGTGTCTTTATATTTAGAGGATTCTCTTAGACAACAAATACTAAATAGTTGGATTTTGCTTTTTGTTTTGTCAGTCTCTGCCTTTGAATTGTATCTCTTCCCACTTTAATGTAATTATTGCTGTGGTTAAATTTATATCTGTCACCTTAATATTCATTTTTATTCTTCTCACCTTTTTTTGTTGTCGCTTTGCTTCTCATTTCCTGTCATCTTTTGGATAAATGAAGTTTTTTCTCCCCCACCCCCCAGTATTCCATTTTTCTAGTCTCTTTGTTTTTCTTAGCTATACATTTGTATGTACTTTAAAAATAGTTGTTCTGTGTTATAATAAAAAATTGTAATTGTCACAGTTATATCTCTTCCCATGCCTGTAATGATTTGTAAGAGTATTGCTAACTTTGCTTCTCTCCTAGCCTTTATGCACTTGTCATTTATTTTACTGTTACATGCTATAAATCCTACAGTATACTTTTATTATTTTTTGTTTCAGTCAATAGCCTTTTAAATGCATTTACTATAATATAATACAGGTAAATTTAAAAGTATCTTGTTTACCCTTTTTTGTATTCCTCATTCATTACTATTAATCCGAGTTTCTGTCTAATACTTTCCTTCAGCCTGTAACATGTCTTTTAGCATTTCTTATAACTCAGCCTTCTGTCAATTGAGGAGTCCTTTTCTTCCCACCAGTCAGCTGGGGACACAACAATCTTGAGTCTCTTCTCTCCTTCAAAGTGTTTGCTACTTTCTAGATTTTATTTCATTTGGGTTTCTTAGTGTCGTCAGCTCTCTGATGGGTTGTAAAAATAATTTAGAGCTTACTCTTTTTGCTTTTTTGACTAGGGTGGGTGGCAGTGACAGTGTCTGGCAAATTCCTGAATCTGAATGGAAGTCGATGATTTAGTTTCCTCTTTTAAGGTGAGCAGTTTAGATTCTATTAATTTATTTGATCATAAACATTGCTGAGCAGCTCTTCCAGAAGCTCAGCATCCAGACTATAGCAAAGCATAAAGCTTTTCTGTCTATGACTTCTTACGCTAAAGTTTACATCATTAATATGGTCCCAGATACCCCACTTTCATATGCTTTTTTATACTTTGCACTTCTTTATCTTGACACTTGACAAGATAATTTTAACACTTTTTAATTTAATATTTGTTTAACTGCTTGACTCTCAGCTACATAAAGGAATGGTCCATTTATTTTTACATGGTTAATTTGTGCTTTGATGTACATTTTCTCCTCATCCTTCCTCCTACCCTGGAAATGCTTTTTCCTTCTTTATTCCATGATCATTTTCACTCCCCTCTCTTGAAATCACCCTAAAACATTTCTTTCATTCATACTCCATCCCCAAATCCAAACAGACCTATATCTTTGACACACAGTAAAAATGAAGTTTATGCCTCATTATTGAACTGTTTCCAGGCTTGAATTAAGAAGGAATATTCCAGGGTAACCCTACTGCCTGAAAAGGGCTGAAGTGCATTTTGTGATCTGTGCGATATTGGTTATTAAACATTTTTGTAAATTGTTGCAACAGGACTATCAGTGCATTGCATGGCATCTGCCTCATAATATGTGCCTAGTATGTATTTGTTGAATAAATTAAGGACTTCCAGACTGATTACATGGGATGGCACAGATTTGCCAGCTACTAGGTTCTGGTTTATGTGTTAAGGTACAAAAATAAATGAGGCCTTGTATCTAGCCTTAATTGGAATTCTCATCCCATCCCAACTTTTCACTCTGGTCATTGCTGTGGACATGTACTGTGTTCAAACATATTCCAAGTGTACTTGCAACACACCACATCTCTTGCTGTCTGCCTCATTGTCACTACTCCCTAAGCCTACCTTTGATCACTGGGGATAGGATCTTTTAAATAAATACATACTCTTCTGTTTTTAGGTGGATAATTCTAGGCATGCTTTCACAATCTCCCAGATGACTCCATCCCCCAGTTGATGAAGCCCAGTTGCCCAGCTCAATAATTGCCCCTTGGATGGCTTTCCATCCTCCCATATTTGATTTTTCCCAGTCTCCTATTCCTGTTACCTGAAATCACTTTTCAAAATAAATTCCCTGAGTGCATGCTTCATATCTCCTTTTGGAAGGTCCCAAGCTAAGACAATTTGTAAGCAAGTAATCACTGTAAGGCAGATGGAAACATTAATAAAAACATTCTATGCAGAGAGAGCAGTGTATTAAAGCAAGTATGGGAACCAGCCTCCAAGATGGTCTCCAGTGAGTTCCGCCTCTGGTACACCCTTCTTTAGTCCCCTCCTCCTTCCACATTGTATCAGGATTGATCTGTGTGGCCAGTGGAATGTGACAGAATTGATGACTTGACTCTTCTGAGATTAAACTGTAAACTTCAGCTTCCATCATAACCTGTATCCCTCTTGGGTCACTCGATCTAGGAGAATGCAGCTTGGTAGCTGAATGTCCTGAATGTCCTGAGGACATTCAGGCTGCCTATGGTGAGGCCCACATGGTAAAGAATTTGAGTCTCTGGCCAAAAGTCAGTGAGGAGCTGACGTCTGTCAGCAACTGCATGAGTGAGCTTGGAAGCTGATCCTTCAGCCACGGTGAAGCCAAAAGATGCCTGCAGCCCTGGCTACCAGCTTGACTTCAACCTCATGGGGACCCTGAACCAGAGCCACCCTGCTGAGCTGCTCTGGATTCCTGAATGCTGTAGCTGTGTGGGATAATAAATGTTTAGGATAATTTGTTATGCAACAACAAATAACCAATGCAGAAGGTAATTGTAAGAAAATATGATGCAATTTGAAATTCCAACCAGACGTTTAGGCTTCTAACTCCAAAAACTGTGATTGCATCATTATTTAGGCCAACATTGTTGAGATTAAATGTATTGTCTTTGGAGACAAACCACCCACATTACATTCTGCCTCTGGCATATACTAACTTTGTGATCTTGGGCAATTTGCTTGACTTCCAAACTAATTTACTCATCTGTAATATGGGACTGGAATTCATATCTATCTCAGAGAATGGAGAAATTTAAATGAGATGTTAATGCAAGCTTTTATTATGGTTCTGGCATGTGATAAGTACTTAAAAATCATTAGCTATTATTCTTACAAAATAGTCCCAAAACTATAGGGACAAAGAGGTTAAAAAATAAGGTCACAAATTCCCTTTCTTGGTTTATTTGTAGTCTCTTCTAGCTATTTTCAAGGAGAAATCCAACATAAACTTTCCCCCTTTCTTCTTAATCAACCTAGCTCAGGAGTCCAAGAATTTGAAGAAGTACAAAGATATATTCAATACCTTTAATTAGTAACCACTAATACATTTTCCCAACGCGCCAACAAAAAGGTTGAAAGTAATCAGCTGGGGGAAGGTTAATTAACTCAATCTTGTATAATTCAGAACAGGCTGGTATGTGCTTTAAAACACTTCATTTTGGGCAGAGAGCCTTATGCCAAAACAGAAAGAGAAAGAAAACTCAGTCCAAATTAAAGCTGAGAACACACAAACAGCAAAGCCAAGAAGACTGACAAACAACTCAGCCTGTGCTCACTTTTTTCTAAAGACCTACCTATTCCCACTCTTGTGGTAGAGGCTGGTGCTGGGATTTTGGCTGAGGAAATGAGTAAGTCAGTTTCACCCAGAACAAAATTTGGATAGGCAAAGCAGGTGGGAGAACTAGTCAGTGTCCTGAGGAAAGTCAATGCTTACATCAGCCACAAGATGACGTTTCTCTGAATGGCTCTGCCCTCTCCTTTTGTATCTTTCTCCCACATCTTGACTTTCTGTGATTCCTTTAAAACTCTGCATCTGGCAGGTATCTTTCCTCTCTGTCGTTTAGGCTGTATGGATTGAAGTCACTGAACTGTCACTCATGAGGACATTTGTGTGTAAAATTTCTCCATCCTCCCTGACAGGATTTCAAGTATCAGAGGGACACTTGGGACAGAACTTCTCAGAACCCAGGAAACCATTCTGGGTCGGCTAGTACAAAGAGCATCGTAAAAGAACTTATAGCCCAGAATGGCAAGGCAGGGCTAGCAGGGACATGAGCCCAAATGAAGAGTACAGTCTCTAGGGAAAGAGGTTGAGATCTGCAGTTATTTGGAATCTCAACTAATCCCATTGACATTAGGGAATTTATTTAAAGGAAACAACCCCTAATCCTTTTCCCACTACTGTTTTTTTTTTTTTTTTTTTTTTGTTATTATAACACTTATATCCTGGCCTTCTTTGTGTCAGAATTTAATAATTAGATCAGATCAGCCTTATAAGACAAACTTTCATGGCCACCTTTCCTTTTCTCCCAACCTGGCTGTGACTATGTCTTGGCCTTCTCTTTTACCGATAATACCCATTGCAGTACCACCACACAGTGGTTGCATAACTGTGTACCTCTGAGATGCATGAAAAGCCCACCCCTTCTTGCTGGGACAAGAGGGCATTTGAGATATAGTGAGTGCAACTTGAAGAAATGCTATCTAGCCTGTGTCCAGGCTTAGGATTTGAAAAAACAAATAAACATAAAGGAAAAGACTCCCTTTTAACTTTCCTTTCTATCTTTAAATCTTAATCTAAAATCTTATTTAATTTTTAATACTTGTGGGTACATAGCAGGTGTATATATTTTGGGAGTACATGAGATGTTTTGATAAACACATGCAATGTGTAATAATTACATCATGGAGAATGGGGTATCCATCCTTTCAAGCATTTATTCACATTACAAACAATCTAATTATACTCTTTTAGTTATTTTAAAATATATAATTAAGTTATTATTGACTATAGATTTTGCTGTCAAATAGTAGGTCTTACTCATTCTTTCTATTTTTTTTAATACTCATTAACCATCCCCACCTTTACTCCATACCCCCACTACACTTCCCAACTTCTGGTAACCATTCTTCTACTCTCTATCTCTATGAGTATTATTGTTTTGATCTTTAGATTTCACAAATAAATGAGACCATGGGATGTTTTGTCTTTCTATGCCTGGCTTATTTCACTTAACAAAATGATTCCATCCATGTTGTTGCAAATAAAACATCTTCTTTAGAGAGAGGAGAAGAGTCTTGAAAAAGAGCAGAGAAAAATTGAGGTGAAGTAAAAAAAGTAATGGGTGAAGTACACAGAAGTTTATTCTGAAGGGGTTTGCATCCTAGCAAGGATCAGGCTTGCAAATTGACAAAAGATGTGTGACCACTCTCCCTACTCCTCCCATCATCCATCCACCCAGAAATTATGCTGTGACAGGAAGTCACCTCTTAATTTTTCTTCTATACTTGTGGGAGCGTGAGTTCTAAGAGGATACGATGGAAGTGTTTTGTTTCTTTGCCCAATCTGTATCTGTGTAATTTTGGAAATGGTGATTCTGGAGCCTAGGCACGTCTTTTTTGACTGATCACCTGGTCTACTGACTGATGCCATGAAAAATCTGCATCATCTCACTGCCTTATCAAGTACAAGGAGAATATGTCAGGTCTAAATGTCTTTTAGCATGACCATCAACCCTGCTGGGACCCTGGCATAGTGGAATGAACAATACATCCAGATCCTAGATGTGGCAAGTCCAGACTTGATTATGACATATGGGACAGGTCAGCTGACTCTTCCAAGCCTCAAATCCACTTGTGCTAAATGGGGGCATCATTAGATTCGATGTACTATTCCTTCCCTTGCTCTTCAATGAAAACTGATATTTACTTTTCATCAGTTATTTAAAGATCTAAGTTAAACATCAATGACAAATTCTATGTTCGGCTTCAACCTTTGGAATTAACTATCTTTTCAGGTCTTACTTTGTTAAACTTAGGTCATGATCTGCAATTTTCTCACCAGCTTGATCTGCTCAAGTCACACTTAGCTCATCATCACTTATTATTTCTGTACTACTAGAAAAAATTCTGAGTAGGATTTATAGTTTCTTGGAATACTATCAAATACTCGCTCTCATGTACAGACAGCTATGGATCTATAACATAAATCTCTCTACAAGCAGATGAGGTAAAATGAATCATTAGGCAAGCAACATAAAAATAAACAGGTCCCACTCATTGGATGCTTTCAATGTGCCAGGTATATGTGCCATGCGCATTGCATATGTTAACTTTTTAAATCCTTACCACAACCCTAGGAAGTGGGATTTATATTTTTACAGTTGAGAAACACACTGCACATGGGCAGTCAGATTGTGTTGGACAGATTTTGGGATAGTACCTCTAGGTTCGTCCAGACACCCCTTCCCATCTCCACAGTCCCCGGAATCAGTTTCAATATACATCCATCACTAGCCAGCAGGACCACAGCCTACAGGCTTTGGAGTCATCTCATCCTGGGTGTGAGTTCTGGCTCTATCTCTTGTTAGCTGTTGTGATTTCAGGGAGATTTCCAAATCTCCCTGAAAGGCAGTTACCTCCCCTGTAGAATGAAACTAATCCCGTCTATCTGTCAGAGTTGCAATGAGGCTAAATGAATTTATAGGCACAATGAAGTTGCCCAATGAATGCTAATCTACCCCTACTTGTTCCTTCCTTCTCCCACATGCCCTCTCTTCTCCCTCCTAACTCATCTTGCTTGCTAAGTCATCCACTGTTTATTTCTTGTGCCTCCCTGGAAGAAAGATGACATCTGCTTCTTGTCTGTAAGCTCCTCTTGTGATTTGTTCTCTTTCTCTACCCACAAATATTTCCTTTCTGGACTCACCAACTTCCTTAGGCTGGGATGCACCAACCTTTACATTCTTTGCAGAATAGCCTGTGGGGACTTCATCCTACTGCTTTGAGCAGCTTATCCCTCCTTGCTCAGTCCCTACAATTACACGCTAGCATCCAAGAGTAGCCTCATAACATCAGCACACAGACAAGAGTCAGAGGAAGTTACTGGATTCTAATTATAAACAAAGCAAGCCATGAGTTATATAATTAGATTGGAAGGAACAGAGTTACAGCTGTTTTAAGGGTTGTGACCCAAACTGACAAAAAATAGGAAATTCTAGGAGGCAGATGTATCATCAACTTTGCCTTTGAATGGCTTTTTTTTTTTTTTTTTTTTTTCTGATACACGTTGCTCCCCTTCAAGGTACTTTGAGCTTCTAATTTCTGAATTTTCATTTTTAAGGCATTCATAGAACGTTATATCTGGGAGACTGATGGACTCCTTTGAAACTTAAATAACCCAAAGAAGCCGTCCAAAACTATGGGTGGAATATGTATTCATGCATTTTTGAAAAGGCGTATTATATATATCAGAGACTTGGATGGCTCATTAGGAAGAGTTTGGTGGAGTATGTAATTCAGGATTTAATGTGCCGTCCACGGACTAAGCTTACTGGGTCTGTACTAAAGCTATTTTATTTTACTTTATTTTCCACAGTAACATCTAAAGCCTAAAGCATTTACACAAAATGACTGACTAATCATTTGCATAGTTTCATTTTTGAAATTGAAGCTTTTTTCAAGTTAGATGAAAACCAGACACACCTGATGCCAAAATGCCTTCTGTGAAACTTAAATAATTTTTGTAAAATCTTCTTTTCTTCTCCTTCCTTTTTAAAAAAAATTACAACTTAGCTGAAATGAGAGACTAACTTTTGTCTCTTAGAGGTTTTTTTTTTTTTTGTGCTTGGATCCCTGTAGTGCAACTTTTGTGATTCCTCATAGAAAACAAGCTTAACCTGAATTAAACTATATAAGCAATTATTAATATTTTTCTCTGAAATATTAATTCTTTTATATTTTTCAGGATTAAAAAACATAGAATGGTAGTAACCAGGATTTAGAAGGAAGCTAATGTGATGACTATCTGTTCAAGATGTGAAAGGACTCATTAGTTGGAGAGAGACAAAATTGACTTTCTGTACCTTGTGTGTTTTTCAAGATCCCCATTTTCCTAGTCCTTGCCCATCTACCTCTCTTTCTTCATTTTTTTTTCTGTCAAAATGTATAGATAGAAAACATTTCTCACTTTGATGCTATATCAATTGACCATATAGAAATATCCAAGCTTGTAGTGGGTCCATATGGACTACTGATTGTCACTGAACATTCATTCTTCTAAATCCTGGGGAGCTGCAGAGAGAAGCAAATTCACTTCTTATCTGAATAGGGACAACCTTTCCTCTCTTGCTGTAGAGAGAATGGGTCACATTGAGGGTGTTGCTGAAAGGCTGAGAGCCACAAGCTCTTATCCCGTGCCTCCTGGGCCTTCTAGGCTATCACAGCTGTGAAAGAAGATGCTGGGAAAGGTAAAGCATATTTAAGAAGCAAAATTAAGCACATCTAAGCTATTTTATAGTCTCACTGTGGATAGAACATACAGAAACATATTCATTTGAAATATAGTGGACTCTGAAAATTTCTTTCTCTAGGTGTTCTTGAAATTGGCAAATATTTGTGTTTTCTTTAATCTGTTGTTTCTCATAGCATTAAGTAATGCATCATGTCATGGGTACAAGAAAGGGAAAAAGAGATGAGACCAATTTTTAAAACTTCTGCTATGTGTCAATCAAGCAAATCCCTGTGGTAGGTACTTTACATACATCGATTATTTTGTTCCCTGCCACCCAGCAAAATGATCATTATTATATCTACGTACTAGATATAATTTCTCAGGGTGAGAAATCAATCCATGGCATGCTGGATTACTCATTCTTGTCTTGGTTTTGCAACAAGCTAGTTGTGCAACTCATATAGTATCTCAATTTTTCTCCTTTGATAAATGAGTGAGTTGGACTAGGGCTTTGTGTATTCTGGAAGGAAGTTTCTAGAGTCTAATATTCCAAGTATTTTCTGTGAATTCTGTGATCTCTTCCAAGAGGAATAAATTAGAGGGCTCCAGTGTTCCACAGAGCCTGCAAACCCATCTGGCAGAGCAGGTGTTAGTGGTCCCCAGCACACTGGAAAACCGAAAGTGTTATCTGAAACCTCCATTGTTAAGAATTGAGGCAAAGGAGGCTTGTCTGGATGGAGAAAGTGAGGGCTCAGATGACTGTTTTGTTGTTGTTGTTGTTTTAAGTGATGAGTTAAGGAATTGCAAGTTACCTTGCAGGGAAACACAAGGTGTGAGATTTGTGGTCAGAAACAGAAGTAACCTCTTGGTCACTTCTCAAATGTCTCTGGCTCCCCTTCTCACTTGCTCTGACTGCCACATCTTTCTACATTATTCAAGATTTTGTTAAAATAGCTTAGACTTGCTTGATCTCTGCCTGTTTTGTAGTTCTTTTCTAGCCTTCTTGCTAAGTCTTCCTCTTAACGCTGACCTCGTTTATTTTGCATAAGCCTCTCCTATAAATCCCAAGATTACTTTGCCACTCTTAAGACTGTAAATTGGGTAATATGCTCTGAATAAAAGGCCATGGTGAGTTAATCTGCATGAGACAGAAATGCAACATCATCTGACACAAACCACTCCAGATCCTTGTGTTGCGAGTGAGCATTTCCATTTCAAGCCCTGGAGTAAATTATTTTAAAGTACATTTTCTGCAAAAACTATAGGTTTGGTTTCTGGCATGCTCTTCTTATAATCTTCGGTTCAGAGGAAAGACTGAGCTCAGCTTTGCGCTTTCCTCTTAACTAATCTCTGCTACATTATCAAATAGCCCCATCCCTTGTGTAACTAATCCCTTTAATTTTTCTTTAGCTTGCATGAGGATTTTCACCTTACATTAGAAAAGTAATATCTTTATAGACTAACTTATTTGTGATTTTACTAATTTCTGGGTCAGGTTCTTCTATCTTTAATAACATATTGGTAATACTAGGAACTTTTCAGGAATGTTTCAGAAAAAATCAGGATCTCAAGTGGAAAGCCCAAATTGAAGACTTCCAAGCTAAAGTGTTAGGTGCTGCACAAAATGCAGAGAAGTGCTGTTTGTTCCCTCAAGGAATGCACATTCTTGTAGACAAATCCAAAAATTGCTGCTATAAAAGGCATGCTGATGTACCATTGCTGGAGTTCAGCGTCAGGGGGACTGCAGGTGTTGGGTTCGTGTAGAGATGAGAACACTAACTGCTTCCTATCCAGAGAGTGCTGCTTGCAGGAACATCATGCTCTGTGGAGACTTGGGGATCTCTAAGTGTATCCATCTTCTCTCTTTTCATCATGGAAGAAGAATTCATACTCCTATCAAAGTCTAAGTCCTCCCTCAAAATTCAGCATTCAATCTCCTCATGCCTTCAAAAAGATTTAAGTAAATTAGAAGCTTTATTGAGGTAAGACTACCTTTATGTTCACATGCTATTTGGTTTCTCAGTAATACTTGAGATTGTTAGCACTCACTCCTCCTGAGAGAGTTTCCCATTATCCTGCATGTGGACATTACACCTCCTGAATGCCTACTTCCTTTTGGGCTGCATTTCCTCTGTCCCCATTAAAGATTCCCTTGCTTTAACTCAACCCAATTCTAGGATTTCTAAAGACTAAGAACTGAGCCAGAATCTTTTCTCTTTCTTTTGTTCCTTTCCCTAAGTCACCTAATCCATTTTTATAATTTTACATACAGTCTTATAATGATAGCTTCTAACTGTGTTTGTCTAAGCTAGATCTTTCTTTTGGACTTTTGTCTTACTTAGCCAATTGCCTATTTCATATTTTCGTTTAGATGTTTCACAGACATCTGAGACAGTCATCCAAAATGGAAAGTCTGATTTCCACCTTCCCCAAGGCCGTTGTTGCTGATCTCAGTTTTGGCTCTAACAACCAACCGACTATCTTCTCAAGACAGAAGTTGAGGTGTTTAGCCATAATTCATCCCCCTCCCTACATAAGAGCATCAGTGAACCTGGTAGATCTGTCTAATAAATGCCTTCAACCTGACCATTTCTCACCATCTCTACTAGCATGCTCTTGGCTGTGCTCATGATTAATGCAACTGCTCTCTCTATTCACACTCCCATCTAAAGGCCACATAGAAGCAGTGATTTCAGCATGCAAATTTTATAGTTCTAATTTACCCTACATAAATAACTGTGTTGTTTACCTTTTTTGTCCATGCACAGACACTTAATTATTCCACTTTTTGATTTGGGATTCTGTTTTTCTGCTCTTGCTTATGACCCCATGTGGTTTCTAAGGGGTTTTCCAGAAACAAAGGGAGCTTCCTTTTAGGGAGAAATTCTGGTAAAATTTTTGGACTAATAAAGTGTTCATCTCATCAGAAATGGAAACAAATGGAAAAGGTCCTTTGAAAAGTGGAGAGATATTTGACAACCTGAGAGGCTCAGGGAGCGAGTCACACAGAGGGATTACACATGAAACACAGGACTGATGTTTGCAGGGGTCATAATGTTGGTTTGAGGAAAAGTGAGTTTCTTTGGCTTAGCTAGGAGAAAGGTGTGCATGTGTGGCATGTGGAAGATCCCTGGAAAGATAAATTGATGCCCTACAGCAGGAATCCTTCAATACCTGACTCAGAAATTTGAATCTGGTTCAACACAAGAAGTTAGAAGCCACTGAAGAGATTTTGAGCTTGAATGGGATGCAGTGGATGTTGTGCTTTAGAAATACCAGGCTGACAATAGTGGCAGGGGGTGGATTGGCATGGGGGAGTCAGAAGGTCAGAAGGTCAAGAAAAAGGCTAATCCTGCTGTGCAGGTGAGATGTATTGAGCATCTATGCTGGAATGGCGGCTTTGGGTCACTTTCATTTGCTTTAAATATTTTTATACTGGACTAAATATCTGTTTTCATTGATCTAGTTCTTCCCTTTTGTTAAATGCAGATGCCATTGGCCCTTTAGATCTTTACTTTACACTAAACATCGCCAGATACTGCAGCTTTTCTCCATGTACCCTCCCATTTTCATCTGCCCCTCTGGAGACCACCTGTTTATCAATATCCTGTCTAAATTTCAGGGTCAGAATTAAGCCAGTTCCTTACATGTGGTCTGCCTACTATAGACTCTCATAAGTCATATCAAATCTCTGCTCACCTCATTCAATATGTTATCTATCTATCTATCTATTTATCTATCTACCTGTCTATCTATCTATCTATCTATCTATAATGCCCTTCAAAACAAATGATGTTTTAAATGATCCCTTGCAAAGAAGTAAGAATTTCCTGCTTTTCATTCCTTTGTCATGGCAATTTAGGTGGTTCTTTTTTTGTCTGATTTTACTTGTCCTTGCTTATTTCTGAAAACCATCCCCTGTCTACTGTTTCTATTTTACATGTTATGAATCAAGTTTGTTTCAGCTTTGGAAAGCATCAGCAGTGTTTACTATATACACAATCTAGTGTTTATTGTAAATGTATTTAACAAGTATTTATTGGATGCCTACTGCATCTAGGCACTGTTCTAGGTGCTTGGAATATTTCCATGAACACGATATTAAAGGTCCTTAGCCTCGATTCCCTGCAGTTCCATGAGTTACTCTATGGATAACAGGGACCCACAAAGGAACATCAATTTTCACTACAGTAATGATTTTAAGGTACTGATTCAGAGGAAGGTATTTGAAGGGCAGCAGATTCTTCAATATAAAGGTGATAATTTCCTATCTTTACCTAGATTATCTTTGCAGTTGGCCCTCTCCATCTAAATTTCACCATTACTGGGGGAGAAGAAAGAGATGTTAGCCTGGCTCCATATGGAAATTAATTGATATTCTTCCTCACACTGGCTGGATGATTTAAAAATTAATATACTGTGCTGACAGTAGTACCTAAAGGTTACAGAGGCTGACTGGTGAGCTGCAGGCATTTGGGTCTCCCAAGCACACTAAGAAATAGATAAAGCTAAATTACAGACGTATTAAAAATAAATTAGTAGTGTCTAAAAAGCAAATTAAGATGCAGATAATCAATCTAATTTCAGGGTCTCTGGTGAGTGTTAATGCCTAATTCTTCTGGTATTTGATGAAGGCATCTATTAATTAAAAATATTTATATAAAAACGAGCCTGCATAAGGTCTTTATTTCAAGAGGAACCAACTTGATTTGACTCTCAGAAGATGGTCTTGATTTTGTAATGAAAGGCAAGACCTGCCTTCACACAGTCTAAATCAAGGCGGATTTTGCTAAAAATATTTTTGCCAGCTGGAGAGAACATTTGCCTTCACTTTTTTTTTTCCTCCATGTTCTCTTCTGGCTTCTTGCGCCCAACTCCAGTTGATCTATCCTGCTTCCTTCTACTCCATGATTGCTCTCCATGCAGGGGTTGCAGCTGAGCACCAAAGCAGAGAAGAGAGCTGGGTTCATTACAATTTTTGGAGAGAGAAAGGGGTCAAATAAGCAGAGAAGGCACAAGCAAGGAGAAAGGAAGGTGCACTTCTAGAAGGAAGGGGGCAGAGCAGGATGCAGAGGCCCTGAGCAAGCGCATGTGGGGGGAATTACGGAAGCATTTGGAATCCGGGGGGTGTCCTGCAGCGTCGAAAAAGGAAATTATGGTCCAGATAATCAGTCTAATTTCATGGGGCTCTCTGGTGAGTGTTATAGTTAATTATTCTCATGTTTGATGAAGGCATCTATTAATTAAAAATATTCATATAAAACAAGCTTGCACAAGGTCTTAAAGAGGAACAAGTGTCGATTGAAATAGAAAATTGTGAGAATTCTGGATCTGATGAAAGAATGGGTTATCTTATTATAATTGACTATCCTTTTGCTTCTGTCTACTCAATATATATGGGTAAGATGATTACTACACAGGTGTTGAAAGCACAGGCCAAAGTAAGTTTAGCCTTTCATATCCATTCCTCTTACCCAGCCTCTGACAGAGGGTCAGAGAATAACCCTGCAAGGGGGCCACACAGAGCTGTGTCCTGTACACTAGGCCTTCTGCAGTTAAAGAACCTCACAGTCATGCAGCACTGGAATAAATGAAGCAAAGGAGGCCAGTCCTGCTGCTATATCTCATTGCCCTGCTTTGTAGCAGAAATGGGATTGAGTCAGAGGCTGGAATCAAAGCAAATCTTCCCAGCCAGCTACAAGTAGTGCTTGGGTCTATCTCTTACTAATAATATTGGTAGGAAGACTGGTGGAAAGCAACATGTAGATTTTTGGTCTTTTCAACTCATTTTTTTGATTGGAAATGTTATACAATCCACAGGAAAAAGTTTTAAAACAACTTAGAAAAAAGGATGGATGTAGAATGAAAGGTCAGTCTTCCCTTATTCTCTCAGTCTAGTCCTGATTGCCACAGAGGTAAAAGGGTTTGCATAGGAGACAGAAAGAGAAATAAATAAGAAAAGTGACATGTTGTTCCAGCCAAACATTGAGCACCTGCAGCTCTGAGTGATCAGTGTCACAGGGTGAAATCAAGGTGGCAAAGGCTTTCATATTCTTCCAGTAGCAAAGCACTGTTATCACAGCAGGACAGAGCTCTGGCTTGGATGGGCCCTGCTCTGTGGCAGGGGCCTAGCATGTTTCTAGTTATCTCATATGCCTATGTTTTTGGGGAAAGGTCACCATTTGTTTCCATCAACTGTCTCTAGGAAAGTGCTGGGCAAACCTTACCAGGCCACCTCTACCTGGATTCCTGTCCAGGGACTGCAGGCCACAGGCTCTTCCCACTCTGAGAGTTTGACACCTGAGAATTTTCAGTTTAGCACTTTATTTTATACTTAATGTATATAACAACAACAATGAAAAATTCAGCAAATATTTATTGAAAACTTGTTATGTTCCAGGCTTATATATATGTTTCAGCCTATTATGTTTCAGGAACATATATATATTCCCGAATAAATATATATATATATTCCCATATATATATATATATATATATTCCCCATATATATATATATATATATATTCCCCCATATATATATATATATATATTCCCTTGGAGAAATATATTTCTCCAAGTCAGAGTTGGGGGATCCCTATAAGGTACCCCAGCACTACTGTACTTCCTCTTTTTTTCTTAGCATTTATCATACTATATATCTTCCTCTCTATCTTCTCATTGTCTCTCTATGTAAGTGTGTGTATGTTTGTGTGTGTGTGTGTGTGTGTGTGTATGTATATGTGCCATGGGAAATTCTTGGGTGAGATCCATATACACACACACACACATTAGCCCCTGATGTGCTTTTCTGTTTTATTTTCTTCTCTTTCTATCATCCACATTTGCCTTTCATGGATCTGGAAGGATTATTTTCTTTCTCTTTCACAGCACTTAATTTATTTGAGGGGAAATGGCTTATTTTCTGGGCAGGTCTCAACTGCTGTATAAATTCTAAGGATCTCAGGCTACTCTGCCCACTTTTTTTCCAGATATCCTCTCTGAAGCATGAGTCAATGCGGATGAACAGCATAGTTAGAATAACCCCAAAGATGAGCCACATGCCGATGGGCCATGGCACTATTTTTATGTTCGTGTTATTTTTATGCCTCTTTATATGTGCATACATAAAAAATAATGCTACTGCTTTGGGGCAGCTCTGAGATGTAAAGATATCTGCCAGGAGTTTGGCAGATGACTCAAGAGCCTAAAATTTGTTTTATTCTGCAATTTCCCTGTGGCTTCTACAGCTTTAGAGCAAAAGAGCAATAAGGTTTATGTCGGCTTGCAGGAAACATCCATCATCAATTTCTACCTAAAATTTAGATATGGCCCTAGCCTTTTTTCTGCATTGTAAGGTATGTTGCATTACTGCTGGGGATGGGGTTGGTTATAGCAGACAGGACTATTTCCTTACCTCCTGCTCTTTGCTGCTGTGACAGCTTCACATGTCTCTGCAGCTTTGCTGCTCCAGCCACCATGTACCTTTCATTTATTTATATCTGATGATTCCTAAGAAAGAATTAACCAATTTGAGAAGACCTGTGTGTTTCCTTTGTCCCTTCAGATCCATTATCTGTCCTTCCTTTGTCTTAGGAAGCTGACTTTGACAGATAACATATGCTGGGCACTCTTGCTCTCTAGTTTCTGGGTTCGCGAGAGTGAGGGACTGGGAGGAGATTGTTGGGTAGATGGAGAGAGGCTCCAGCCATGACTTAAGCCACAGCAGAGCAGGCTTTCTCCCATAGATGTAGCTCTCCCCAGTGTCTGGCAATGCTCCCTTTTACCCCAGCCTCTCCAGTGGCTTCTCAGTGATGCTAAGCCTGGGGAACTCCACTGACCCTGGCTGGCTCCCTTCAACCTGGCCCTACCTCTGAAAATAGTCCTTTTATTAAAATCCTTCATTGCTACTGTGAGTATCCATGTCCTGCCAGGACTCTGAGTGATGCAGCCATCATACTCCTTAGACAGCTGGCTAAGTTGTAGCTTTCAGGTGGCAGCCAACTTCAGAATAAACTAAAGGCTTATAAAATAGGAGGTCCTGGCCTCTTGAAGAGCTTTAAGCCAAGACCTCCAATGTCCTCACATTTATATATCATATATAATATATAAATGATAGATAAATGATTGTCTATATCATATATAGATGATCTTGAATATGAAATCAGAGCGATGTGGATTCAAACAGTAACAAACAATAGTTTTGTTAGCAGGTGCTTGCCTGCTCTGAGACAGTCCTTATCAGAAGAATGGGTGTAGTCCTGCCTCATGCAGGACTATGGAGGGTTCATGAACCTCATGCAGCGTTCTTGTGGAGAACAGAGATGATGCTGTGAAATCCACGGAGCTGGAAATGCCTATTTCCAAGCACCCTGCTTGCCATGGCCCTGCTTATTCACTTGCACCTCCTCCACACACAGACTCTTAGTGTTTTCTTTCCGAATCTGCCTTGGCTTTAGCCTTGAGAAGAGCAGTCTTGTATCCCATGACTGCTGCCTAGTGGGGTTTTGCACTGTGGGGTTTTGCACTGTGTCACGATGGCCAGGTTCAACTGCATCTCTCAGAATCCCTTTTTCTGTATGGCTCCCGTGAGGATGTGCCATGGGAAATTCTTGGGTGAGATCCAAAGCCTGGAAGAGAGGCAGCAGTTGTCTTGTGGCTTATGCACATTGTCAATGAGCTGCTCACTCACCTCATCCTCGTGAGAAAGGAACCAGGCCTGTGACTGGCATCTTCCATGGTCCTGCTGCAGTTGCTCTGACTCAGGGGCCAGGTGTGTGTATAAAGTCCATGACAATGGCCTGGGGATCTGTAAACCACCATAGGCCACCGTACTACCAAGGTCAGAAGTAACGAGAACCGAGATTGGTTTCAGTCAATTTCTGTGGTCTTCAGCTCACGTTTGTGAGTTCCAGTTTGTTCTTTTCCTTCCTCACCTTCTAGCCATCCTCCCTCCCCAGCAGCCAGGTATTCCGTGGATTTCAACCTTCAGCATCAGACTCAGACCTGTAACATGCACACTCACACACACACTCACAACACACTCTCTCCCACACACGGACACACACACACACACACAGACACATACTCACACATATACATACACACATACATCTGATAGAGGGAGCGTCTCAACAGGAAATAAAGAGTGGGGCTTCAGATTTGCTTGAACTCTGTTTCTTTGCTGAAGCAAGGAATGGTCTCTTGACTTTTACCAAAGTTGGAGTCAGCAGCACTCAGACCTTCCTAGAATTCAAACCTACCAGGAGTCCAGACCACAGCTGGAATCATTCCCCATCCTTGTTTGTTGGTGGTGGCAGGAGGGATTGATAGTGTGGCTGAGCAGTCAGGGGCCACTTTGAGAAGTGGGATTCCTGGGTCCGCAGAAAATTACCAGGCACTTATGAGGGATGGAAATGGATGCATGTGTCCCCCTCAGCACCTGCAACATACTGGACTCTGGTTTTCTTTTCTGGACAGACTTCAGGGTCCAATGCTGGACACAGAATAAAAGACAGCAGTAGCAAGAGGGCAGTGTTCAGGGGCTTTCAGGACTGAACAAATAGTGGGAACCTGACCTTCTGCTAAGTTGCTGATATTCACAATTACATATTTAAGGAACAGCCTCTTATTTAAGAAGAGTAGAATAATGTGTGGAGATACTCACCTTTCTTTTTTAATTTTTTCACTGAATTTTCCTCCATCATGTGGGTGGCAGTTGCTTCAGAGGAGGGATGCCTAAGGCAGGGCCTGGAAACCAGAAATAGGCTGCAGATCTCCCAGGCTTTTGTGTCCTAAACCCTAGACTCCTAGGAAAAATTAAACATTTGTAGTTAAGAAAAATATAGATGACCAGATCTTTGATTCCATCTTTAGACTAGAAAAGCATTTTCCTTTTTTCAGGAATGAGAGCAGGGAAAAATAGTGAGGAGGGTCTGCAGTTGCCCTCCCAGAAATGCTTCTGAAACCTGGCAAAGCCTTGAAGAGAAAGTGGCCATGTTGTGCATTTTGGAGAGGTCCTGGACAGGCTTTGAAGGGAGGTTCCTGGGTCCCTGATGTGACTGATAGACAATTGAGGGCATTTGGCTTGAAAAGTCTCATTGACCAAGGGGAAGATCTCTTTTGAAGCCTGAGAGCAAAGACATCCTCTCTGTCCATAGCTCTGCATCCTTCATTATGCCAGGACTCTACATAGTCAACATTTTGGCATAATGATAACGTAATAACAAGAACTAGCTTTTAGGTCGCAGGTACTATGTGCTAGCTGCTTTACATATGTTAACTCATTTAATTGTCATGAGAACTGTATGCAGTGGTTGTTTTTTTTTTTTTTTTTTTTTTTTTGAGACAGAGTCTCACTCTGTCTCCAGGCTGGAGTGCAGTGGCACAATCTCGGCTCACTACAATCTCCACCTCTCCTGTTCAAGCGATTCTTTTGCCTCAGCCTCCCAAGTAGCTGGACTACAGGTGCATGCCACCACACCCAGCTAATTTTATGTATTTTTTGGTAGAGATATGGTTTCACCATGTTGGCCAGGATGGTCTCCATCTTGTGACCTCGTGATCCACCCGCCTCGGCCTCCCAAAGTGCTGGGCTTACAAGGGTGAGCCAGCACGCCCAGCCATGCAGTGGCATTTTTACACTGCATTTTATAGATGGGGAAGCTGAGGACACATAACCAGAATTCCAGCCTAAGCAGTTTGGCTCTAAGATCCGTGCTTGAATTGTGATAGTCAGGGGAAGTGATATTTCTTGTCCAGGCATAACCTCATACCAGCTAAATGAGTAATCATATTTGCAATGAATATATTTCATCTTGGTAGTTCCACAAAGGAGAAAAAGAATACTCCTGGTCTAGGGGTAAAATAAAGAGGTGTATGCTAAGATCTGCTCATAATCTTTTGGCAGGCTGGCAGGGGTCATAGATTAAGATTTAAGATTCTCGAAGGAACCTGTCTGTGGCCTCAATAGTATCATGCTCTCAGCTAAGTGTCTGGAACATAATAAGCCCCCAATAAATATCAGTGACTTTAATGATGATGATGATGATGATTGTGGTTATCACCCCCAGAGAAGGCTGCACATAACCAATTTCTCAGCACAGAATTCCTGCTTCTTGAGATCCGAATCCTACTTTTACAGAATTGGACACTTTTGAGATCATCACAGTGATTACTCCACCCCCTGGCACAGGTGTCCTTCGTCCGTAATTGACTGCTCCTTCCTATTGAGGAGAAGCTAAATCTAATGATCTAAATTAAAAATTTGGTGTATTAACACTTTCAGAGGTACTTGCATTTACAAGGAGAGGGCAGTGCTTAAAAACTGAAAGCATATTTAACAATGTAATCACAAGATTTCCTAAATATTTAATAGTATAACAGAAGGATTTAATAGCTGTGATAATGTCAAGGTGATAGGCTTACTGTGCTAGGCTTACTGTGCTCTTTCAGGTCTTACCCTTTGTTTGTTTCACACATTTCTTCATGTCCTCCTTATAGGTAGGCTGAAGCAGTATGGCCCAAGGATTGAGATGCTGCTACATAAATATGGGCAACTAAGAGTATTAAGGACAGAAAAATTTCTTTGGCAATAAACACTCTAAAACATTACGACCTCATGAAGCCTGCTAGGAAGTAGCTCTGTTTCCCCAAATGAAAAGGGAGCTGGTCTGTTGAGTTTTTATCAAATAGGAGGTGCTAGTGCAGATAAACTTTGCCCACTTTGTATCTTAGAAGGTACAGATATGTGTCATGGAAGGAACACTCACCCAAACATGTCTGTGCATTTAGAGAAGTGTCATCTTTAGAGAGGAACACCATGAATAATAGGTCTCAGTGCTGTTAAATTCCCAGTGGACCACACACTGGTTGGTAAAGACCAGTTGATTTATTTGATCCAAATGAGGACAGACAGTGTTAAATCATTCTTGTGGCATCTAGCACAGCGCCTTAATCACATATGATGTTCAATAAAGATTTATGGGGTCAATGACTGTAATGCATAAGGCACTGGTGCTAGGAAGATTGACAAATACAAACTCAAGATGTCCTGAGTTCTATCCACAGCACAGCCCCCTGAAGGGCTATGTGACCTTGGCTCCGTTTCTCAGTATGTCAGTCCTCAGATGCTTCCTCTGTAAAATGAAGGGATGAGGCTAGATAATAAGCAGGGTCCTTTCTAGCTAGACAGTGATGTAGAGGTACATTCCATGCTTGGGCATCTTCAAATGAAAGTTGATAGTTATATTACTCTTTGGAATCTAATGCCTCTCCCTGGGGTACATCCACCCTCTGATCAGTGGCTTCTTGGTGACAGTCTACTTCCATGTCCTGCCTCGAGTCTCCTGCAATGATACACCTTGCAATGATCCACTTATCAATTGCTGAGTCAGATTAGACCCTTTCCAGTTTTCTAATTTTGTTTCTACTATAAGTTTATAGATGACAGATGATACAAAATCAATTCCCTTAGGTTCACTCATGTACCATATGTCTATTTAAACACCGAGTAGAAATGTAAGAAATAACATGGATTTTTGTGGCAAGCCTTGAATTATTTGTTTTGGAGGATGTGTTCATAGATAGTAAGCTTCCTAAGACTTTGATGTCTGCACTTAGACATTTAAATTTTCCATTTTAAGTCTTTAAATCTTATTTGTTTTGAATTTTCTTTTGATAAAATGACTCATAATTATACCTCTTCTCTCATTCCATGCCATTACCCAGTAAATAAACAGTCCAGTGATATTAACATTTCCCACTTAATATATCTTTTTCTCTTTATTAGTAGAAAAGTGTTTAGTTTTAAATTTGATTTTGTATTGAACTTGGAGAAATGGCAATTTTTAGCTCTTTCTTCTCTGGAAAGAAAATGTTCAAATGTCAGGTCTTTGTGGAGTTTTCCTGACTATTTGGCTCATGGCAGATATATGAGAAATTTGACCACCGTGGTTCTTTAACAGCCCATCTTAGTGGTGATAAATAAAATGAGTTGACATGAAATTCATCACCTTAATGTATATCTGTGGGTTAATGGGAGACATCAAGCATGAGATGCCAGAGTGTCCCCAGTGTTTGACAATACCTGGCATGTGGGTGTCCATGGCAAGGAGATGAAGCTGTCAATCAGTTTGTTTTAATGCTGTCGGACAAATAGCCACAGCACCTACCTGTCTGAACACAGCTACCCTCATAGAAAATCAATGAACTGGTTCTCAGTAGCCATGAAAATTAGCACAGCTTCGCAAGCCAAGTGCAAGGATCATCTCAGATTAGCTTAGACAACTAGAGAGGAGAGAAAACAAGGGCTGGGTCAGTCCAGGAAGATGACTGGTGGTTCGTTTGGGGTTTTCTATAGATTACAGATGCTTCTCAGATGCAACAAGAATAAAGCTTTCTTGTGCTTCTTTCATATTTTAAGAACATGATGAAATGCATTGCTTTGGTCGACCTTTATGGTGGTGCAGGTAAGAGCCACAAAGTGAGAGGTATGGTGTTGAAAGCAGCTTTCCATGGGGTTCCTCAATGTGATCCTGAAGGAATAAGGGTAGAGCTTCAACTTCACACTTCCCTGCCCTGCATCATGGCTTGCCAGCTCTAAATGGCTGCACAAATCTGCAAGCTGGAGACAGTTTGGTCTGTGGAACGATAATACCTGGATGACCATGTTAGAGCCTGTTGAGGGATGGAAATGAAATGACTTATAAAAACTGCTAAGAGATTTAGAAAAGTGAAATAAAAAATAAGAGTCTGTTTGGGGTGTTTAGAATCTCACTGTTGTGTTGACATACAGAAGTACCAGTTATAGCTGGTCCATTAACCCCATATTTTCACCCAAACAGTTTGTCCTTTTCTGATCTCCTCTCAGAAGATGGCACAAGCTAAAATATGAAAATTGTCCTAGACCCATCCATCTACCTAGGGCTAAAATATGGAATATGCCACATAGTCAATCATATACCAAAGCCTACTGTAAAATATGCCCTGATTAGCCTTCACTTCTTTCTATCTCTCTCATTTTATTTCCTTTAGCTTAGATTTGTCCAGAAGCTCTCATCTCTATCCTCAATACTCTTTTATAGCTACAGTGATGACTTTAAATGCAAACCTAATCATATTTCACTATATTTAACACCAACTTTTTATTGCTTAAAGAGCAAATCCAAACTTCCTAACAAGGCTTAGGAGGCCCTTTATAATTTCAACCTCCTTACCCCTTCCATGTATTCTCTTCCCACTCCTGTCTCATAACCTCAAACTCTGCTTTTCAGCCAGAAGAAATAGCTACCATTCCTGGAAGGCACTACAGTCTCCCTCACCTCCAGCTTTTTGTTTGGAACACTCTTTACTGCCTTTGACAAAGCTCACTCCTATCAGTTTTCCAGAATTCAGTGTAGCCGCCCAGGAGCTTTTTCCCAATCATCTAAATCAGTGTCAGGGTTTCCTCCCATGTGTCTCCTCAGTAAACTATTGAAGCACTCATTACACTTTATTTCCTTTAAAACTTTCTCATTTAAATGTAGCATTCATGCAGAAAAGTGCACAACTCATAATGCATGGCTTACTTATTCCAAAGTGAATCTACCCATATGATCAACACTCAGGCCAAGAAGCTGAACATAACTAGGACCTCAGAAGACCTCTTAATGCTTTCTTCTAATCAATACAATTTCTCTTTCCCAAAGACAATCATCAATCTTGACTTTTAATATTATAGTTACTTTTGTCTGTTTTAGAACTTCATGTAAATGGAATCAGGCACTATAGTTTTATGTCTGATTTATCTTACTTGATACGATGTCTATGAAATTTTTCTATGTTGTGTATAGCTGTAGATCTTTTATTTTCATGATTGCATAGTATTCCATTGTATGAGTAGATTACTATGTGTCCCTTTATTCTACTATGGTTAGACATTTAGGTTGTTTCTGGATTTTGTTTTTTGCAAATAAGGGTGCTCTGAACATTTTTATTCCTATCTTTTGGTGAAAATATACATTCATTTCTCTTGGGTACATATGTGGAAAATGCAGAGTAGGCATGCATCTGGCTTTAATATACGCTGCCAAAAATTTCCAAAATGATCTTACTAATTTACTTTCTCTGGCAGTGTGCATAGATTATAATTGTTTCCCATTCCTGTCAACAATGGGCATTGCCAGTGGTGAGTCATTCTGGTGGTTATATAGTGATGTCTCACTGTGGTCATAATTTTCTTTTTGTGCTTTACAAATATTTATTGGTTATATAGTTGTCCTGTTTTGTAAATACAGCTGAAGTCTTTTGCTCATTTATCTATTGAAGCATCTTTTTTATTCTTATTAATTTGTAGGAGTGATTTGTCAGGTACATGTAATAAAAATATAGTTTCCCACCATGTGGCTTACTTTCTCACTCTTTTGTGTCTTTTGATGAACAGAAGTTCTTATTTTTAATATTATACAATTTATTAGCTGTTTCCTCTATGATCATTACTCTGTTGCTCTGTTTAAGAAAACTTTCTTTAGCTGGAAGTAGACAAGATAATTTTGGTCACTTTTTTCTAGATCTTTTTTGTTTACCTTTTCACATATATATCAACAATCTATCAGGAATTGTTTTTCATGTATATCCTGCTGCATTTTACTTACCCTGTTAGTTGCTTGTCTCTCCAACTAGGCTGTAAAGAGCTAGGAGGAAGAATGTAAATTGCAGCTTCCTAACCTCCAACAGGGGAGCCATCTGTGTGATGTTTAGGTTTCTGCCACTCTTAATCAGTAGAAATTTTTCTTAGTTTCAGTTAATTTTTCTCTCTGAGTTTACAAACTTTCTTAGATTCAGTGAAAATTGCATCCTAACATGTTATTTAAGAAAACATACGCAGCACTCCTTCCCCACTGTGATGCTCTTTTACTGTTGGGATGGTTGTCCTGTTGCACATGGTATGTTTTATTTTTGTGGTTGTTGATGTCATTTTCAAATCCATGCTAAGAAATTTGGAGCAGAAAATGGTATGACGGTTATTTAAATTATTTATTTTAATAATTGTTTCCCAGCAGTTATTAATTTAGCTAACTTTTCTCCTTTTAATTATGCATGTTAGAAAATAGCATATCTTTATTGTTCAAACATCAGATATACACATTGAGAAATTCTTCTACCTCTGTTCAGATCAGCCCACTACTCCTATTCCATCTTGGTCTATCACTTTGTGGATTTCTTGTGTGCCATACCCTAGTTTATTTATATGCAGAGGGAAACTGCATAACAACCAAGGATGAATGACCTAAGAACAAACACAGCAGCTGATCTGGAAAAACGCTTATTGGGAAACTCATAGAGACATTAGAGGTTAGTGCCTGTGTAATCCCCCATTATGCTGTGTGATAGCAGACAAGAATCCTGAAAGGCCAGTTGTCAGATTGTGGAATCAGGTCTCCAGCCGTGGGTGGTGGGCTGCATGGCTCCCCTCCCCTGGCACAGTCAGAGGGCTAGGGTCCAAATCTTGTGGCTGAAGCCATGTGACAATAGTTAATTGTTCTACATCAGGACCAAGTGTTCTACCTCAGTCCTTTCCAGGATTAATTGCCTAAAGCTGACAATTATTATGGAGCCCTACAGGAGGTTATTACCTTTTCTGAGGGGCCAGCCCACAGGGAATCAATAGAATTAAACTTTATATCTCAGCTCACCTCTTATCACAAGGGACGGATGCTTTGCATCATTACCCTCTCAGTCAGGGACTCGTATCATTTTAAATCTGTAAGATCATGAGGCTAGTCTCTAGTATTGCTATAGGAGATAATGGACTATAGTTATGATATAAATAAGAAAATGAGAGCCATGAGTAGCACTTGAGGCCCTCTCCCAACAGAGATGCTCAGAAAGTCCAGCACCAGCCCAGAGGAGAGGTTCCAAGTTGCTGAGAGCTCTAGACAATCCTTCTTCCTGCTTCCATGTATGGGGCACTGAATGTTCCAACTCCGCACTGGTGCTGTTGCATATGCAGGTGGTGCATTGGTCCAGGCTAAGATGTTCCCTACCTGACCAAAAGATAAGTAAGTGCTTATGTTGTTTAAGACAGGCCTAGAATTTAGGTTTATTTGCTGGATCTTGAGGCATGGGGTATCTTGTTGGCTACTTGGCCTTGGTGTCTGACAGATTCTATATTAAATCATCAGCACAATTATCACCCACCTAGGAATTAGGCCACAATGAAATTACAGAGGGCTATGTTGCCTGTAGCACTATAACACCAATGTACAATGAATGTTCATTGCTCAGATATCTCTACTTGAAAAACCTGCTGAAAGGAATGCAAATGACTGATAGCCTACTGTAGCACCTTCAAGATCTGCTGCAGCATCTGAGCTGAGAGTACCCTGTTCCCAAGCTGCCTCCAGTCAGTGTCTACATGCCAGGGAGGGACTAAGGTCTGGGCTTTACTATTTGTTGAAAGACTCCTCTACAGCCATTCTTTGCATTGGAACTCCCCACTGGGGGAGGCTGAGACTTTCTCAGACTTTTTGCATCACAGTTATAGCCTCTTCCTGTGTCATCCTCCTTTATTCCCTTCTCCATTCATGGTGTCAGGCCGGCATAATGGTCCGAAGGCTTTCTCTCTCCCCTTTATATTTCACAGGTTTTACCTCAGTAAATCTCTGAAACTTCTACTCCTGTTTTAGTGTCTTCTTTCTGAAGGTCTTAATTGGCAAGCATACATCAGGAGGATTATTCCTTCACACTTGGGCCAGAGGTATGCATACGGTCTGGAAGGCATTGCAGGAAAATATGAAATGACTAGTTGACCACCTGCACCCTGGGCTCAGATTTTGTTCAACTGAGGTAGAAAAAGAAAGGCTATTGATCCATAGGGGGATAACAGTTCAGGGGAACTACATTTGCCAGCCTGAAAAGTATCAGGTACAGTCATAAGGATCAACCAGTCAGTGGCCCTTTTCCCCATGGGTGAACCTAAGCCGTGAGTGGAGTTGGCCAGAGTCAGTGTCTGCAGCTGCAATCCAGAGGTTTAAGGGTATTGAGAATTGGTCTTAGCCTCTTTTACTTATTAGGGATACTGTGTCATCCTAGAAGGTGGGGAGATTTTATTGGTGTGGCATGGTTGGCCTTGGGGTCTAATATGCTTATTGGACAATTGAATTTGCTGGCAAGTAATGAGTGATATATCTCAATTAAATATTTCAGAACATGGGAGATACTGGAAACTGTTTTAGAAGATGTGGGAATAGCTGTCAGCTCTTCCCAAGATCCAACACAGTATGGCAGATGCAATAGCAAAACAGTGAGAGGCCCTCAACTGGTTAAAATGGAGCAAAGAATGCAGGATGGCCTGGGTGACAATCCTGTTGGAGCAATCCTGGTGAAAGGTAAATATTAAGCATTAGCCCTCGCAGCACCACCGTGACTTTGGCTTCCTGAAGTTTTAGGTATCCCTGTTCTACCAAGCAATAGGCAAGGTAAGTAAGACCTTATGTCTCACAAGCAAATGATAATACAAACATATTCTTATTTTTAGATGAAACACTAAATATTGATCTTCACATAACTTTGTTCATTAAGAATATGCCCGTATCATTAGATAAACAAACAGTTCCTGTGTTTTCTTCATCCCTGTAGAAATTTCACAGGTAAAAATACTGGACAAGCATGAAAAGAATCTACAAGATGGCTACCTTTGTCCCTTTCCATTCTTAATTTTCAGGTTCTATTTGAGAAAATAGATACAGTACAGGCAGTAAGTCTTTTCAAATATGAGAAAACTATTTTTAACATCAGAAAGGCTTATAGATATCTGTCTGATTAAAACTGATCTTTTAGAAGTGATTAATTGACAAAATACTCCATGACCAATACTGTGAGTTAATGTGAGTTGAGTGATGCTTTCTGATTATTTTTCTTTATGAATCACAATAACATCTATATGTGCATGTGTCTGTATGTGTGGGTGTGTATATATATGTACATATAAAAATTAGCACAAAGAATGGTGAAATATAATATTTATTCAGATGGCAATATTTGGTGGCCATGTGGAATATTAGAGTCTCTTATAGTCACAGAAATAATGGATCTATCATTTTGACAGTTGATATAAGAAATTATTTTATAGAGAAGAATCTTCTTTGAAAAAAATGTCTTGAAGGGTTTCTTGAAATGGAGAGACCCTGAGTCATGATGACAGAAAGATCAACAGCAATAAGAGAAGACTGAATTGCTCTGTGTGAGATGAAGAGAGAAATTTGTTTTAACTCTGGGGAGGTGTCAGGGGGTGGGGTAAAGCGGGGGCCAGGAGCTTGCTGTGGGTTTAGGAGAACCCATGAGTGACGTCTTCTATAGGGTGGAGACTGAAGTCTTCATAGAGAAGAAGAATGTGACATGTTTACTCTAATAAAGATTTTCTTTACAACGTCTCTGTATCAACCCTACCTTAGATTGTCTATAAGTCTTTGGTAAAGTTTACCAAAAACAGAAGTTGCTCTATATGAGAAGGTTATTTTTTTTGTGAGCCAAAGTGGAATGGAGAGAATGACAAGATGATTCATAAACTAAGAAATCAGGCAGTCAAGACTAGAGATGCCCTGAAAACATATAGCATTGGAGAATCTCAGAAGTCTTGGGAAGGGTTCTGGAATCTATAGGTGTGTGGGGGGATGGTAGTGGTAGAGTGGTGGAGTCACTTAAGAAAACCTTAACTCAATTTCAAAATATTGTGAGTCTCAGCAAATATTTAGCTTTCATTCATCATTTACTCGCCAAATACTTATTGAAGACCTATAACATACCAGGTATGCTTCTAGGTCCTGGCGATAGAATAATTAAAAAAAAAAATAGTTCCTGCCTATGTAAGGCTTACCTTCTAATAGGAAAGGCAGTTGATAAATAAAAGAGCAGAAAACATGTGCAATATGATGTCAGTTAATAAGAGGTGCTATAAAAGAACAAAATTGGAGGGTGGGTAGAGTCTCGAGAGATGCTTTCTCACAAAGGTTGGTCAGAAAAGGCTTTGCAGAAGAAACAAGGTAAGATGAGAATATTGAGCAGAATCTGAAAACAGATCTTGGAAAGAGCATACTAGATGAATGGCCAGTGAAATGGCGAGAACAGAGGCCCTGAGTTGGGAGTTTGCTTGATGTGCCTGAGGAATAGTAGGGTCAGAATGGCTGCAGAACACTGAATGAAGGGGGGAAAAAGCTGTGAGTGAGTGCAAAAATGTGACTGTCCACCACCTTATTAGGTCTTGCAAACTTTGGAAAGGAATTTGAGTTTTATTCTAAATGTGATGGGAACCCATTGGAATGCTTTAAATAGGAGTCTGATTAACACTTCCTGATTTATATTTACAAAAGCTCACTCTGGCTGCTGCACAGAAAATAGTCTGTAGCAGGCAAAGGTGGAAGGAGATTAGTTAGGTCTACTGTAATTGTCTAGGAGAAAGAAGATTGTCCCTCAACTAATCTTGTTGTTGAAGGGGTTGTTGAAGCAGTAAGAAGTTGTCTGACCAAGAGTGTATTGTGAAGGATTATCCAATAATCCACTTATGGATTTGAAGTGAGTTGTATGAATTCAAAGTGGGTTATGACAAAAATTTAGACATCAAAGATAGTTTTGCAGCTCCTCAGGTTATAGGTTATATTCCAAACAATGAGAATCACATGGGTAAAAGTTTTGATTTTGAGATGCTTTCTATAAATCTACTAAAAAAGGTAAATTGGCACTATTTCCATTTTAAAAGTATGCTTTTAATGGTGATGATCGTGAGTTTAGTTTATAAGAAAACAAGTACATTTATGATGTACATATGATATAACTACTATTAGTGGTTGAAGACTTTATAAATTTATCATTTAGTATTTGTGATGTTAGTAATAAAGAACACTCAATTAAAATATTACACAAAACGGCGGCTTATTTTCTATGAACTCTTCAGTTGTCACATAATTTTATAGCAAAGGGATACCCAATAAAGCAGAGTGGAAACGATTATAATAATCAGGAGTCTTTATAAATGCTATAAGAGTATGTGTTATTACTCAAAGTGGATTTTAAGTTGAAGACGTCAAATTTCAAATCCGAATTTTACTCTTTTTATCTTCGTGGCTTTGGACAATTCACTTAGCTATAGCTTATTTTCAGCATTAGTAGCATGAAATAATGCTACCCACCTGGCATAGTAGTTAAAAAGGATTTAAGAAGGATTTGCCAATGCCTACCACATAAAAATACCCGATCAAGTTTATTTGAATGCAAATTTATTTATACTGATATCAAAAATATATATTGTATTACTGATGTTTTCTATTTGGCAGTTGACAATATTTATTGTATATTGGATGTTGACTATTTTTCTTAAATTGTGGTTCTCAAACACTGACAATTTTGATCCCCCAGGGATCATCTGGCAATGCCTAAAGACATTTTTGGTTATTATCACTTGAGAGCATTATTGGCATCTCGTAGGTAGAGGCCAGGAATGTGGCTAATTATTCTTCAATGAACCAGAAAGCCAGCCCCTCCACCACCTTACTCCCAGAAACAAACTGTGCATTCCTACCTGTTAATAGTGCCAAGGTTAAGAAGCCCTGCTCTAAAAGAGCTGAGTTATACAAAATGTTCTCAGCTGTAATTATATTTTTTGATCTCTTGTTTTAGTCATTTGAGTATGGTAAAATTTCACTAGAGCATCTGGCATCACTACAGCCTTAGGAAATACTAGAAAATTGTTTGCGATTTGTCAAATATTATATTAGCACTCAGGAAACACCCACTTTCCTATCCTACTGTGGGCATTTTTGGCCACTTTGTTGATGCTGAGTTCAGTCATATGACTTGGCTTTCGTCAGTGCAATGTTAATAGATGCAATGCAAATGGAAGCTTTAACTGAGTCTGCGTAGCTTGGTTTGCCTTTTACGTCTCTGCCATTTACTGTTAGAACTTTCTCTAAGCAGCCTTTGGCCCAAGGATACGAGAGACACTTGGATCATACCCAAATCCAAACCATGCCAAGTCTACCTGATGTTCAGCTTAAAGCTGACCTGGCTGAGCCCAGCCAAGGTCAGCCCAGATACACAGACCTGGTCTTGGGAAATGCTAGTTGTTGTAAGACACTCAGTTTTGAGATGGTTGACTATACAGCATTATTGTAGCAATAGCTGATTAATGCATGGTATTGATAAGACACCATTTACTAGGTCTACATGTTCAGTGGATCTGAACAGGTAAGGAAGATCAGCATTTTGAATATGGGAAGAAAATAATGCAATAACATGGAGATGTTTATAATTAATAACAGTCTCCAAAGATCCTGGTAACAAATATGGCTATCACCAGCTCAAGGATTTTTGAGATGTGTTTGATATTTGTTATCTGATCATTTGGATATTATCACATCTTGAATGAGCATTTCTCTAAAACAGGTCAGAGAAATGGTTCCAGCAGTGATTACATAGTTTTAATCATTTGAAAAATGTGTATGTGTGTATTTTTTGGAGGGTGGAAGTGGGTCCAGAACTTTCACTGGATTCTTGAAAGCATTTGTGGCTTTCTTTATCCTTCATCAAACCAAACCAAACCGAACAAAACAAAAACAAAGTAACAGAAAGTCCAGAAAGAACTCTTAATCCTTGGATCTAGATGCTGTAATACTGGAACTCAGATATACCTTTTTGGAATGCTATTTCTTAATTCTTTGTGATCTCATTAGCCAACAAAACCTGCTTTCTTTTTCTCTCGATTCCATAATACTTCCTTGAAATATGCTTACTAATAGGTTTACTAGGCAGAAGAACTTGGGGGGTAAAAACCATGACATGTAAGCCATCTGTTATGTGCTGCTATAGTCACTCAGTGTTTGGCAGTGTCATACTCCTGATTTAAAATTTTATTTGAGTGGAAAATATGAATTATGATTATTTAGCACTTGTATGTATGTATACATGACTTAGAATTTGTATGTACATTTAGGGTGAGTGAAAGATCAAAATATAGTCTTGAGTTAGAACCTTCTGGGTCTGGAAAAACACCTAAGTGTAGGCAGCCTGAAGGATGATCTCTGTGCAGATGGTGGAACATCTGTTTCATGAGCCAAGTAACCTTACAGAGGCACATCTTCCCCCGACAGTGTGTGGTAGAACTGAGGCTGTACATTTCTAGACCAGTTATGACCAAGCCTAAGTTTGACTTAAAAAAATTAAACCTTTTACTCTGAGATTAGTGTAGATGCATATGTATCTTACAATGAAGTTGTATTTTACAACATCTTGTGAGAAATAACAAGATATTGACCTTGATACAGTTTAGATACAGAGCATTTTCATCACTCAAGGCTCCCTCCTGTTTACCCTTACATAGCCACACCTACTTCCCTCCTGTCTCACCACTCCCTTAACTCTGGGCAATGGTTATTCTGTTTTCCATCTCTAGAATTTTGTAATTTCAGCTATGTCGAATAAATAGAATCACACTGGATGCAACTTTTGGGATTGGCTTTTTTTTCATTCAGTTTCATTCTCTGGAGATTCATTTAGGTTGCCATTGCATCTGTAGTCTTCTCCCTTTTATTAGAGAGTAATAATCATTATGCAGATATAGCACAGTTAGTTTCACCATTCACCCATTGGAGGACATCTGAGCTGTTTCCATGTTTTGGCTTCTATTAATAAAGCTGCTATAAACATTCACTTTAAGGTTTTTGTATAAACACATTTTCATTTCTGTGGAATAAATGTCCAGGAGAGGAATTGCTGGGTTATATGGTAGTTGCATGTTTAGTTTTTAAAGACTTCGACAACTGTTTTGCAGTGTGGTTGTACCATTTTATATACCCACAAGCAATGTAAGAGTGATCCAGTTTCTGCACATCTTCACCAGCATGTGGTGGTGTCACTTAAACAAACAAACAAACAAAAACGAAACAAAAAATCGTTCTGATAGTGTGTGGTAATATTTTATTGTGGCTTTATTTTGTATTTCCCCAATGGCTAATATATTGATCATCTTTATATGTGCTTATTTACAATCTACAAATCTTCCTCAGTGAACTATCTTTATGTGTTTTCCCCGTTATCTTTTTGTCTGCTGAGTTTTGAGTTCTTTATATATTTTAGGTAAAAGTCCTTTGCCAGATATGTGAATTGCAAATATTTTCTTCTAATAATCTATAGGTTGTCTTTTTTATCTTAACAGTCTTTCACAGATCACCAGTTTTTAATTTTGATAAAGTCCAATTTGTCAAGTTTTCCTTTTATTGATTATGTTTGTGATGTTAATTATTAAGAACTCTTTGCCTAATTCTGGATTGGGAAGATTTCATTTTATTTTTTTCTAAAAGTTTTACAGTTTTATATTTTGCATTTAAACTTATGACACGCTTTGAGTTACTTTTTGTACATAGTGTGAAATATGTGCCAGGTTTTTAAATTTTTTCATTGGTTCTTTTTTGTTTTGTAAATTTTTAATTTATTTTTTGTTTTAAACTTTTATTGTAAATTCAAGGGTACATGTGTAGGTTTGTTACATAGATAAAATTGTGTCATGGGGTTTGTTATGCAGATTATTTCATCACTCAAGTATTAAGCCTAGTACCCATTAGTTATTTTTCCTGATTCTCTCTGTCTTCCTACCCTTCACCCTCTGATGGGACCCAGAGTGTGTTGTTCCCCTCTGTGTGTCCATGTGTTCTCATCATTTAGCTCCCACTTGTAAGTAAGAACATGTGGGATTTGGTTTTCTCTTCCTGCATTAGTTTGCCAAGGATAATGGCCTTCAGCTCCATCCATGTTGCTGCAAAGGACATGATGTCATTCTTTTCTATGGTTGCATAGTATTCCATGGTATACATGTACCATATTTTCTTTATCCAGTCCATAATTTATGGACATTTAGGTTAATTCCGTGTCTTTGTTGTTGTGAACAGTGCTGCAATGAATATATGTGTGCATGTGTCTTTATAATTGAATGGTTTATATTCCTTTGGGTATATACCCAGTAATGGGACTGCTAGGTCAAATGATATTTCTGTCTTTAGGTTGTTGAGGAATCACCACACTGCCTTCTACAGTGGTTGAAGTAATTTACACTTTCACCAACAGTGTATAAGCATTCCTTTTTCTTTACAACCGTGCTAGCATCTGTTATTTTTTGACTTTTTAATAATAAACATTCTGACTGGTGTGAGATGGTATCTTATTGTGGTTTTGACTTGCATTTCTTTAGTGATTAGTGATGTTGAGCTTTTCTTCATGATTGTTGGCCACATGTATGTCTTCTTTTGAGAAGTGTCTGTTTATGTCCTGCCCATGTTTTAATTTTTTTTCTTGTAACTTTGTTTACATTCCTTATAGATGCTGGATATTAGACCTTTTCAAGATACATAGTTAGGAAAAATTTCCTTCCATTCCGGAGGTTTTCTGTTTACTCTTCTGATAGTTTCTTTTACTGTGCAGAAGCTCTTTAGTTTAATTATATCCAACTTGTCAATTTTCGCTTTTGTTCCAATTACTTTTGGTGTCTTCCTCATGAACTCTTTACTCATACCTATGTCCTCCTGAATGGTATTACCTAGGTTGTCTTCCAAGGATTTTATAATTTGGGGTTTTACATTTAAGTATTTAATCCATCTTGGGTTAATGTTGGTATATGTTGTAAGGAAAGGGTCTACTTTCAATCTTCTGCATATGGCTAGCCATTTATCCGAACACCATTTATTGAATAGATAATCCTTTCTCTATTGCTTGTTTTTGTCTGGTTTGTCAAAGATCAGATGGTTGTAGATGTTGCCTCTGATTTCTGTTTCTCTATTCCATTCCATTGGTCTGTGTGTGTTCTTGTAGCAGTACCATGCTGTTTTGGTTACAGTAGCCATATGGTATAGTTTAAAGTGGGGTAGAATGATGCCTTCAGCTTTCTTCTTTTTGTTTAGGATTGTTTTGGCTATCCAGGCTGCTTTTGGTTCCATATGCATTTTAAAATAGTTTTCTCTAGTTCTGTGAAGAATGCAGAAGTTAGTTTAATGGGAATAGCATTGAATCTATAAATTGCTTTGAGCAGTATGGACATTTTAATGATATTGATTCTCCCTATCCATGAGCATGGAATGTTTTTCCATTTGTTTGTTTCATCTCTGATTTTTTTGAGCAGTGGTTTGTACTTCTCCTTATGGAGATCTTTCTCCTCTCTTGTTAGCTGTATTCCTAGGTATTGTATTCTTTTTGTTGTAATTGTGAATGGAAGTTTACTCGAGATTTGGCTCTCAGTTGGCCTGTTGTTGGTGTATAGAAATGTTAGTAATTTTTGGCAGTGGCTGACACCTGTAATCCCAACACTTTGGGAGGCCAAAGCAGGCGGATCACAAGGTCAGGAGATCAAAACCATCCTGGCTAACATGGTGAAACCCCGTCTCTATAAAAAGTACAAAAAAATTAGCTGGGCATGGTGGCATGCACCTGTAATCCCAGCTACTCGGGAGGCTGAGGCAGGAGAATCACTTGAACCCAGGAGGTGGAGGTTACAGTGAGCTGAGATTGCACCATTGCACTCTGGCCTGGGAGACAGAATGAGACTTCATCTCAAAAAAAAAAAAAAAAGAAAGAAAGATATGTTAGTGATTTTTGCACATTGATTTTGTATCCTAAGACTTTGCATTGAAGAATGCAAATGGTTGTTTATCAGCTTAAGAATCTTTTGGGCTAAGATGATGGGATCTTCTAGATACAGGATCATGTCATCTGCAAACAGGGATAGTTTGATTTTCTCTCTTCCTATGTGGATATGCTTTATTTCTTTCTCTTGCCTGATTGCCTTGACCAGAACTTCCAATACTATGTTGACTACGAGTACTGAGAGATGACATCCTTGTCTTGTGTGGGTTTTCAAGGGTCATGCTTGTTTATTTTTTCTGCCTATTTGTGTCCATTTACACCATTACCACTTGTTTATAAGGCTATTTTTCCTCCATTGAATAATTTTTGTATTTTGTCAAAAAATCAATTAAATATGCTTGTATGGTTCTATTTTTGGGTTCTCTGTTCTGTTCCATTGGCATATCTGTCTGTCCCTTTACCAATACTACAAAGTGTTGATTAGAGAGAGAGAGAGAGAGAGAGAGAGTGTGTGTGTGTGTGTGTGTGTGTATTTGTGTGTGTGTGTGTCCTGAAATCAGGAAAACTGACTCCTTGTACTATATTATTCCTTTTTAAAAATGTTTAAGCTATTTATAGTTATTTTATCTTTACATTGGGATATTAGAATTCTCTTGTCTATATCTACATAAATTTTTGCTTGGATTTTTATGTTAATTGTGTTAAAGATGTATACCAGTTTGGAGATAACTGGCATCTTTACTGTGTTGATTTACCCAGTACATTGTAGGAATCACCATTTTATAATTTATTTGATGTATTTAATCAGTATTTTGGAGTTTACAGAAAATGAGTGCCATATATATTGCTACATTTATGCTTAGGTATTTCATTTTTGAGCAACTGAAATGATATTACGTATTTCATTTCAGTGTCCATGTGCTTATTGGTAGTATACAGATGTACAATAGATTTTTATGTATTTAGCTGTGGATCTGTGACCTTGGTGAACTCACTTAAAAATCTTTTTTAGAAGAGATTATGTAAAATTGATATTATTTCTTTGTTAACCATTTGGTGTAATTGTTAAAGTGAAAATATCTTTCTGAGCCTGGAAACTTATTTTTTGAAAGCTTTAAAAATTATGAATTTTATTTAGCTAACCTAATAGTTACAGGGCTATCCAAATTATCATTTTATATTTAGTTATTTGTGATAGTTTTTTTTTCCAAAGAATTGGGTTGTATTCATATTCCCTGTGTTATTTCTGATACACTTGTGTCTTTTTCTTTGTCAGTTTTTGTAGTGGTTAATTTTAGGTATCAACTTGATTGGACTGAGGGATGCCTCATACATGGCTGATGAGGCACTGTTTTTCATGTGTCTATACAAGTGTTTTTGCTGGACATTGATCTTTGAGTCAGTGGATTGAGAGAAGCAAACTCACCCTCAATATGGGCAGGCACCATCCAATTAGCTGAGGGCCCATTTGGAACAAACAGGCAGAGGATGGGGGATTTGCTCCCTCTGCCTTCTCTCTCCCTTCCAGAGAGAATACTTTTCCTCCTCCTGCCTTTGGACGTAAGACTCTTGGTCTGTGGGTTTTGACTCTGAGACTTTTACCAGTGGCCTCCCAGGGCCTCTTGAGCCTGACTGAGGCTGCACTGTCAGCTTCTTTGGTTCGGAGGGTTTGGACTTGACTGAGCCAAGCTACCAGCTTTTCTGGTTCTCCAGCTTACAGTCAGCCTATTGGACAACTTCTCTGCCTCTGTGATCCTATGAGCCACTTCCCCTTAACAAATCCCCCTCCATATATCCTGCTTGTTCTGTCTCTCTGGAGAACCCTGACACAGTCCTGATAGAGGTTTGTCAATTTTATTGATCTTTTCAAAGAACCTGCTCTTTGTTTCACATACTTTTCTCTATTGTTTCTATTTTCAATTCAGTTCCATTGTTTTCTGCTCTAATCTTTATAACTACTTTCTTCTACTTCTTTTGGATTTATTTTGATGTCCTTTTTCTAGTTTATTGATGTGGCTTAGGTTATTAGTTTGAGACTTTTTTCACCTTTTTGAATATATACATTTAGTGCTATAATTTTTTTCCCTAAGAACTACCTTAGAAATAGCCCACAGATTTTGATATGTTCCATTTTTTTAATTTAAATATATTTTTTAATTTTTCTTGAGAGTTTCTCTTCAATTCTTGGATTATTTAGAAGTGTGTTGTTTAGTTTCCAGATATTTGAAGGTATTCTTGTTATCTTTTTGTTATCGATGTCTATTTGATTCCTTGAGGTAAAAAAATTTATTTTGTGTGATTTCATTTCTTTCGAATGTGCTCAAGTGTGTTTTATTGTTCAGAATTTTATCTGTGTTGAGTGAGTTGTTCTATAAATGTCAATTAGATCCTAATGTTTAATGGTGATGTTGAAGTTTGCTACATCCTTGCTGATTTTCTCTCTAGAACAGAACTATCAATTGTTGAGAGAGGGATGTTGAAGTCTCCAACTATAATCATGGGGGCATCTATGTCTCCTTTCAGTTCTATCAGTTTATGCTCCACATATATTGCAGTTCCGTTGCTTGATGCATACACCTTAAGATTGACAGATTTACTCTTCTATTATTATATAATATCTGATATTAATATAGACATTCTTGTATTCTTTTAATTACTACTTGCATAAAATATCTTTCCCATTATTTTACTTTTAACCTAACTATGTTGTTATATTTGAAGTAGTTTTTTTGTAGACAGCACATAGTTGAATTATGTTTTGAATCCCCCTCTTCCCATGTCTTTTAATTGGTATATCTGGACTATTTACATTTAATATATTTACTGCCACGAGTAGGTTTACAGTTTGTACTTGGTTCTTTGGCTATAATAGTATGATTATCGTCTAGAAATTTTCTTTCTTTCTAAGATTCCCCTTCCTGGTCCTTTGGCTAGTGAAAAATGGTTCGTTTGCTGTTTTTTATGTTCATTGACATTTTCAGGTTGCTTCCTTTTTCAAATCCAAGTCCAGAGAACACACCACACATTGTTCCATGAGTTCTAAGGTCCCTAGCTTATCTGTCTACTTTTATTCAGCTTCCAGAGCTCTCCTTTCTTTTTTTATTTATTTTTTTTAATATGTCATGTCCAGGATTTTTAGTTTACTTAGTTTAGTTACCAATGGTAACTTAGAGAAGAAATAGAGAACAGTATGTCTAATCCATCTTTCTGGATATATAAGTCAACTTAAGCTCCATATTCAGGCAGACTTTGATTCAAATCTTAGCTCTAGCCCTTGCTAATTATATGTATTTTGACAAATGACTTACCTCTGAGCCTCACTTTCTTCTAGTGCAAAATGAGTGAAGCACAGTTGTGAAGATGAAGTGAATTACCTAAAATAAGCATGCCACACAGTGAAAGTACATAGTAAGCTCTCATTAAATGTAATTTTTATAATTATTACTATTATTACTATCATCATTACTGTTGAATTGTTGCTATTATTACTACAACTGTTACTACTTATAAACACTTCCTTTTGGTTCTATGAACATAAGATGTTTTCAGTGACTTACAGTTCAAAGCCTGGTTTACTGAAACAACAATTAACAGAGAGGTCAGGATAATCCCCTTTGAGAAATGAGGGTGATGGTAAAGATGTTAGAATTTCTTGCTTCTTTGGTCAGACTATGTATGTTCAAGGACACCCAAGCCCACTTGGTGACTGGACTCTCATAATTATAAAATTTGCTCCTGAACTGCTCTTATTCCACAGTTGTGTCCCCCAGTCTTTTGCTGTTGCCTCATTATATGCCTGATTTTTATTGTTTTCTCTCTGTTTCATTATTTTTCTCTTCCTCCTTGGATTTTTCCCACTCTCTCTGGCTGAGGCCCCTCTCTCTGAAATAGACAGTCTATGTTGTTCTGCGCCCAACACTGCTTGGTGTTTTTTGGATGTGTCACTCACCTTGGTGCTGGAAGTAATGACTGAAGTTCGGGCAGTGCCAATGGTAACAAAGGATAGCTTCAAATGACCAGTGAGAACTGTAAGGAGAGGAAGCAGGGATAAAAGAGGTGTCTCTTACTCCAGATTCTAGTCCTTATAGGTATAAACTTCTGATCTCAGAAGTAGATATTATTCCTTTGAGAAGATAACACACTCTTGCATTTTTCTTCAGTCTTTCTTTTTATAACAAAAAATTTAGGAAAAGCTTAAGGAAAAAAAAGCTTATGTTATCTCACTCCTTCCACTCCCTGAAGATTACTTCTTTTACTTCTTGAATGTATATTCTTCCATCTCCCTTCCTAATATTTTCTGTTCTCCAACTTCTGCATCTTAATGTTGTTGATACGTTTGGTGGGGGGGACTAGAATTGTTGTTTAAAGACAATTCAAACTGAATCTAGACAAAGATAATATAGAAAATGATAATTTATTGTTCCAATCTTATCTGACAGACTGGCTAAAAACCAATAAATTTCTAAATAATGTAAAACCCCTGAGAAACCTCTGGTTGATATGCAAGAAACCTACATTTCATGTTATTCTTATATTTTGTTATGGTAAATTAAATGATTCAAATTTTGGGGGAGACAGCAATAAGAAAGCCTTTTTTTTTTTTTTTTTTTTTTTTTTTTAGAGGGTGTCATACTCTATCGCCAGGCTGGAATGCAGTGGCGCAATACCTGCTCACTGAAACCTCTGTTTCCCAGTTTCAAGCAATTCTCCTGCCTTAGCCTCCCAAGTAGCTGGGATTACAGGCACACACCACCATGCCCGGCTAATTTATTATTATTATTTTTTTATTTTTTGTTTTCATTTTTAGTAGAGATGAGGTTTCACCATGTTGGCCACGATGGTCTCCATCTTTTGACCTTGTGATCCACCTGACTCATTACAGGCATGAGTCACCGAGCCCAGCCTTTTTTTTTTTTTTTTTTTTCTTTTTTTTAACATTGAAGATCACCAACCATTTCCAACCAATATGGATGTTTTCCTGTTTGTTGAGTAGGGATAACAATTGCCTTTACTTCATAGAGTTGCTTTGAAGACTAAAATAATGGTAACATTTACCATAAAGAACACGATCACACAGGGGTTTGCGATTATTATTGTTGCAGTTGCTATCATTATAACATTATTTAATCAATGTCCTTTAACCAACAAACACAGTAAGGGAAATTAGGTTAACGAAATTGTTCCAAATCCAATTATTATTTTTCTTACTGTGTGAGAATTCACAAATTTCTGGCAAATATTTTCCCCATAAGATAACAACTATGTAAGATGTAGAGTACCCAAAACCTCAAGTAGGAAAACCTTTCCTATAAAATGGATTCAGAAGAACAAGAGAGGTGTCAGATGTTTTTCAGGGTTGTTCTTGCTGGTTTTACTCTAGTAGGTACAGGTTGGAGGCTGAAAGATCCTGAACAATTTCACCCCAGTCAGAGGGCTGAGTGGATTCAGCCAGTGGGATGGGGGAGTTTGATGCACTATCTCAGACCAAGAAAAAGGAAACTCACTGTGAACTTGAAAGACAGATAGCATTCTTGAAATTAAGTTAAACCAAAACTTAAAATAGTTTAAAGTCAGGATATGGGTTGACTTTCTTTTTAACACTTGACTCTAAGCTGACACAGGGTGAGTATACCAGAATGTTTATTCCTTTCCAAAACTAGTCTATGAAAATGAAGACAGAGAATTCATTACGATTTGAATAAAGAAAACCCAGTCCTTCCCTGGACTTGGCAGAAGATGAAAACTATGAGCACCTATTCAGTGTTCTTCCACAGGCTTCTCACATAAAGCTGACATTTCCTGCAGCAACAATTTCTGCCTCATCCTTTCACTGTGCGTCATTCTGGGGTTAGATCTAACAAACTGTGGATGTTTCTGCTTCACTCCCCCAGGACCCTTTGTTTTTTCTCCTTGATAGTCTTGGTGGTGACAGACTTCCCTTCCATCTTTCCCTAGCCCCAGATTGTTTTAATTACCATTGCTGTGTTTTGTTAGGTGGTAAACTGTGAAAGTGGCTTTAGGTTGCTTACCTTTTTTTTTTTTTTGAACAAAATAAAACAAAACACAAACACTTGCTTGGGGTAAAAGGAGGTGCATATGACCTAAGGATATATTGATTTGCTCATTTATTGACTTCGTAACTAAACAGGTAATTCATCTGCTGTGCTCAACACATTTTGACTGCAGAGATTTTTCTTAGTTCATACTCTATTGACAGTGTCTGCAGGAAGTGGGGGAGAAGTTGGAACTTTGTCTTTCACTAGGAGGGCTTAGTCCCTAAATTATCTTGAACTGTTTTCTTTACACAGTTTTGAGAAAGGGGAGTGGGAAGAGGTCAGCACCTCTGTAAATATGGGCTACTCAACAGTGAGGTGTGAGTACACATTAGACATTGCCAAGTCCTTATGGCAGAGTGCCTAAGGCAGATCTTCCCCTCTTCTAAGCCTCAGTTTCCTCACCTGTAACAAGGGATAATAATAAAACCTGTTTAATGTGTGTATGTGGGGGAGTGGGGTGGGTGTTTGCTAATGTGCAAATGTACTATAGGCTGTGTTTACAGTAACTCTTGTTATTAACGAAAGAGGACCTTTAAGCTCCTTGATTGGCTTCTTTTAGAAACCTAGTCTAGCACGGTGCCTAGTTTATTACTAGGGCTTGATATAGGAGCTTTCTAAAATAAATAAAGAGTTTGAAAAAATGTAGCCAACTTTTGACCTCTTAAAAATGGGAAACATCTTTAGGGAAAGAAACTCTATTGTCCATTCTACAGAAATAAAAGCATTATGTAACTAACACTGTAAATAAAAGTTCAGCTTAGCATTTAGGTTTTGCTTTGGTAATATTTATACAAATGCATATACTTCACATGTCCTTAGTTGGGAAAACTACCTGTCATTGATATGTTACTAATACTGATAGCAATGTATGTTTATTAAGGACTTAGTTCTTTCTTGGTTTCTGTCCTAATTGCATTATGTATCTTAACCTACTTAATATCAATTTAATGTTCACAACAAGGCCAAAAAGTAGACGTAATTGTTATCCCATATTATAGACAAGAAAACAGAGAGATAAAGGTAGCAATGACAAATTGGTAATGCCAGAATTGGTAAGCCTCTGGAGACAGATCTAATTTTGGAGTTTTGTTTTGAACATTTTCTGTTTTTGCTATACGATGATGGAGTTCTTTTTGCCTAGCTAGCTGCACATACTCTGCCACCTCTATGCAGGCAATCTAAATATGTCACTGTTCATTAGCTATTTGTACTAACGATCATGCTGCATTTTTAGAATCTCATATTTGACAATGTGTTAAATAGCCCTCTGCTATGAATAGCCCTCTGTATGAATCAGCTTGCAGACTGGCAGTCTTGTTCTTGTCAAATCAGTTCTAATCTAGACTTGCCTAGTCACAAACCTTCTTCTTTTTCTTTTTCCATAGCTCTCTAGCAACTTTGGATAAGCAGTGCTTTAGCTAACAAAAGCTCCTGCCTCCATCCTGGGCATTGCTACTTCCTTTTCTGGCTTGAAGCTTGGTTGCTCTGCTGTTAAACAAGCAACAGCATTTTCAGCACTGGGGACAGCATATTTTAATGAAGTGGTAATGGAATGTAGACTCAGACATGCCTTGATTAAAATGGAGTACTCTGATTAAAGATTACACTCTATTCCCATTTCTTCATGCAATTACAATTTTTCTTCTGGTTACCAAGCTTCATTCCCAGTCATAGAAGACAGCAATGCAGTTTGTGTATGCTGTGCTTCCAAATAACTTTTAATTAGATATTTAAATTAGACTGGTGCTGGTTCACTGAATCCAGAGTTTTAATATTTCTGCAATCTAATTATTAGATGTTTTAATATACCAATTCATGGTTTGCCATTTATTTTACTATTACTTACAATGGCTTTAAACCTATAATTCCTAGATTTTCTCATAAAGAAAATGAGATATAAATGTCCAAAATTAAGAATAAAATATCTTAAGCAGTCAAATTTATAATAAAAAGTAAATAAAGCAAGCTTAAGCCATCAAATCTATAATCAAAAATAGCCACTCTCTATACAGGTGTTGATGAGGGAGAATGAACAAAAATACTGTAATGTAATGGGGAGGACATCTGGGAGATCCTAAGGGATTTACTTATACTTTTTGTGAAGGTGAAAGTGAATATGGGCTTTCCTGATGAGATGGGCTACACACAAACCCATTTTTGTCTCTACTGGCCAGAATTGGGTTGTAGTTAAAGGCTATTGGAGTCCTTTCAGGGTAGGAGAGACTGGGGCATGAGGTGTGGAGTTAAGTAGATGTGAGGAAGGTTGACATGGCCCTTCTGAAGATATATTGAGTACTTGAAATATATTGGGCATTTTCTGGGTGCTTTTGCTCATCGAACACAACACTGTTATAAAGTATGAATGATTACTATCTCCATTTGTAGAAGAAAAAGCTGAAGCACAGAGAAGTTAAGTAACTGATCCAAGGTCACACAGACAGTAAGCACTGGGAGTGAGAGTTGAACTCAAGCTGACTGGCTCCTGAATTTGCACTTTCTATCCTCACTCTGCCATACTTCTCCAAAAAGGCGTATAGTGAAAAACAAGAAAAAGCTGGACTCAGCTGTCAAACCAGTCACAAATGGTAAGAGTTCTTGCCTAATGTAGTCATTGTGAGGATTAAATTAGATAATTCATGTAAAAATGCTTAGCTAGTACCTGGCACAGAATGTTGTCCATAGTGGATATTAATTGAGAACTTGCTACATGCCTTCAAGAAGAAGAAAACCATTTAGTAACAATGACAATGATGATAATGGGACAGAAGTACAAAGAGAATGAAGTCTAAAGCCACCCCTTAGACATGGCTTTGGGCATTCCTATCATTATGCAATGCTCTCAGTCTCAATGGTGGTTGATGGAGTCATGAGCTGAGGGGGATAAAGGGGAATTCAAGGGGGTAAAGGATTTGTCTTTCCTTCGTGCTCCAGTGCATAAAAACTGGGTGTTAAGACTAAACAACCCACAATCCCAACCATGGGCTGGGCCTCGGGCCATCCATGTGCATCTTTTTATCAGTCTGGGGAACCCTTCTGGAGCAGTGCCTGGCAAAAGTCCAGTGGGGACTCACTGTTTCCACTCACCAGCAATTCAGAGAAAACATACCCAATTCAAGCATCTTCTGGGCTCCTTATGAAGATGCATGCTCTGCCCTCAAATCATTCATTATCTAAGAGTAAAAATAAAGTAGGTGTATATTTAGTGAAGCATGTGAGACTGGGAACTGAGGGATAATTAGTTTGTCTCTTCTGGCAACAACAATCAAGGTCTTTTTCAAGAATTTTTATCTGAGGATTTGCATCAGACACAAAATCGAGGTTTTGGTGAACTTTCAGTGAGACATCTTGTGTAGTCTTGGTGGGAAATTTTTAGGTACTCTCTGCCTACTGCTGAGTCTGAAATGGGCCATATTCCATCTGTTTTTGTCTCCTATATAAGTTTATTCTGTGGGAAGGGAGGTTGTCTATGATCTGAGCTTAGCCAATCAGATGATCTTTCCTAGAACTTCACACCTTGAGCCAGTTATCCAAGAACACAGTGACTATAGGTCATACATGATAAAGCTGGTACCCTGACTAGGGTTTTCTATTGCACTAGACAAGGAGACTATTGCTCTGCTGCCTGCATCCTGTTCTCTGTCACTCTCTTGGCTCCTACTTCTTCCAAAACTTAGCAATTCACTAATTCTTTGAGTACCCAATAATTTTCCAATATATTCCTTATTATTTAAATTAGTCAGTGTTTGATACTGAAAACCAATAACCCTAACTTACTAATAATACTGCTAATACTGCCTCAGAAAGAAATTTAGTTATAGAAACAGCCACAGTCCCATTAGGGTTTTATGGAGTGCTATTATTAATATACCGTATTGGGAACTGCATGCCTGTGCCTCTTAGGCTTCTTTTTATATCCCTAACATTGGACATGAATTTGTGATAGTAACCACCCTAGCTTTCAGTTTTACTAAGGTGCATCAATAAGGCTTTTGAAGCTGTGGGGATCTTTGAATTTCCTATAGTGTGAGATAAGGCTCTTTCTCATTACTCTAAGAATAGCCCAGCTCCTAAAGCCATTCAGAAATCCACAGAGGGAGATCTGGCTTGCAGGCCTTGCAATAAACACTTATTAACACTATCAGAAGTAAACTGCTTTTGTCTTGACCTCACTTTAGATTCTCGGCAGGTATAATGGACAGATTTGTAGGGTTTCCTTTTCCCTTTTAAAAGACTAGATAAATGTACCTTTCTCTCATCAGATTATAAAAGTCCAATGTAAATGGAAAGTTCATTGCTCTCCTTCATAACAGACGTAATCTTCCCAATGGATGCCCTCCTGTCAGAGGACATGTGAGATAGACCTAGAGATTGTTTTTGGTTAAAACAGTCTGAAAATAAGCTTAATTTCCCAGTTTGTGCACTTTAACCTCTCTCTTGGATGTAATGGGAAAATGCTTTGTATCAACTTTCAGTGAAGAAAAGATGTATGCTTTCTACTGTTTCCAGTTACACTTGACTGTGTTGGTCCTATCTGGGTTGGTTATAATTGGTCCTGATGTTCTACTTATCAATTAGACCAGTCTCCTTATTATTTATTTCTTTTGGTGGTAGATAGGTGGGAGCAGTGGGAGGAAGAGAGAGAAACTGTTAACATCAATGTCACTTTTACATTGAGTATTAAAATAAGCTCAGGCTTGAAGCATAGATAAAAGCAAATAAAAGCAGCACTCACTGAATATGTTTAGCATTTTATACCTCACAAAATGTGTTTGTTTTTGTCATCTTGGGTTCTGTAGCAAATAGGAAACCTTCATACACCTTTGACCCAAGGGAAAACCAAGGCTTACACACACACACACACACACACACACACACACACACACAAAGGGACATTTGACTCAAGTCACACAGCTAAACCAACACTGTTACGAATGAGATTTTGGATATCGGGCAGTTGGCTTATTTTCCTTGATGAAACAACATGGCAGGTAGGAGAGCCTAGAAAGAGAGATGGGATTTGAAACCAGCAGACCAGAGCTATGCTTCCAGCTGTGTTCCTTCCTGGTTAGTTGTGTCGTAGCAAGAATAAGCCTTAGGTTTTCATCTGTGAAATAGGAATAATAACAACACTTGTTTTCATGAAAAACACTTTGTAAAATGCAAAGTACTTTAAAAATACAATTATTATATATTTATGATAATAATTGATTATGTACTGAGCATTTACTATGAGCCAGGCACTGACACACATTATTTTCTTTTTATATTATGAAATAAAACATATATCAAAAAGTTTCCAAAACATCATTATATTGTGTAAGAATTTGTTGTGAAGGTCACATCTGTGAACTACTACCACATCAAGAATCAGAACGCTATCAGCAAACCCAGAACTGTGAGTACATATCTCTCTTCTTCCTTCCCCTAGAGGTAACCTCTGTTCTAGGGTGAAAGCAATCATTTGTATGCTTTTCTTTATGTTTTTAATAATCCACAAATAATATAGTTCAGTTTTGCCTTTTTAAAAATTTTTTGATGGAGTCTTGCTCTGTCACCCAGGCTGGAGTACAGTGGTGCGATCTCAGCTCACTGCAACCTCCGCCTCCCAGGTTCAAGAGATTCTCCTGCCTCAGCCTCCCGACTAGTGGGGATTACAGGCACCCGCCACTACTCTCACTAATTTTTGTATTTTTAGTAGAGGTGAGGTTTCAACATGTTGGCTAGGCTGGTCTCGAACTCCAGACCTCAGGCGATCCACCTGTCTTGGCCTCCCAAAGAGCTGGGATTACAGGCCTGAGCCACCATGCCTAGCAGTTTTGCCTTTTTTTGAACTTTATGTTGATGGAATTAAATAATATGTATTGTTTTGCATTTGGTTTCCTCTATTGACATGGTGTTTTGAAGATTCATTCATCTCATTCTGCATAACTATAGTTATTCATTTTCATTACTTACAGTATTCTACTGGGTGAACATATAATAATTTACCTAAACCTAATACCATTGATTTTTAGATTGTTTCTCATTTTTTGCTCTTGAGAATAATACACTTATAAATTAGTACATGTATTTTGATGCACAAGTGTATGCAATTCTGTAGGCTATGCATTAGCAGTAGAATTACTGAGTCAAACACAGGTTGTATATATCTTTAATTGTATTAGACATTGTCTTACTGCCTGTAAAAAAGTAGATGTCCCAATTTACACTCAAACAAGCAAGTATAAGAATTTGTATTGTTCCATACCCTCTCTAACATTCAATATTTTGGTATGTTTAAGTAATAATGAGTCTGGTGTACATATAGTGGCATCTCACAGAGGTATTAACATGCATTTCCCTGATTACTACAAAAGGTACCTCTGTTTATAAGTTCATCTTCTTTTTAAAGTGTTTGTTCACAGGTAATGCTTATTCTCTATTGGGTTGCCTATCTTTCTCACTGATTTATAGTTTTTAGAAAATTATACTCTAGCCACAAGCCCTTTTTTGGTTATCCATGTATCAAATATCCTCTCCCCCCTCCATGCTTTGCATTTTCTTTCTCTTATGGTGTCTTGATGAACATGCTTCTTTTTTAAACGTTATCTAACTTATTAATCATTTCCCCCATGCTTATGGTATTTTATGTCTTGTTATATAAAACCTTTCATTTCACTGAAGTTATGAAGACTTTTAAAATACTTTTTTGTAAAATCTTCCAGTTAAGGTGGGGACACAACCGTTCACCATCAGGCAGCTGAAGTTAAGCCACTAGTGAGGAAAGGGAGAAAGAAAATGTAGATTTCAGGTTAGTGACATCCATTTTACTTTTTGAGACTTAGAAGGATCTGTTCAAGGAAGCAAAAGTATATAGAAAGCAGAATAGATGCAGTAGGCTGGTCCAGGGTTCTATGGTTAGGTCATGGAAGGTATTTCCTGCCCCCCCTCCATTTCAGGCATAGGCACACTAAAAAAAATAAAATAAAACACAAAAAAACAAAAAAAAACCATAATGAGGTACTTTTTTGGAGGGTGGTGGCAATTCTGATCCAGTTACTGTTTGCAATAAAGAAAAAAATTACGGAGAAGACAAGGATAACTAGAGCTTTGGCATAATGTTTCTTCTAGCATGGAAAACACAATTTGCTTAAGACATGAAAGAAGGTGGAAGAAAATTTGAAATTGAGGTGTAGAATGTTTTGCAGCTTTTTTCATTCAAGAGCAAGGGTTACCAAACATATGGGAATTCTTTAAGTTTCATAGTATCTCTTTTACCCTGTTCCTTGCCCTTCCAAGTAGCGGACTTGTTAGTATGTTATAGAGTATTAGAGCTGGATGATCTCAGATTCAGCTTCTTCATTTTTCAGGTGGGGATACTAAGACTAAAGAAGAATGAAATCTTTGCCTGTGGTCACAGAGCTATTTAGTAAAATAGCAAAAACTAGGTTTCTGAATATTCATCCATGGTTTCTAAAAGTGCTATCGAGTGTACTTTTGAATAAAATTAATTGCTTGGAGAAGTTTCTGACAATTTGAGATGCCATTAGGGATAACTGGAGACATTTATGGTTACTATAAAATCAGGACAAGTGGTAGAAAAGTCCATTAAAGTGTGACCAACTCTCCAATTCTAGTCTTAATAAAAAGTTAAATCTTTTAATTAATAAAAAACTTTTAAAACAAAGTATTAAAAGGTTTAAAATATACGAAACACTTTAATAGTCACTTTACAAAAGGGATACATAAATGGCCAATAAATATGTGTAAAATATGCTCAACTTCATTCATCATTTGGAAAATGCAAATTAAAACCATAATGAGGTACAATTACACATCCACTAGAATGTCGAAAAACAAATAATAAGATAAAATCAAAACACGATAGACAATACCAGGCTTTGATGAAGACACAGAGCATCTGAACTCTCAGGCTGTGATGGTGGGGGCATAAAATGGTCCATCCATTTTGGAAACTAGTACTTTACTAAAGTTGAATATATAGATACCCTATAATTGAGCAATTCTACTTCTAGGTATGTACCCAAGAGAACACATATATGCAATATAAGACATGCACAAGAATCTTCATAGCAGAGCTTTTCTAAAAAGCCTTACTCCGGGGATATTTCAAATGTTTTTTAACAATGAAATGAATAGTGCCATATTTATACAATAGAACTACACCCAGCAACGAGAAAACATGAAATACTATGACATGCAACAGTATGATGGTATCTTACAAACATAATATTCCGTGAAGGAAGTCGGACAGAACAGAATATATCATATGGAATTTTACTCATACAAAATTCAAAAACAAATTTACAGTTTACTATTGAACAACACAGGTTTGAACTGCACAGGTCAACTTATACATAGATGTTTTTCAACCAAATGCAGATAAAAAATAGTTTTCCTGGGATGCCAACCCCATGTATACGGGAGGTGAGCTTTTTGTGTAGGTGTGTTCTGCAGAGCTGACTGCATGACTTGAGTATGTGTAGAGTTTGATATACCCTGGAGTCCTGGAGCCAATTCCCTGCATATACCGAGGGAGGAATGTATTTTGTTAAGAAGTCAGAATAGTGCTTACCCTTGGGGGAGTGACAGTATTGGGTAAATAGAGCTCTAGTCATGTTTTCTTACTCGGTTTGGACGGTGGTTACACATGTGTGCTTAGACTGTGAAAACTCATCAAGCCATACATTTGTGGTGTATACATTTTTTTTTCTGCTTGTATGCTATGCTTCAATAAGATGTAAAAAAAAAGCTTAACCATCCATTTGACCCAGCAATCCCACTATTGGGTATATATCCAAAGAACTATAAATTGTTCTAGTATAAAGACACATGCACACGTATGTTCATTGCAGGCCTGTGTACAATAGCAAAGACCTGGAACCAACCCAAATGCCCATCAATGATAGACTGGACAAAGAAAATGTGGTACATATACACCATGGAATACTACGCAGCCATAAAATACAATGAGTTCGTGTCCTTTGTAGGGACTTGGATGAATCTGGAAACCAACATTCTCAGCAAACTCACCCAAGAACAGAAAGCCAAGCACCATATGTTCTCACTCATAGGTGGGTGTTGAACAATGAGAACACGTGGACTCAGGGAGAGGAGCATCACACACAGGGGACAGTTGTGGGGGGGGCAGGGGGAGAGACAACGGGGGGTAGGGAGGGAGGGGGAGGGTAGGGAGGGATAACATGGGGGAGAAATGCCAGATATAGTATGCACCTAAAGTAAAATAAATAAATTTTAAAAATAATAATATACTTTTTTGAAAAAAAAACTTTACTTTCTGCAAAGTTCCAGAGCCAGAGGTCTGAAGGAAAACAACATTCTACCATTTATACGACAACCTAATACATTTTCCATTTGACACACTCTTTCCACTTAATGTGGCATCTGCTGCACATCTGTATCCCCCATGGCAGCAGTAAGTTAAGCAACCCAGATGCTGAAGAAAAATCATAGGAGTAGGAGATTGAACTTAAGGCTCATAGACGAGGGAGGGTAGATAAGTTTACAAATGACATTAGGAATGAATAGGAAAGTCGATTGGGAAGCAAAGAAAGAGAAAATGATCATTTTTGGCAGGAGCGAAGGCAGATTTTGCCATGGAGTCTGGCAGACTGTGAACTGGAAGATACAGGACAAAAATAAACAACAGTTAAGAACAATATAGAGAACATGGCTGGGGAACTGGGGAGTTCTCTGCTCTGACAAAACACATGGCTGTCACTAGCTGTCCCTGCTAAGGAAAGAAGGACTATATTCCTCTGTCATACATTACTTTTGAAAATATGTAAGAGAGAGAGAACACCCTTCATCTTGAAATACTCTTTCTTCTGTACCAGAAGGAAAGTGTGGAGTTGCTTTTATAGCAGGAAAAGAAAAGCAACTTTGAGTATCACAGCATGCATGGAACATCCATAGGTATCCTAACATTTATTCCTCATAGCGACCTGCGAGCTGGTGAGGGTTATACTCTTTTATATATGGGACTTTAGACTCAGAGAGTTTGGGAAAGTAGCACATTGTACCATTAGTTTAAGACAGAGCCCAGCTTTGGACACACAGCTGCCTGACTAAAACTCTCTACTTCTTTTCACAAAAAACAAGCACTGTCTTGTGGAAATAGCTCTGCTGCTTCCCCCTCTGCACTGATTTCCAAGAAGGAGGAAAATTCTATCAGGAGACAACCGGTCTGTGATATCTGTCTGGGGAATCTGCAAGAGGAGGGATGGGACTGTTTTGTGACTTAAAAAGGAGGGGCACACTGAATCTCAAGCATCATGGCAGAGGGCTCTAATGTGTACCTCAGTTTACTGAGGACATACTGGGCTTCACTGCAGCCTGGTAGCCTTGGCTTCTTAGGACAAACTACCGTCCTTCTAAGCGGGATCTCAGCTTATAGGTTGAGTAGATGGAATATGTTACATAATGTCATTTGGGTTACACTACAGATCTCCAAAGGAACCCCCAATTCTCCTACACCTACTCCAGTGACAGAAATTTCCACCCGAGCTGTGTCTCTGCATGAAGGCATTATCTGAGGATAAGTTATAACTTGGAGATAAATCACAGCTAATAATCACACAGGCCTTCATTGCTTCATTGGGAGAAACCACTGCTCTTTTGGTGGGCAGACACAGACTCTGGAGGCTGAGACCCCAGAGAAGTGTATTTTGATGAGAGGGGTAGGGGGAAGCTTTAAAGGCTGCTGATTTGGAGGTTAATCACATTGCATGAGGCAGTCAGGGATAGGTGTTGAAAATGGAGAGATAGTCACTGGACCTGGGAGTAGTAGTGGGAGGGATAGTGAGAAGCCACATACACACATACACATACACATACAACACATGCACACTATGTTCACATGTGCACACACACTCATACATACACATGCACACCATACACACCACACCTCACCCCAGATACTCTGGTTTATATGGAGTCAGATATTCTGTGTTTGAGCTTCACTTCTCTCACTTGTCAGTCTATGACCCTGGCCCAGTTACTTAACCTTTCTGAGCCTCACTGAGCTCATCTGTGAAGCATCTGTAGAGACTGAATGAAAGAAAATCCACCCATCCCCTACCATGCTGTGAAAACAATGTCTGATCCAAGGCACTTGATATGGCTGAGTGACACTGCAGAGGTGGAACTGGAGTCTAGGGCAGGCCCAAGAGGGAGCGATGGGCCAGAGGGCAACAGAGGGGAGCATGGTGGAAGTCATGGGAATGCAGATTTTATGGTCATGCCAAAACCATAGAATAAGCAAGACTTTCTGATGATGGAAGAGGCTGCCTTGTGAGAGAGTGTGCCCCCTACTGGTGGAAGAATCACACAGGCTGCAGGGACACCTGTCCGGCATGATGAAGGTTGCATTCCTCTACTCAAGGAAATTATTTTGAGTTCAAATCCCCCAGGGGGGGGAGATTCTAGTGTTAATTTCTTTCTAAGCATTAACCATGGAATTAGAAAGTGAGCTGTCCAGAGATGAATGTAGATATCTAGGTGGGCCAACCTTGGAGAGGGCCCAGAGATAAGCAAAAGTATATTGTTTTCACTTTTGATTGTTTCATTGTTTGATGTCTGACTCCTGGTTTGACTGTGTAGTAGACACCAGTTTGAGTGCCTACCTAAAATTCATTTTGTCTCTTTTCCCTTCTTACCTGCATCCATATGTTTATTTGAGGAACTTACTCTCCTCTTACCTTGGGTAGTTATAGCAGATGGAGGATACCCAAACCCCATCTGTATACTCATAGGATGTACTCTGGGTTCTGGTCCTTTTGCTGAAAATTGTATTTGTCCTGACTTCCAGCTCTTGGCTTCTGCATTTCTTTTGCTGAGAGTTTTCTTTGACTTTTCTTTGTCGCATAGGTAATTGCAAAGAAGTAATGTTCTGTAAGACCAGTCTTAAACTAATGACTCAGAGAAGTAGTTGGATAAACACTCCAGCTCCCTCACCCTTCAGACTTCTCTTCCCTTCCTCAGACCTCACTCCTGCACTAGTGTTTTCCAGAATTGTCTCCAAGATAAGCTACTTACATTTAACTCTTTGTTTTCAAGGTAGGTTTTAGGGGAAGGAACTTAAAGTAAGGCAGTATTACTCCTAAGATTTGAGCACAAACAAATGAGTATAATCTCATATACGCAGCCCTCTGCAACTGGTTCAGAAGTGAATGAGCAGCAATCAAAATCTATATAAATCAATATATGATTTTAAGGGTTGCTTTAGGCATTGTCCAGTCAGCAGGACAGGGGTTCTGACTTGTTTGCTTCTGTATCTATAGTTCCTAGCAGAGCTGCGAGCTCTAATAGGAAGCCTCTGTCAATGTTGGGGCCTAATCTATGTTAAAGTAGTAATTATAGAATCATGTTATCAACCTCTCAGGAAGAATTACACTTTAAAAGAGACAGAAATAATTTAACTCCAAAGCATATATCATTACTTATGAAATCCTAGTGGAAGATCTGACTTCAAATAGTAACTCCTGTTTTGATGCTCAACAACATAGATTAATTTTGCCTGCTTATATATTTTATATGAATAAATTCACAGAGGGGGTATACTTGGTTGTGGCTTCTGTTGTTCAACATGACATGTGAGAGCAACATTTATTTTGTGACGGGTAGCAATGATTGATGTATTCTCCTTGCTGCATAGTATCTCATAGCATGGACATGCACAATGAATCTATCCAATCTTCTCTTCATAAACATTTGGACCCTTTTAACTTCTAAGATATTAATAGTGCTTCTGTGAACATTATAGTATATATGTGTTTTGATGCTCTAATTACATAGCATTCTTGAGTATCTACCTGAATTGGAATTGCTTGGTCATAGGGTTTATACACATCTGTTTTAGTAGACACCACTTAAGGGTTTTTTGCTGTTTTGTGTAGCGTGTTTTGTATTTTTTGGAAGTTTGAGCAGGGCATAGTGGCTCATGCCTGTATTCTTAGCATTTGGGAGGCTGAAGTGGGAGGATTGCTTAAGTCTTGGAGTTCAAGACCAGACACACACACACACACACACACACACACACACACACACACACACACGGTGGTGCATGCCTGTAGTCCTGGCTACTTGGGAGGCTGAAATGGGAGGATCCCTTGAGTCTGGAAGGTTGAGGCTGCAGTGAGTTATGCTTGCACCACTGTACTCAAGCCTGGGAGACAGAGTGAGACTCTATTTCAAAAAAAAATTCAAATAAACAAATATCATTTGTTAAAAAAAGAAGTTTAAATTAATTTTAAATATCTAAAAATCAGATTTCCCACAAGAGAATTTGACAAATCAAAGACCACACCACCAAATGAAATCAAACAGGCTGTGGCTAGTTGTAGCTGCCCACTTCAGCAAGGGAGCTCACCACAGTCCTCAAGCAGTTGCTTCGCCCACAGTCTCCAGTCTGCTTCAATACTTTGTTGAGGTGAGCAGACCTCATTCACTGGTTGAAGACTGCTGAGGGAGTGTTGCTCATTCCCCAGGAATTCAGGCCTGGTGTACTTCTGTGGAAAGTGGGCTCAGGAGGTCTGAGGATTTCTTAGGCAAACAAAAGAAGATGTTTGCTGGCATTTTGAAGGCAAGGACTGACCTGATAAGACTGGAATACAAGTGAGGCAATAACAGTGGCTGCTATGTTATTATATTCCACGTTTTGTCTCAGGTCTCCCATTCCTAGAATCCTATATCCTAGAAACCTGGTTCTTATAGCCTTAGCACATAGAGTTGGAAATGTGTTCCTTTCTTTTTTGCATATGAAATTTCTGCTCCCATTTCCAAAGGTCCATCAACCCCCCCTCCTTTACCATCCCTTTACTAGGCATGTCCAGGTATCTACAGACTCTGGCAGTTTTATTCATGTTACAATCTAGAGTATTCAAGATCTCTGCCAAAAGCCTTTCTTTCCTTGTTTTCTTTCTACCCAGGTACATAACATCTCCATTGCCTCTGTGCAAGCATATTTAAGATATTTTAATAATACATTTACTGAGATAGATTCGTTTTGTTTGCGTGTCCTATGGCTTGCAATCCAGTAGAACAATTAGATTGTTACACAGCCCTTTAAAATGCAGTAGGAGTTTCCTGGAGATGGAAAATCTGTATGGAGATAAAGTAGAAATTATATTTCTTTTTATTGCTATTCAGTTTTCAATTTATATTCCAAGGTAATTTTTAATTTTTTTAAAAAAATTCTTAGATTCATAGAATAGGATCTGTATGAATAAGAGAAAACCTACTTATTTATCAGATTTTGTGTTAATGAAATACACCGCAAAAAAGAAAAGAAAAAAGTTGCAAATGGTCCCTTCGATAAATAACCATATGGGATATTTTTGCAAAAGATGGAAAAATCTAACTTATTTAGAAAATAACAAATATTTGGCCACTGACTGAGACTTAAGTTTATCTATTCCAATCACAATAATTCTTAGAGGAATACTATCAGTACCAAATCACTTTTCATTTTCATTTAAAAACAGCTAAGGTCTAAAAACAGGCATTCCAAAACCCCTAAAATGTCTAAAGTAATTTAAAAAATACTATTGGCTACAATTCCCATGTTAGCTAATTTTAAAAATTCATTTGAACATGATATAGAATTAAAAGATTAAAAAAAAAAAAAAAAAGAAAAGAACTTTGTGAAAATGCCACATGGCTAACATGTGTGATAAGAGTGTTTGACCTAGAAGTATTAAATTCCTACATGCAGAAACTGGGAAAAATGTTCAGTTAAACTAGACACATATAAGCTATATGCAGAAACTAGAAAACTTTTCAGTTAATACTAGACACGCATAGGCGATATTGTGATAAGAGAGTTTGACCTAGAACTATTAAATTCCTACATGCAGAAATTGAAAAAAATGTTCAGTTAAACTAGACACACATAGGCTATATGCAGAAACTAGAAAACTTCAGTTAATACTAGATACGCATAGGCGAAATATATATATATATATATACACACACACACACACACACACATACACACACACATATGTATTTTTTCATTGCTTTTCTTTTCTCAGAATCTAAGAACACTTTTTTAAAAAATAAAAAATCACCTTGGAATATGAATTAAAAATTGAAGAGCAATAAAAAGAAATATAATTTCTACCTTAGCTCCATACAGATTTCTCTTCTCCAGGAAACTGTTAGTACTGTTTAAAGTGCTGTGCAACAACCTAAGACATCACACACACACACACTCACACACACACACACACACACACACACACACACACACAGCTGATTTTCATTATTCACAGTAGATACGTTTTATAAAGTCACCATGGACACTGAATTAGCTAATATTGAACAATTGCTCCTAGAGGAAATGCAGAGTTAGGTTCCTGAGAGCCTCTGATCACCATGCTTTGATCAACCAAACATTGATTGGCCTTTTTAAGTTCATTTGATACATTCTTCTAAGACAAGACAGACTTATCATCATCAAAAATCTACTCTTCCACATAACAGTAACTATTTAAACAAATTCTTTTGCAGCCTCTAGACCTGCGGAACCTGTGTATTTAAAAATTTTTATGCTATACTGCTTTTTGAAGCATGTAAGCCAGCCAGCAATAGTTGAGGAGAATTTGACATTTTCCTGGCCCAGAGTAACATGACCATAAATTTCTTTGTTTTTTAGCCTCATGACAATACTGTCCATTATGCATTTTTATCACATGTAATCTTATAAATTCACAAATTTAGCTGCTTTTTCATTTTTTTCCCATAACTTTGTCATACACTGCAGATGTTACTTTAGCACTTGCTAAAGCAGGAAGTTTTTTTTTTCTTAAATGTGCCATATTGTTGATTTACTAACATTGAACACAGTCAATAGCACTGTAAATCATGCCTGAACTAAACTTATCTAGTACATGTATATTTTCCATAAGACACATTCAGTCTTCTTGAATGTAGAAACACTTCTTGCAGTTAGACAGCACTTCAGCTTGGGGTCCTTTTAAACAGCATCATTGCTAACTAAAAGCACAAAGGTATGAAAAACATGGGATTAAGTAGACTGCCAAAGAAACTCTTGTTTTCAGTATTGGAGCTGAGACAAGAAAGCATGAAGTTACCCTCTTTGGCCTGAGTTGGAAACATGCATGTCTGGTAACAAATTTTTCACCACTCTTTGTATGTCCATGAGTAACTGTGAAAGTTCCATGGATATTGGTCTGGGGCTTACTAATGAGTCTTAGTGAATAGATGAATTAGCAAATACCAAATCCACAAATAATGAGGATCAACTATGTATTATTGCTACTTGATGCATAGTTCATCAGATATGAGTAATTAGAATAAAATTTTTATTCGTATTGATGCTTTTGAAGGAAAAATTCTTGGAATAGTGTGTGAGTACCTTCCCTTACTGATTATGTCCAAGTTGGCTTTCCTTTATCTCCCTTGACTTTTAGAATAAATTTTTGTTCTAATCCTTAAGTGTTATATCCTAGGTGATATCTTGGAAACCTGTCAAACAATCTTGGTTCTGAATTCTGATCCTGGCATGTATTTAGCTATGGTTCTGAATTCTGTTTCTGGCATATTTTTAGTTTTGTGACCATTGGGAATCTACTTAACCTCAAGAAATTTTGTTTCCTTATAGCTAAATGGATATAATAATAATACTTCTCTCCTAATACCACTATAAGAGTTAAAAAATAAATTAAAATGCTTTGCATGTTGTTAATTAGATGAGAATTTCTTGTCTGTATCCTTATGTGAACGTGTTTGATTAGAGAGGCATATAAAGTTGTGGGGTAAAAGAGCTGATTTCGGAGTGATTTGCCTCGTTCTGGTCACCCATAGTGAAAGGTTGGAAACAAGTGCTGAGATGAAGATCTCCCCCATTCTGGGTCCTGGAGTCACTAGAGATTTTGGAATAGAGAAGTGATAGTAGCCAAACTAGGCTCTAGAAAGATTAGTCAATCATCAGCACTGATCTGTGATGGGAACAGATGGATAAGCAAGAAGAGCAGTTGAAGGCTCTCTTCTCATACTATCTATATGCAGAATTAAAGCATCCATTCCAGGGCAAGGGAAGAGATGGCTTTCAGAGTAATTGAAGAAAGAATGCATTGTATTTGTTGAGTGTATCTGTCAGCAAAGCTGCAATAATGCTGTGTAATAACCATAATGAACACGATAAATGATCAGAAATTTAGTAGCTTATAGCCACTATTTTATTCATTCATGAGACTTCCAGTTAGTTGGAGTTTGGCTGATCTTGGTTGTATTCAGCAGGATTTGTCTCCAGGCTACAGGTTAAATTCATGTTTGTTTTACTTGTCTCATTCTAAGTGTAGGCTGGAGGAACAATGGATATCCAGAATATTTTCTTTTCATAACAATGGCACAAGTGCAAAGGAAAAACCAAACATCACAAGTACATTATAAGCCTTTGTTCACATTAAGACTATTCACATCCTATTGGACAAAGCAATTCACATGGATAAGCCCAAAGTTAAAGGGTGGGGAGGTGCACTCAGCCCAACATGAGTCCACAGTTGGGTGAAGCATTGAAATCAGTTGTTGAATCTGTCCCAGTGGATACGGGGAAAGGAGAAATCAAACTCACCCTGAAATTTTGGACCTGATTAAGTGGAAAACTGTCTGTCTTCTGTTTAATTAGTTGCTAGAGCAATATGCTATTAAATATCAGATATCTGAGTGTTGCTCCAGCTGGGAAATAGATCAAAACTTATTTTCCTCCAATGAAAGAAGGTACATGGACTTCAGGAAATAGCTTTAGGTTTCAAATCTTTTTATTCTTTATTTAACTGCTTCCTTTTGCAGACTGTAATTGTCTGAGACCCTTTGGCTTTTGGAAGGTTTCTCATAACTTAGGAGTTATGAGGCTGTTGGCAAGTTACTTTAACTTCACTGTCTCTTAGTGTCTTGATCTGTAAAATGTACATAATAATTCTACCTGCTTTGTACTAAACAAGGTAATACAGATAAAGCACTTAGAGCATTTCTGAACTCTAAGTAAGTGTTGCATATGTATTGTTATTATTAACTCATTTAATCCTCACAGCAACTCTATTATGTAGGTAATTTGAAAATAATTATCATATTATAGATAAAAAGTCCAAGTTAGAGTAAGTAACTTTTCCGGGGTTACATACCTAGTGAGATAAGTCTAAATCCAACTTGATCACCATCTCCACACTCAGTTCCATCATAGAGAATAATTGATTTTATTATTCAGTGGAATGAATTCCAGACCATTTTATGTGTATTTATCTTTACATTTATAAAAGTATAATATTGTTTTGCATATGTGTGCAGATTTTCTTTTAAAACATGCTATCTTATATTCATGTATTCTATTACTTGCATTCATTCAACTCGACACTCTATTTTAGAAGTCTTCTGATGTTGCTAAAATAAATCTATCTTATATAAAGTTTCACAAATAATTCAATGGCCTAAATATACTAGTACATTATTCAGCTCTTCTACTCTTAGTAAACATGTAGGTCTCTCCGAATCTCCACTATTACTAACAATACTGTATTAGCCACCCTAGTACAAGCCCCCTGGTGTGATAGATGTGTGTTTCTCTGGGTAAGATATTGAGAAATACACTTACTGGGCCATAAATACACACAGTTACAATTTTAGGGGATACTAGCAAGCTTCTCTTCAGTGTGGCTCTATGTGTTCACTCAACCATGGGCAGTGAAGAGGGTTTGTTTCTCTGGCACTAAGAAACCATCAAGTGTTGAGGAGAAAGGAAAGGTATAGGGGGAGAGGAAAGGCTCCAGGAACCACAGGAGGCTCCAAGCCAGTGTCTGCTCCTTCTCAGCTTTCATTACATCTCCAGGATTCAGTTTGGTTTCTGATTTCCCAACTACTTCTGAGGTAAAAACAAAACAAAGAAGATTGTTCTCTTTTATAATGGATATAATATAATTTTCCATTTGCCTGTACTCAGAAGGCTTCTAAAATGTCACTTCTTTATTAAGAAGTAGATTTGAGTCTTTTGTTTTGAGTAGAGAGAACAATATTCTTCCCATTGCCCATTCAGACTAGTAAGCCCAGCTGGCACTATTAGAAAACCCTTCTTGGTAGCCACTCACCCTCCTGATGCTCACATTGTATTTAGAGTTGCAATGTGACACTATAAATTTCTGTTTACTAAGAAATTCTGGGTATCTTCAGAATTTAAAAAGCCATGGGAAAAAAATGAATCTTTCCAAATGGTCAAAAGAGCAAACAGAATTTATCATGAGGTATTTCTCTTCTAGCAATTGATAGTAGTCTTTGTAACTATCTACAATAGTTAGCAGACAGTTAGGAGAATGCTGTTCTTCTGAGAATTTATAAAGTTCAGTCTTTGGAAACTGGACAGGAAAGCTTGGTTCTAACCTAGTAACCAAAGCTATGTAATTAATTAGTTCTTGCAGGTTTCAGGCGGAAAATGGCGTTGCTGTGTTACAGTAATAATCCCGGTTGTCGTTGACTTATCAGCAAACTGCAGCTCCTCTCCCGGGGGAAGAAGCCCTGTAATTTAACAAATCACTGTATTTTGGGTTTTGACATTGCACATGCTTTTCAATTTCCATCTGTTCCTCTGGTTCATTAGTATTTTATTGTTGCTACCATCAGAAACATTTTAATAGTTTTTCTCCCTCTAAAATAACACACCATCAACTATTTTCTGTCATCCTTTTGGACACCTAAAAATGGCATGTCCATTCCAATTTCAAATAGCTTTTAGGAAGTATTATTTTGGATATTTTCCCAAAAGTTCAAGATGGCTGCCTTTGGCTATGCATCAGAATAATTGCCTTGTGTATGAAAACAAATATTCAAAACCTACTTCAAACACAGATTTTTAAAATATGAAGTAGAGTGATGCCCTCTTAAGGTGTCTCTTTATTAGATCAAAACATGATTAACAAAGTCACAGATGCATATGTACACAATTCTGATATATATACCACACACTCCTCAAACACAATACACACACACACAGTGGACACACACATACCATACTTGTACACTCACCCACACTCTATATATACACACATCCCATAGTCAGACAAACACAAATACATATATCACACACATATATACTACAAATATATTAATACATAAAAACACATACATACCACATATATACACACAACCTTAAACAGGCACACCATAATTGCACACATCCCGCTTTGCCTCAAACACAGCATATGTACACACACACACACACACACACACAGGCACACACCATACATGCACATAAACACATGATTCACATATACACAAACTACAAACACACACACACATACACACACACAGAGATGACTAGCCTGTGGTGGCACAATAAATAAAAATATTAATCTGTCAAGAATGATGGTGAAAAAAATTTATGCATAAAAACAAGTGAAAGCGCACACTGTAAAATATGTATTGTGAAGTATTTTGAAATGGATCTTAAGATTGTTGCAGATATTGTAGTAACTTTCCAGAGAGTCAGATTTTGGGGGCCAAGTGAATGGTTTTTATTTATTGGTCATGTCTAACTGTGAAGACTCACCCATTCCTCCTGAGTGGAAATGAAAGGTCAAGGCCAAATCAAGAATGAAATCAGGACATCTGACCAACACACACATTCACACACATCAGTAGCCATGGACAGATGGTGGAGAGCAGCACCAATAGCAGAATGTACTAGGAATATACCATATGTGATGAAAAGAAAGGGGTTTCTCTGAGGATGTGGGTGTTCCTCACTGGAAAGGATGGCGTAGTCCAGTGTGGAAATGCCCCCCCTGGAATACATAGGCCTATCAATCTCCGGCTCCTTTGTTCTGCAGTACTAATTTTTAGCTTCTGGAAAACTGAAGACCTGAGGGGCCCAGTGCCGCCTGGAGTATGGCTCAGTGGGAGTCTGAGAGCCTTCACTCCTGGAACTGGTCAGTGGTTCCCTCAGGAAGACAGAGGCCAACCCAGTGCCCATGAAAGCTCAAAGAGATGTCAACACACTAAAGGCATCTCTCACCAGAAGGCTAGGCCTCCCATCAGGATCCACAGCACATGCTCCCATGTCCTGTTAGGAAACTGTCCCTTTTCCCAGTGTCACCTTCAGAAAATGTTCTGAACACACTGCAGCTGGCTGTCAGAACTGTAAATGTGAAGCTCAAGTGCAGAGGAGGCCTGAACTTAGAGCGAAATCTGACTTCACAAGTTTAAGCACTGTCTAAAAGCTCTGATGGGAAATCGATTCACAGAAAATGCTGTGAACCGTATTTGACTTTTTAAATAACTTTTTTTGCACAACTTTGTCCCTGTCTCTACTTTTTTTCTTTCCATTTTTTCCACACTTGCTTTTTTTTTCCTTCTGTAGTCTTTACTATTTTTGTTAAGATCAAAGAATGTTATTGCATTATGTTCCATGAGAAAGGGCAGCTTTCTTCTCAAATATAATCTACATCAACTGCATGTCCAGTTGTTTAAAGCATGATTATTTCAAAATTTGTTATAAAATTTATTTAACCAATGAACAGGCATTGAGTATTGACTTTTAACCAACTCTAATAGAGAACTATCTTTAACCAATAACTATTCTCTTATTGTTTAGGGACTCTTATGGCCAGGCGAAGTCAGCTTAGATGCAAGCATTTAGGCTATAGAATCTTAATTTTTTCATCTGAAGAGTTATTGAAATATAAAATTTATTACTCATCCACCATTGTAATTGTCCCACAATTGCTGCCAAACTTACCTTCTTAAAACTCCCTGGATGTCAGTTCCCTATTTAGCAAGTTCACACTCACAGATGCCCTTTGCAAGCTGGCTTCAATTCACTATTGGTTTACATCCCAAACTCTAAAATGTGGTCACAAGTCTCCAAATGTTAGCCGTTGCTTTCCTTTGGGCTCCTCCCTATTCTGGAATTCCTAGCAGGCAGCTTGTGCTTTCACTTGGCCTTGCACAATAATTAGAGGTCTAGCGTCTCTCTCTTGTGAGGACTGGCACTATTCTTCTTGGAGCAACCCAATCACAAAGTGCGATTGCAACAAATGCTGCTAGAAAGATAAACATGAAAGACAACGAAGTACTAGTCATCTGCTGTTCTTGCCTGCCGAACACCCATTCCCTCTCTTTCAAGTAAGAGTATCTGGCTTTTCCTCTGGCAATCACATTTAAAAAAAAAATTCACAGGTAATGGGACACTGATCTTACCTTATTGAATAAGAGATGTACATGTGACTCGACCTGACCATTCAGATACATAGTGATTGCTCCAGAGATGAATACTTGGCTTAATCAGACCTACTAAAGTGAATCTTAGATGATTTTGTTTAAATGATTGGAAAAGAAGTTCATTCCTTTGCTATTGTAGTGAAGCTATTAGCCACATTAAGGGGTACCTGTTGAGAGAGTCTGCTTTTATAAGATGCTCGGGTTAAGAAAAGAGCTAAGAGCCAAAGGCCAAATTCTGAATGACAAATTTGGTTTCAGTCATGGTTGAAGTTACATGCCCATGTCCATTTTGTTATATAGCCCAATGTATTTCTAGTTTTGCTTTAACCTGCTTAATTTTTCTCTGTTATTCCCTTCCTCTTCATTCTTTCATTTATTTTTGTTCTTTGCATCTGAAAGATTTCTGGCAGATATAGTCATTTAGAGAAATAACAAAAATAAGCAGATATATGTCCCTTAAGGAGAAAAGATCAGGTAGCAAAAGTTTGTTTGCTGCAACTTCCAACATCATATTTCTGAAGCTATTTTCCTGGATTACAATGATCCCATGTAAGTTAGAACACTGCTTCTTCAAGTTGAATATACACACAAATCCCCTGGGCATCCTGTTAAAATGAAGATTTTGACTAAAGAGGTTTGGGGTACACCTGACATCCTGCATTTGTAATAAACTGTGGGGGAAGGCAATGGTGCTGTCAGTAAATGACATTTTGTGTAGCAGGTTTCTAGGATGCCTCATTGCCAAGGGTCATAACTAGCACCCAGGTCCTCCTATCCAGCTGAAATTATCTCTTAGCATGTCACTGTTGGCTTAAAGTGGCGATGGTTGACTATGCCACTCTTTTCAGATAACATCCTTACTTTTAAGCTGCTATTCTGAAGAATAAGAAATGGAGCCAAAAGCAGGATTATGCATGGGAGGAGTGAGCAGTTTGTGAAGCTGGTGCAAGAGCAAGTGGAATGACTTGTTTAAAATGCTAGATCCAAAAGGAACGTTTTAAAATCCTGTCTTCCCCCATTCCTGAACCACAGATTTGTCATATTGGAAGCATTTACTGCAACATAGCCTGTCTCTGCTGGGACTCGGCAGAATTATGGCACATGCTTTCTTCTGGGACCCATCCGGCTGTCCAACAGAACGACTATTCCACCTGAGCTGTGATCTAATTTATTTTCTTTCCTCAGTGCCAGATTCCTGGGTGCTGGCACTAGGAACTGAAGCAGCACCATTGCTCACCCATATCTAAAGTTGGCTGTTTACTGACAATGCTGTGTGGCTCCAGATAATCTTTGCATGTTATCCTGCCTGATAATACGGTGAGTTGACTTCACTGTAACAGAAACATATGCCTTGTGAGTTAGTTATATTTGGGGATTATTAATAACCACACAGAAGTATTTAAGCAGGCATGAACATCTCATCTCCCTGTAAACATGTCACTTTCAAATCCAGATTCTGCTCCCACGTATTCATAAACTCCTTTCATCAGAATCACTTTACTTGTTGAGACTGGGCATGTCTCCCATTTTCTAGTACATCCTCTCTGAGTCTCCAAGGTTTCCTTTCTCCAAATGAAGAGTTAGTTAAGCATAGAGATAGCATTAATTGGTCCCAAGAGCATCTCTTATCAGCAGAGGTAAATGTAAGGCACAGAATCCTCCCTGAACCCCTTCTCAAGCATCTTGAGTAACTTAATGGTGTAAGATAAGGAAGAAAGCTTTTTATTTATGTTTTCAGAAACAAATGTGACTTCAGATTTCAGGAGAATTGGATTCAGTGTCCCATAACTTAAGAAAGATACTGTTTGGTTAGTTCTTAATCTTCTGGAAAAAGAATGTGATGGCAAGGGTATCAGAGCTAAAGGAAGCAGGAGGAGAAAATAATTAGAAAAATCTGTTAGACTCAAGTTTGTTTTTCTGTTATCGGTATTGGGGGGAGAGAGAGAGCTTGAACTTAGTCTTTGGAATAAAATGTGATATTCCAAATACTATTTGGCAAAGAGGGACACTGTATTAAAGTCACCGTGAAAGCAGAATGAGCAGCTTTGTGGAATGAATAAAGCTAGCTTTGAGTCAAGAAAAATTTGTTCCTGTCTCTCAGCAGGCTTTCTGGAGACTTCTTCTGCTAGCTGATGGATGGATGCTCACAGAATGCAAACTGATTCATTTACTAGATTAAGAAGAATCCAAGTAGTAAATTAGATATTTTGTAACACTACTACTCACATTGCATCTTCTACACAAATGTCAGTTATATTTGATGAATTGGTGTTCCTATTGATTAAATATGTCTAAGAAGAAGAAAGAAGAGATGCGTGGCAGTGCCAGGGAATGGGGGAGAGAAAATGGCCTTTCCTCCAGATGACTTTGGCTTCATTCCAGAGCCAGTGCCCTTAATTTAGCCCTGTATGAGTGAAAAATCACTTTATCAGTCTGTAGATATTTGTTGTGAGGTTTCTTTTCTTACACATAAACAGAAGTGTTGTTGGCAAAGCATCCAGGCTTAGATCAAATAGATTGTGAGGATCATGAGGGAACCAAGTCTTCTTTTCTTCAGAGTGTTGAGATTACTCAAGGGGGCTTTGCTGCTGACAGCCAAATAGCTCTATAGACATTATTAGAAGAGCGGAAGGTACATTTGTGAGAAATGTCAAAGTGATAACTAAGGAGAGGGGGAATAGAATGCATTATTCATTGTACTGGGTTTTTCCCATCCGTACATGCACCATTACTGTCATAAGAAGACTCCAGGATTTTTCAGAGACTTTATTATTTATCAATAAATTAAAAGGGAAGCCTGCTGTTTATACCTTTCACGAGAACATGGCTATGAACCAGGACTGAGTACTGCTACCAAGGAAAATGTCACTGCTCTAAACAAAGAAGGGGCCTTTGTGGCAGGACTGGGGTGCAGCAGGGGTGCACACACCTTTTAGGTTCTTATTCGTGGCCAGGTCTGTACCTGGTTAGATTTTGACTCAGGTCCAGGGAAGTGGGTGTCCCCCATCACTAGAAGTGGTCAGTTGGTATCAGGGGTCACAAACTAGGAGCCCTGGCATCTACTCCCAGCTCAGTGGGGCAAGTAACTCTAACTCTCTAGGCAAGTACTTCAAAGTCTCTGTTTTTCTGGGCTCAGGTTTCTCAACCATAATATGAGAGTTTGGATCTAGAGTAGCAGCCCTAAGGCTTTATGTTCTATGACAGTCTATGATTCTCTTCTATCCCGTATCTGGACTTTTGGGAAATCCTGTCAATAATCACCATACAGCCAGATTCTGTTCAACATCTCCACTGCCACCCCCTGGCACAATCTTCTCATTTTTTGCTTGGATCACCACAGCAGCCTCTGAACTGAACTCACTGCTTTATCTCTGCCCTCCACAGTCTGTTTCCAACCCAGCAGATAGTGAGCTCTTTAGAATCCTGCCATGCCGTCCCCAAGTAGCTCACCTTTTCTCCCTGTCCATGTAGTGTCCCATAGAGCCTGAGAACTGACCCAGGCTTATCTCTCTGAACTTAGCTCCTACCCACTCTCACATGATTATTTGTATAGAGCCACACAGCCACAGCCTTCCCTACTCTTTGACCTATCTCCAGGCCTCAGGTAATCCCTTGGCTAGAATGCCTCTCCTGTCCTCTTTCCCGAACTCCCCTCCCCCAGATACCTGCATGGCTGACTCTCTCACCTCTTTCAAATTTCAACTTAAACATCCCCTCCTGTCTTTGATGAGGTTCTTCATGGCCATTGTACTTAATCCATTGACCCCATGGCACTTTCCAATCCCCTTATTCTGCTTTTTATTTCCTCAAACACCGACTGTCCAGCATTTCATAAACACATATTAATTATGGATTTTATTCTTGTTTCCTCTTCCAGCATGTAGGCTCCATGTGGGCAGTGGCTTTTGCCTGTTATTTATTTTATTTTATTTTATTTTTATTATTGTGTCACCAGTACCTAAAGACTTCCTGGTGCATAGAGGTGCCTAATAAAATCCTGCTTTGCAGGGACGTGGATGAAGCTGGAAACCATCATCCTCGGCAAACTAACACAGGAACACAAAACCAAACACCACCTGTTCTCACCTGTAAGTGGGAGTTGAACATTGAAAACACATGGACATAGAGAGGGGAACAACACACACCAGGGCCTATCGGGCGTAATAGGTGCAGCAAACCACCATGGCACACATATACCTATGTAACAAACCTGCATGTTCTGCACATGTATCCCTTTATTTTTAAAAGAAGAAATAAAACAAGAAAAAAAGGAATTAAAAAGAAAAGCTTGTTGAATGAATGAGTTAATCCTTGAAACTGAATTTATTACTCGTCACGCTCTAGAGGCAAGTGATGCTGATAACCAGCAGCAGTAAGAGTCAGGGGAAGAGGGGAATGCCCTGCTAGGGGAGGGGAGGGCCAACAGCATTTTTGCACCTGGAAGACTTTGTAATTATTCCTAAGCTGATGGCTCTACTAATTTGTAAATCTACACCCTGCTTTGTCACGCATGCTGTCAGAGTCCTTTCTCTGGGTCCTGGCATTTGCAGTTTCTCCATTACTGCACTTGTGTCTCTGCTCATAGAAACCTGTGTGAGTCTGTGAGAAGGCATCACTCACAGTGCCTGGGAGTTAATACCCCCAGGAATATCCTCCAATGAGGAGGAATGGGAGGTGGTCGCTAAACACCTCAGCTTCCTTGCGTCTTTGGTGGGACTATGTTTACCTATGGTTACCTGTGTCCCAAGGGTCTTCAGTAGGATAGAGACCCTGTTGCCCAGGTGGTGACATGTTCATGACCATATGCTGGTTTGACATCTATCCCTTCCCTGTCTCCCTTCCGCACCCCCTTCTCTACCAGGGTTTTCTATGGTTGCCTCATGAATAAATTACATTCTTGCCTCATGGACTGCTTCTGACTGAACCCAAATGTTTACAATCATGTAATAAAGACCCTCCTCATCCCTCAGGCATTGTTCAGGGCCTTTGCGTGTCAGGCAGATCTCATTCCCCATGCAATTTAAGCCTTGGTTGGGGATATGGATTCCTTCATACTCCCATGATCCAAGACTCCAGTTTGTGAGAGGCTGTGCCATGTGCAATGGTTAAGACTCCAGACTGGAGCCTGACACGGGGAGCCAGACTGTTTCAGATGGGTTCAAGCTGGGACTGTTTCCTATCAGCTATGTGACCCTGGTATGTTACTTAACCTTTCTGTTCCCTGGTTTTCTTATCTGCAAAACATGTCTGATAATAATGCTGTACCATGGGATCATATAGATTCACATTTGCAAGAGGTCTAACCAGCACCTGGCTCAAAGTAGGTGCTACACATTTAAAATAATTAATTGTCCCATCTTGGCAACAAAAATAAAAACACTGAATCAGATAAGTTAAATTCACCGATCAAGGTCATACAACTAAGACACTCCAGAACGCAAAAGCAGCTCTTTGAAACCCAAGTAGAGTGTGAGTTTTGTTACATTTCACTCAAGAAAACTGAATCCATGTGTTCTTGAAACATATTCCGTAATAAAGAGTGAAAGTTTTTTTTTGTGTAATTACTACGAGCTAATTACTGAAAAGCTATAAGCAATCAAATATGTGGTAGAAGCTAATTTGAAACAATATTAGCTTTATATATTTGGATTACTTTATGCTCTTATATATAGAAGAGCTTCTTGTGGGTAAATATTTCACTTAAATCACAAATCAATCTCTCTCCCTCCAGTACTATGATCCTCAAATATAAGACAAGTTTTGTGTACAGGAAAGCAGTGCCCTTTGCTCATTTTCTATGGAGCAGTGTAGGAAAGGATTGAGGTTAAATTTTGCTAGAAGGAATTTCATCAAGAGAGAAGGCAGAAATTTCATTTTATTTTTCTCTTCCATTTCATTGAAGTATAATTGACAAAAACTGTGTATATATAAGGCATACAATATAATGATTATATATATATATAACCCCAACACACACACACACACACACACACACACACATTATGAAATGATTACCACAATGCATTAGCTCATCCATTATCTCATATAGTTACTATTGGATGTGTGTGTATGTGTATGTGTGTGTTGGGGGGGGGGGTTGTGGACATTTAAGTTCTACTCTTTTAGCAAATTTTAAGTAAATAATGCGATATTGTTGAATTATAGTTACCCTGCTATGCATTAAATTCCCCAGAACTTACTCATACTATGACCAACTGGAAGTTTGTACCCTTTGATCAACATTTCCCCATTTCCCCCACTCCCCTAGCTGCTGGCAACCACCCTTTGGCCCTCTACTTCTATGAGTTTGATTTTCTGAGTTCTGTTGAGTTTCGTATGTAAGTGAGCTCATGCAATATTTGTCTTTCTGTGTCTGGTTAATTTCACTTAGCGTAATGTCCTCCAGGTTTATCCATGTTAATGAAATAGTAGGATTTTCTTCCTTATTATGGCTAGATGATAATTTTCTTTATCCATATTTTCCCACTGATAGATGCTTAGGTTGTTTCCATATCTTGGCTGTTGTGAATAATGCTGCAGTAATTATGGAATGCAAATACTTTTTTGAGATGTTGCTTTTATTTCTTTTGGATGTATACCCAGGAGGGAGATTGCTGGATTATGTGGTAGTTTTAATTTTTTACGCGATGTCCATACTGCTTTACATAATGGCTGTAACAATTTATATTCCCACCAGCAGTGTACAAGGGTTCCCTTTTCTCTACTCGCTTGACAATACCTGTCATCCCCCATCTTTTTGGTAATAGCCATTCCAATGTGTAAGGTGATAACTCATTGTGGTTTTGATTTACATTTACCTGATGATTAATGAAGTTAATTACCTTTTCATGTACCTGTTACCCATTTGTACTTCTTTGGAGAAATATCTATTTAGGTTCCATGCTCATTTTTTGATGTGGTTACTTGTTTTTTGGCTAATGAGTAGTTGCGATTCCTTGTTTATTTTGGAGGTTAACTCTTTATTAGAGATGTGGTTTGTAAATATTTTTTCCAAATCTGTAGGTTGCCCTTTCATTTTGTTGAATGTTTGCTATGCTGTGCAGAAACTTTTTTTTTTTTTTTTTTTTTTTTTTTTGACACAGAGTCTTGCTCTGTTGCCCTGGCTGGAGTTCATTTGTGTGATCTCAGCTCACTGCAACCTCTGCCTCACTGTGCCTCAGCCTCCTGAGTAGCTGGGACTATAGGTGTGCACCACCACACCTGGCTAACTTTTTGTATTTTTAGTAAAGATGAAGGTTTGATCCCAGGATGGTCTCGAACTCTTGAGCTCAGGCAATTCATCTGCCTCAGCCTCTCAAAGTGCTAGGATTACATACAGAAGCATTTTAGTTAATGCAGTCCTACTTGTGTTTTTTTGTTGTTGTTGTTTGTTTCTGGTATCTGTACTTTTGGTGTCATATCAAAAACATCAATGCCAAGACCAACAAAGGCGCTTCCATTCTTTTTAAACAATTTTATAGTTTTAGTTCTTACATTTAAGTTTTTATTTCATTACAAGGTTACTCTAGTTTGTGATGTAATGTAAGATAAGGGTTCAATTTTATTTTTTTGCATGTGGATATCTAGTTTTTCCCAAACTACTCATTGAAGAGACCATCTTTTTCAGATGTGTATTTTTAGCAACCTTGTCAAAGATTAGTTGACCATATATACATGGGTTCCTGTCTGGGATCCCTGTCCTCTTGAATTGGTCTACATGTGTCTGTGAGAATTTCTGACAAATGCAGATGGTCAGAATTAAAGTTAGCACAAATTCAATTCTGGAATTTGAGTTACACTTGGACTTCTATTTTTTCCAAGTGTGTCTTCAATACTCAGCTTGTATTTCCACTACTAGAGATTCATTATTTTGTTGAGTTTAGTCCAAACATTGTGTTAAATATTATCCATGAAACAGTCACTGTACTATATGGTAGCTGAGATTTAGTTATCTCTAAGACTCTCACAAAATGCAAACATCCCTGAGCAGGAAGCATGTTATGCCATGTCAATAATTAACATTTCAGTGGAGATTACTTTGATAGGTCTTGTTTCAGCTATAAGAGCTGCTTGAGAACATAGCCCCAAGGGAATGATACACAAAATTTTTGTTTTGGGCAGGGAGATGACAGAGAGAGAAGCCAGTGTACCTGTCGTTACTAAAGAATGGAAAGCAACACTTGTTGAGCAGACACTTCATGGCTCCATGAAGGCACTATTTCAGGTGTCATGTGACTGTTCTGAGGTTAGCCTGGGCAGCCATAGTAATGGGTGTTTCTGAGACCCCTCATTGGATTGCAATGAGAAAGAATGAATAGTTACTTCCTGTGTTAGTTCATTTTGGGTTACTATAAAGAAATATCTGAGACTGAATATTTTATAAAAAAAAAAAGAGGCTTATTTGGCTCACAGTTCTATAGGCAGTATAAGCATGGCATCAGCATCTGCTTGGCTTCTTGTGAGGACTCAGGAATCTTTCACTGATGGCAGAAGGCAAAGGGGGAGCAGGTGTATCACATGGTGAAAGAGGAGGCAAGAGAGAAGCCAGGCTCTTTTAAGCAACCAGCTCTCATGTCAACTAATAGAGCAAAAACTGACTCCAAAAACACATTTGTTACTACAAAGTGGGCACCAAGTCATTCACAAGAGATCCATATCCATGACACAAACACCTTTCGCCAGGCCCCATATCCAAAATTAGGGGTCACATTTCAACATGAGATTTGGAAGGGGCAAATATACAAACTATATCACCGCTTTTGACTCGCTTTTGAGATAGGAGAGAAATCCAGAATATGACAAAATAGAGATTCTGTTATGGCATACAGAATTCTTAACCAGTGTACATGGAAATTCTTCATAGAAACAACGATGTTGGAATGAGTGTTGAGGGTTCCCCAGTTTCTTTCTACCACAAGATACAAGCTTTATGACAATGGTAGGTGTGTAGATATATTCTTGGTTGAGGAGGATGTATTCTTGTTTGAAGTCTGATAATTCATATTTAGTATAGAGAAACCTGTTTTGAAGTTTATATTGTCTTTATTAAAGTTATATACTAATAAGTTTGGCAGAAACAAGAAGTTTGTGATCTTTTTGCCATGTGTACTTTTATACTTTTTTGTTCTCCCATCTTGTAGTCATCAATTCAGTAGGTTTTTATTGAATATATAGTTTGGGTCACTTCGCCCACTTAGAAACCTCCTTGCTTTGCCTCTTGTAGGTTAAAATATGACACAGCTTTAGAATTTGCTTGAATTGCCATTAGATGGAGCATTTGCTTCCCCTATCATGCGAGCAAGTGAATAGTTTCTCTTTTGATGAAAAACTTGAGATTTGAGCCTTTAGCAAATACTTAGTAAAGCTCATTTCTAACAGATACGAGAAAACATAAATATCAATTCAAAAAACATTTAAGGCATGAGGACTAATGTCAAACCATTATCTCTAATTGGACTTTTAATCTTCTCCTAGTTTATTCCTCTTAACCTTCAATATTTCTGCAAAGTCCTCAATTTCTGTAACACATTCCTCACCTTGTTCCACTTGCTCATGTCTTGCCAGATTTAGAGGTAGGGTTTCACATGTTAGACCAATATGACTTTGGCCAGGTTATGTAACCTTTTTAACCTTAGTTTCTTCCTCTGCACAATGAAGATGATAATATGTGATATGCTAAGCTTGCTGTGAAGCTATAAAAATTAAATGAAATAATGTATTGAAAGTGCCTAGCACAGCTCTGGACACAAGTTTGTGCTCAACAAGTAGTCATTATTTGGCTATCCCAGACTTTGGACACTTCTCAGAGCATTGCATTCTTGCCTGCCTTCATCTACCAGCCCTGATATCTCGGTATCTCAGTTAACCCCCCTCTCTGAGATCATTTCTTGCTATTTCCCTTGGGGTCCAAGCTCAACCATTTCACTTGAAGTTTTTGGTTTCATTCTCAGTTTTGCTTTTCCAAATCAGAAGAGAAAAGTTGAAGAAAAGCACTCTTTACCATTTTACCATGGCAACCAGCTGTTTCTGGAGAAGCCTTATCCTCCTTCCTAGTCTGAATCGAAAATCTATAGTTTATAACCTATTCTCTCCCCCTCCTACACCTGATGGGTTAATTTCAGCCATTTGACTGAATCTTCTCTAGTATTTATACAACATAAATAATTAGCTTCAGACTATGACCCTGTTGATATTTAATGTATTCCTGATCTTTCCTCTCTGGTTTATAAAAGAAAAATAAGAAAATAAATAAATAATGGCATTGAGTCTGACCAGCCTTTATAAAGAAGCTCAGTGTAAAATTTCTACCACAGTGGATCGTTCTCACCCTCCTGCCTCCAGACACTGTGCAGAGGTCTGACCTACACAATGCTGTCCTTGGCTCTGAACTTCCAGGCAGGGCTGGCTTCTCACACAGGACTTAATGTTTAGAAGGATCCCATGCTTGATTTAATGTTTTGCTATTGCCATCTTGAAATTCTTAATCATTATTGAACAAGAGTCCCAGTATTTTCATTTTGCACTGCCGACCTCTCCCCTGCCCCATGCAACCAGCCCTGCTTCCAGGACCCCTCTCTTTTGCCTTGGCCACCATTTACAGCCACCACCCAACACCTACTACTGTTATAAGCACCTTCTAATGCCACCGTGACTGCAATACTCAGTTCTCCACCAAGACGATGCTGAGATGAGACTTAAATTCACTTTTACAAGAAACGCTAGTGAGAAAACAGGAGGATCCCCCAGTGGTTACTCAGTACCCACCATGTTTACATTACTTTCATCTCTTCTAAACTTTAGAAAATGAAAATGAGGATAAGTAATAAAATGCAAACATATGTTTATTCATGCTAGCTTTCTAGTTGTGGTAGATTTAGCTAGATGGTGCAGCTCTTGATAAACTTCCTTTTCATTGACACAATAATTGTACATATTTATGAAATACATGTGACATTTTGATACAAGTATAGCATGTGTAATGATCAAATCAAGGTAATTAGGTTGTATATCTCCTCAAACATTGATAATTTATTTGTACTGAGAACATTTTAAATCTTTTCTATTTCTTTTGAAATGTATAACAAATTATTATAAACTATAGTAATCCTACTGTGCTATTGAACACTAGAACTTATTAGTCCTATGTAATTTTATGTTTGTACCTATTACCTAATTTCTCTTTATTCCCACCCCACCAAACACAAACCCAGCCCAGCCACTGATAACTAGCATTCTCCTCTCTACCTCCATTAGATCAACTTTTTAGCTCCCACATTGGAGTGAGAACATGCAACATTTGTCTTTTTGTGCCTGACTTATTTCACTTAACACAGTGACCTCCAGTTCCATCCATGTTGGTGCAAATGACAGAAATTCATTTTTTGGCTGAATAGTATTTAATTTGTGTACATATGCCACATTTCCTTTATTCATACTTCTGTTGATAGACACTTAGGTTTACTTCGCATCTCTGCTGTCATGAATAGTGCTGTGATAAACATAGAGGTGCAGCTATCCCTTTGATATACTGATTTCTGTTTTTTTGGACAGCTATTACCCAGTAGTGGAATAGCTGGATCAAATGGTAGTTCTATTTTAGTTTTATGAGAAATTTCTATTTTGATTTCTATAATGGCTGAACTAATCTACATTCTCATTAACAGTGTATAAGAATTTCCTTTTCTCCACATCATCACCAGCATCTCTTATTTTTTGTCTTAGTAATAGCAATTTTATCTGGGGTATGATGATTGCATTACTCTGATGCAAATAATAATGTTGAGCTTTTTAAAAAAATACACTTGGCCATTTGTATGTCTGTTTTTGATAAAGTTTTGTTTAGATTTTTTTTAACTCTTTAATGAGATTATCTCATTGTTTTACTATCGAGTTTGACTTGGTTTTATATCCTGAATGTTACTCCCTTTTGGGTTTAATAGTTTGTAAACATTTTCTCCCATTCAACAGGTGTTCTCTTTACCAATTGTTTCCTTTGCTGTGTTGAAGCTTTTTAGTTTAATGTAGTCCCATTTGTCTACTTTTGCTTTTGCTTTTGTTGTCCATGCTTTTGAGATCTTAGCCATAAAACCTTTGCCTAGACCAATATTCTGCAGTGTTTCCTCTGTATTTTCTTCTAGTAGCTTTATAATTTTGGGTCTTGCATTTAAGTCTCTTATCAGTTTTGAGTGGAATTTTTTAATACCGTGAGAAATAGGGATCGAGTTATATTCTTCTGCATATGGATACTTAGTTTTTCCAGTACCATTTATGGGAGAGGGTGTTCTTTTTCCAATGTATGATCTTGATATCTTAGCCTAAAATCAGTTGGCTATAAATACATGAATTTATTTATGGGTTATCTGTTTTATTCCACTGGTCTATATGTGTGTTTTTATATCAATGCCATGCTGTTTTGCTTACTATAGCTTTATATTTTGAAGTTAGCTAGATATCAGATAGAAGATATCAGATATCAGTTAGACGATATCAGATAAAGCTGATATCTCCAGCTTTATTCTTTTTACTTAAGGTTCCTTTGGCTACTTGTTTTTGGTTCCATATGAATTTTAGGGTCATTTTTTCTATTTCTGTAAGAATGACACTGGTATTTTGATAAGGATTGAATTGAATATGTTGATTGCTTTAGACAGTATGGTTATTTTGGCAATATTAATTCTTCCCATCTGTTAACATAGGATAGTCATCATTTGTTGTGTGTTCTCCTTAATTTCTTTTATTAGTATCTTGTAGCTTTCCTTGTCTTTTACCTCCTTAGTTAAATTAATTCCTATTTTTTGTGGCTATTGTAACCGGGCTTGCCTTCTTGATTTCTTTTTCTGCTAGTTCATTATTGGTATATAGAAATGCTAGTCATTATTGTATGTTGATTTTATATCCTGCAACTTCGCAGCATTTGTTTATCAGTTCTAATAATTTTCTTGTGGAACTTTTAGGTTTGTTTATATGTAAAATTATGTTGCCTGCAAGGAGATAATTTAACTTTCTCTTTTCTAATTTGGATGCCTTTTCTTTCTTTCTCCTGAGGAATGATAAATCATTGCCTTTTTCCAGTTCTTTGAGAAAAAACTGAAAGCTCTTCCCCATTCAGTATGAAACTAGCTGTGGGTTTTCATATATGGACTTTATCATGTTGAAATAGAGTCCTTCTATGTCTGGTTTGAGAGTTTTTATCATTAAGGGATATTAAATGTTGTCAAATGATTTTACTGCATCTTGAGATGATTGTATGGTTTTTGTTTTTTGTTCTGTTGATGTTATATATAAAATATATTGATTTGCACATGTTGAAACATCTTTTCATCCTTGGGATAAATCTTGCTTGCTTGATGTGTTGTTGGATTTCACTCACTAGCAGTTTGTTGAGGAGTTTTGCATTTATGTTTGTCAAGGGTTAGCCTTGTTTAATGAGTTAGGAAGAATTCCTTCCTCTTTTAGTTTTTCAAATTCTTTAAGAAAAATTTGATCTTAGTACTTCTTTGTAAGTTTTGTAGAATTCAGCAGTAAAGACACCATCTGGTCCTGGGCTCTTTGTTGAGTGGCTTTTCATTGCTTATTCAATGTCATCATCATTATTTGTCTATTCAGCTTTTCTATTTCTTTCTGATTCAATCTTGGAAAGTTATATATGGCCAGAAATTTATCTATTTCTTTAGGTTTTATGATTTGTTGGTGTTTGTAATAGTTTCTAATGATACATTTTACTTCTGTGATATCAATTTGAATGACTCCTTTTTCTGTTTCTGAATTTGTTTGGGTCTTTTCTATTCTTTTGTGGCCAGTCTAGCTAATTATCCATTTCATTTATCTTTACAAGAAACCAACATTTTACTTTTCAAACCTTAACCCTATTTTTTTATTCTTCATTTCATTTAGTTCTGTCTTCTCTGATCTGAGTTTGGTTTGTTCTTTTTCTAGTTCCATCATGTGCATGATTAAATTGTTTATTTACAATCTTTGCCCATTTTTTTTTTTGATGTGAGCATTTATTTCTATAAATTTTCCTTTTAGCACTCTTTAGGCTGTATCTCATGGGTTTTGGTATGTTGTGTTTCCATTTTTGTCTTAATAATTTTTCTTGTCTTGTTCATTTCTGCATTGACCCAATGGTTATTCAGGAGAGTATTTTGCTTAATTTTCATGTATTTGTACCATTTTCTAAGCTCCTCTCATTATCAATTTCTAGTTTTTGTCCACTGTGGTCTGAGAAGATATTTGATATGATTTTGTTCTTTTTAAATTTGCTGAGACTTGTTTTGTGGTCTAACATGTAGCATATGGTCTAACATGTAGCATATGGTCTAACATGTAGATGAATGTACCATGTGCTAATGAGAAGAATGTGTACTCTGAAGTTGTTGGATAAAGTCCTCTGAAAACATGTTAGGTCCAGTTTGTCTATAGTCGAGGTTAAGTTCAATGCTTCTCTGTTGATTTTCTGTTTAGATAATCTGCCTAATGCTAAGAGTGAGGTATTGAAGTCCTTTAGCTCTAATAATGTTTGTTTTGTATATCTGGGTGCTTCAGTGTTAGGAACATATATATTTAAGGTTGTTATGTCCTCTGGCTGAATTAATCCCATTATTATTTTATAGTGATATTCTCTGCCTCCTATTCTTTTTTGACTTAATGTATATTTTACCTTACGTAAGTATAACTACCTCTTGTTTACTTTTGGTTTCTGTTTGCATGGGATATCTTTCTCCTTCCCTTCAATTTCAGTCAACATGTATCTTTACATGTGAAGCAAGTTTCTTGTAGGCAGCATATAGTTGGGCTTTAAAAAAAAAAAAATTCATCATTTACCCGATCTATCTCTTTTAAGTGTGGAATTTAATCTACTTACATTTAAGGTTACTGTTGATGGGTGAAGATCTATTCCTTCCATTTTGTTAATTGTTTTCTGTTTGTTTTTTCTATCAATTGTTGTTTTTTTTGAGACAGAGTCTCACTCTGTTACCCAGGCTGGAGTGCAGTGGTGCAATTTCGGCTCACTGCAAACTCCACCTCCCAGGTGTAAGTGATTCTCCTGGCTCATCCTCCCGAGTAACTGGGATTCCAGGCATGTGTCTCCCACATCCAGCTATTTTTTTGTATTTTTAGTAGAGATGGGGTTTTACCACGTTGGTCAGGCTGGTCCCAAACTCCTTTTATCATTGTGGTTTGGTGATTTTCTGTAGTGCTAATATTTTTTTTCTTTCTCATTTGTGTGTCTATTCTACCAGTGAGTTTTATATTTTTGTGTGTTTTTTCTGATAATATATATCATCTTTTTTGCTTTTGGATGTAGGCATCACTAGACATTTTTTGTGCGATCAGTCTAGTGATAATGAATTTCCTAAGGTTTTGCTTGTCTGGAAAATCACTTCATTTTTAAAGGATTGGCTTAGGTTTCTGGATGATAAATGTGGGCACTGCTATTGGAAGCTACACCTGAGGCAAATCTGTCCTCTGGGCCTCTGATGATGCACTCAGATGCTGGCTGCAGTGTGTGGGGTGGGTCAATCCCTAGGACCTGGGTGGCATATGAGCACACCAGTCCCTGGGCCTTCTGAAAGTACATGAAGATGTGTAGTGGACCTGCTGCTGGAGAAGGAGGGGTTGCTGTCAGTGTAAGTGTCCTCAGGCAGGCAGCTCTCAGGCTCTGGAAAATGCAAGCTCTGCCTTCTTTTGTCCAGGGACAGTCTTCCTGCGGTTCTGCAACTTCTTGTTACTCAGAATTCCTCATTCCACTCCATGGGCTAGAATGCTGGGAACATAGCTGCATTGCTGGGCTCAGCCAGTGTTGTGATGCCATTACCTTCTGGGTATATCAGCAGGGCTTCAATAATGTGGAAGTGGAAGGGGTCTTGGTCCTCAAGCAGGATGTAGTCTGGTGGGAGATGAGCTCTCAAAAAGGCACTGTGCTGCAGCTGCTTGGATCTTGGGAGGTGTGGGGGACCCGGTGTGAACTCCCTTTCTGAAACAGTCCTATTGCATGGACTCCAGGCAGCTCCCTATACAAGTCTCTGGGCCAATGAGGGAGGAGTCTATGATGGAATGTGAACCACTGGAGATCCCTCCCTTATCTTTACCATGCAGTAAGAAGTTTGTCCTGGCTCTGAGCCAATCCTGGCCAGCTGGCTTCTTTGCTTTCCTCTCTCTCTGTGCCTCAGACATTCCCTGTCACTTTCCTGCTGAATGTCAGTGTTCTTCTTAAATGCTCTATTTTATGTATCATTACCTACTCACCATTTTTTGTCTTTCTTTGTGGAGGAGGCCAGTGCTGGGTGCCTCTAGTCAGCCATCTTGAAGCTCTGATTCTAGATACCCTGACTGAAGTGGAATATGTGAGATGAACATACCTGTTTAGGTAATTGAATAGAATTTACTAGCCCTAAGATCTACAAAGCCTCCAGTTTTAAGTATATAATTTCTTATAAAACAAGCACAATATTTCATCTGCCAGCTGCATAATAAAAGCACATTATTTTTGCCTCACTAGGTTAACACTCCCTGACCAGAAGCCTAATGTGTAATGATTCAAGTATCATGAGATCATTGTCTCCCAAGATCCTTTCTCAGAGTACCCATAGATCTAAAAAAGGGACACAGGACATCAGGCTGAGTTACTGAATTGGAAATAAAGATATTTAATGTTAAGACCCAAGGAACCAAAAGCTTATGGTAAGGAAACATCTGCTAATAAAGATGATGTGAATTTGCTTTGTCAACAAAACCCCAGAGACCAGCACCTGCAAGAGCATATAGAACACAGGTCTCACCTGTCATCAGAGACAGGCAAAAAGGGTGAGAATTTGTTGACTGAGGAGGTTTGGGGTCACAGGGGGGCAATGAGCAATATCTCCACAAGTAATAAATCAAAAGATAAGTTAAAACGGGATTGATTCTTTTCTAAAAATATCTTTTGGTTACAGGTGAGAATTGTCCCTTGTTCATTATTTTCTAATTATTAAGGATTATGTCATTTCCAGTTGACTGTTGGTGTTGATTGTGTTTTATTACATTTTAATCCTAGGAAGATTAAGAAGCCACATGTGGTTGGTATAGGTTGCTGTCTTTAAATCTAGTTCCCCTAGTGGTTTTATTTGGTTTTGTTTTTTAAACACAAATCTGACTGGATGGCTCAATTATTGGAAACTCTTCAGAGTCTTCCCATTGTTGTTAGAATAAGGTCAGAATCTTCAACCTGCCAGAAGCATCTCTCACCTTTGTACCCACATTCCTACCTTTTTATGATTAGCCTGACTTATAAGGGCTGCATGTGAAGAAATAAACATATTTTCTTTTCCACTGCTAAAATTCTCACTTGCATTCTTGGTGCTGTGAGCAGGGGGTGGCATCTGCTGTGTTCACTCCTTAAATACATGAGCAAGCACTGTGCCTGGTACGTAGTAGATGTTCATTACAAATATTTTTTAAAACATCAATAACGGAGTACAACAATCTTCCGTGTTAATAATGTGAGCTGAAGTTAAATCATTATCCACATGATAGTGATGTAGGAGTTAAGAAGAAATTACTTAGGCAGATACTAAGGGAATGGGAATCCTCAGTAAGGCTAGAAGAAAATCTAGGCAAAACCATTCAGGACATAGGCGTAGGCAAGGACTTCATGACCAAAACACCAAAAGCAGTGGCAACAAAAGCCAAAATAGACAAATGGGACCTAATCAACTCCACAGCTTCTGCACAGCAAAAGAAACAGTCATTAGAGTGAATCGGCAACCAACAGAATGGGAAAAAATTTTTGCAGTCTACCCATCTGACAAAGGGCTGATAACCAGAATCTACAAAAAACTGAAACAGATTTACAAGAAAAAAACAAGCCCCTTCAAAAGTGGGCGAAGGATATGAACAGACACTTTACAAAAGAAGACATACATGAAGCCAACAAACATATGAAAAAATGCTCATCATCACTGGTCATTAGAGAAATGCAAATCAAAACTACATTGAGATACCATCTCACGCCAGTTAGAATGGCGATCATTAAAAAATCTGGAGACAACAGATGCTGGAGAGGATGTGGAGAAATAGAAACGCTTTTACACTGTTGGTGGGAGTGTAAATTAGTTCAACCATTGTGGAAGACGGTGTGGCGATTCCTCAAGGACCTAGAAATAGAAATTCCATTTGATCCAGCAATCCCATTACTGGGTATATATCCAAAAGACTATAAATCGTTCTACTATAAGGACACATGCACATGAATGTTCATTGCAGCACAGTTTACAATAGCAAAGACCTGGAACCAACCCAAATGCCCATCGATGATAGACTGGACAGGGAAAATGTGGCACATATACACCGTGGAATATTATGCAGCCATCAAAAACGATGAGTTCGTGTCCTTTGTAGGGACATGGATGAACCTGGAAACCATCATTCTCAGCAAACTGACACAAGAACAGAAAATCAAACACCGCATGTTCTCACTCATAGGCGGGTGTTGAACAATTCGAACACATGGACACAGGGAGGGGAGTATCACACACTGGGGTCTGTCAGGGGGAAAAAGGGGAGGGATAGTGGGGGGGTGGGGAGTTGGGGAGGGATAGCATGGGGCGAAATGCCAGATATAGGTGATGGGGGAGGAAGGCAGCAAATCACACTGCCATGTGTGTACCTGTGCAACAATCTTCCATGTTCTTCACATGTACCCCCAAACCTAACATGCAATAAAAAAAAAATAAAAAAAATAAAAAATAAAAAAAAAAATACAGAGAAAAAAAAAAAGAAGAAAAAAAAAGTAGCATGTAAAGTCGAGCTGCAGACAAGACAAGCAAACTGGGAGCTTGCACGGTGAATGTTGACAGGAACTAAGGACTAGACATGTTCAAGATGGCAGCTCCATCTTCCCTTCTCTGCCAGTTAAGTGTACAGTAAGAAACAGACAAGATGGCCCCTATCAACTGGAAAGCTCATTTGCATAAGAAGATTAGGGTGGGGTTCCCAGCCTTCCCCAGGCACTATGTAAATGTCATACATGATCGAACCAGTCTATGAGCCCTGTGTAAATCAGACACCGTCTCCTCAAACTGGACTATAAAACTCGGCACATTCACAGCCAGCCAGTCCTTTCCCTTCAGAGACCCTTTCCTCTACTGAGGAAGCTGTTTCTCTTTCTCTTCTCTTCTACATATTAAACCTCCACTCCTAAACTCTTCATGCCTGTCCCTGTCCTACATTTTCCTGGCGCGTGACAAGGAACCCCACGGTATATACCCCAGACAACATAGCCACTTCAGTAGCAGCACAGAATAGGAGATTAAAGGAGGAAGATATGGGTCCATGAAAAGTATTTAGTGTTAAAGACAGAGGTTATTTATTTTTCAACCATTTTTTTTCTCTAGCTAACTAATACAGCTTTAAGTAATTGTTATTAAATATTTAATTTATAAAATTTTTTTTATGAAATGTTATTTATGAAAGTAATACATAAAAATATCTGCTGGATTGCTAAATAAAGTCAAGTGTTTTCAGATGAACTTGAAACTTTTTGTCTACCTCCTTTAATGTCTGGGATGTTGTTAAACTGTTTTAAAGTTTTATGTGCATTGCTCTGATTTGAAGGTTCCCTCCAAAACTCATGTTAAAACTTAATTCCCAATGTGGCAGTACCGAGACATGGGACCTTTCAGGGGTGATTGGGTCATGACGGCTCGTGTTCTGTTTGTTAAATAATTTTAATATTGTCTTTGATTTTTATCTAATGTATTACTATTATTATATACCAGGCAATAGTAGGTCTGCCACTCACTACTATGCAATTTTATTGTTACCTAATTTATCTATATCTCAGTTTCCTTGTCTATAAAATGGAATATATAACAGCACCTATCCTATAGGATTATTGTATTAAATAAGTTACTACATGTAAAAGGCTAGAGCATTTTCTAGCACATGGTGTGAGTTGAGTAAATCTTATGATTATTATTGTTGTTATCATTATTTTCACTGGTACATGCTTCTCTATATTTGTAAGTAGTTGCCCTGGTAGTTAGAGAACATGCTCTCTAGAGCTACAGTGATGTTACTCAAAAGGCTTAAAATTAATAAGACCATTGCAGAATCAGACTCCAACTATAATGGATTGGAATAGAGATGTGCAGGCATTGTAATAGTGTCCAGAGCCCTAAGATTGACTGAAACTTCATTAAACACATGATAAACCCAAAGGAAGACTTTATCCACTAGAGAAGAACTGGTTTATCTTTGAAGCATTGGAAAAGGAGAGCTCAATTCAACAAAATACACCAAGCACAGGATCTTGACTGTTGGAAGCACAATGTGTCTCCCCCCTTGAAAATTGCTCCCTCTGGTAGGTAGGGGCTGAGGGTGAAGTACAAAGAGTGGTATGGGTGGTACCTGCTTAGGACCCTCTCAGAGGGAGGCCCCCTGTGGGGGGTGTGACAAGAGGAGACAGGTCACATCCTTTTGCGGGGGCAGATGCCATGGCTCTTAGAGCCTGGGTGCCAATCCACCTTGAATCTGATTGTTGACTCACAGAGAAAATACCTTCTACCTATTGTAATTCACCTACCTGTGAATCCTACCAAGAGGAAGGAAAGGCAGTGGCCAGTGGATTATATCCTTGAGTGATTACTGAGGTTCCAATCAATATCTTGCACTATTTGACCTGCTGAAGATAAAATATGACTAAAACAAACACAAATCCGTAGCCTCCCAGGGCACTCATCCTAGTCGTAGAGTCAGGCAAGAATCCATATACGGTATATATTTTGTGGGGTCAAGGGCAGAAAAGCCCTGGAGGTTGAAATTTTTTTTAAGTTTTTTTTTTTTTTTTTTTTTTTTTTTTTGAGAGGGCTTTTGATGAAATACCCATAGAAAGTGAAGTAGCACATGGTAGAGAGATTCTGGGAAGGGCTTCCAAGCAGAGGGAACAGCTAGTCTGGGAAAAGCCAGGTGGTAGAGGTTGTGGCTGGAGCAGCTAGAGGAAGAGTGAGTGCAAGGAACAGGCAGGCAGATCAGGTGGGACCTGGAGCAAAGCAAAGAGGATACAGGAGGTAGACGGCTCAATACAGATTTTTTAATTGTTTCTATTTTTTTAATAAATGTTCTTTATCAGTTAGAAATCGACATAATCACTTAGATACACACACATGATCATGTAATAGATGTGACTTTTACAAGCTAAGTGCTCAAGTGTGCAAAATGTAACTTATATTTTTGTATAATGAAATCAAATGTCTATTTAGAGAACCATTAATCCCTGTTAGTTCCAGGCAAATTTAATCATGCAGCTTTTTCTAAGGAATTTCTGGGATTTCTCATTCAGTTCCAGAATTTCTCCTCCTCCTTCTCATGGTAGGTATTTTATGCCACTCTCTCTCTCCCTCCATTAACATGTCTGCACTTTGTTGTCATTGATGTCCTAGGTTAGTGTCACTGAGATAACTGTGTTTCTAACTGGGCTTTGGACATTGGTCCCCTGTATTCTGGGATCCTCAAACTTCTCTAAGACCTCTCCCATCGTTTCCCATGTTAGCAACCAACAGTCTAGTTCTCTTGATTTTCCTGGAAAATTTTACTCTCCACTGGCTGTGGAATTGTTGCCAAGGCTGATGAAAGAAGGGAAGGAAGCTTCTGTCCGTTTTGATGTCTTCTCCCGTGTCAATCTCTGAGATGAGGAGTAACTTGAGATTTTTTCTCATCTAGATTCTTCAAGGATTTAGTCTCACAAGTCTCAGATTCTTTTCTGTCAAAGTTGTACCTGCCATGGGCTTCAGAGGTTTTTGTGTGTGACGGGGGTTGGGGGGGGAGCATGTCTATAATGAAAAGAAATAAACTATGGATAAATAAAACAATATTTTGTCTAAAATTCTAGACAATAAAAACAAATCGGTAGAACAGAAAGCAGATCAGTGTTTGTTTAGGAATGAGGCAGAAAGGGAGAGATTTTAAGATCATGAGAAAGATTTTGGGGGTGAAGAATATGTTCATTTTTATGATTGTGGTAATAGTTTCACAGTAGTCTACATATGCCAAACTATCAAATTGCATATTTTAAATATATTCAGTATTTATATGGCAATTATTACTCAATGAAGCTGTTAAAAAAAGAATAACGACAGGTTCATACTGCTGCTGTGTTGTTGTAAGCAGTAGTGTATGAGCAACTGAAGCCATGCCACTTTGCTCTCTGCATCTCATAGCTCTAGTCCATCTGTAATGGACTCCATGGGGAGAAAAGCTTTTTATTTTATTTTATTTAGGTTTTTAAGCTTTACATTGAATTTTAGTGCCTGGGCCGTGGGCAGATAAAGGGTATTATGGTTTATCACTTACAAGTTGAGCAGTCTGAGTCATGGGAATAGAGGTGGAGTGATCAATAGGCTGTCTGAAGTTGCTGCTGTCAGCCACCACCTCTGTGTGTGTAGCCTGTGTTTTTGCAGAGTCAGTTCTCTGGTCATAGACATAGCACTCCCATAGCAATGTTCTGCTTGTGACCAATCACTAACTCATTTTTCTCCTTTCTACCAGCTGCAGGGCCAGGTTCTGCAGGATTGGGGCTCAGTATGGTGGCTGCATCACTACCATCAGTGACAACTAGTCCAGGCCATTGGCTCCTTATGCACAATTATCTTGTTGATGATTGGACTGCATGGAGGGCAGAAAGCATTTCCATGCTGCTGTATCACAGGCTCTGCTGCAGGGGAAAAGGTGATTATGCAGGCACTCACCATGCATACTTTTTACCAGCACAGGGTGAACTTTGTCAGCCTTGGAGAACAGGTCTCACATTTGCACCTTCTTGTTGATGAAAGCAACTCTGGTGGGTTTTTCAGCCACTCATCTTAATGGCCTTTAAGGCCACAGTGACATGTTCCCTTAATGAGACAGAGGGCCTAGGAGGGCCTCTGCCCTTTTAATCACAGCTAGAGATGGACCAGCTTGTCACATGTTGGGGACCCCCAGCAGCATGGCAGATACCTGGTAGACATATTCTGGCAGCTCTAGGTTGATGCACAGGCAAAGACCACTCACTGGTGTCATTTCACCATCTCCTCCAAGCTCTATGTTGAATGTGAGGACTGCATATTAAATTGTTCTCTTTCTTTCTGTACTTTTCAATGATAACACTGAAGAAGGAGTAATCTAACTGCCAAAGATGGGAGAAAAGACCATGAGAAAAAGGAGAAGATGGGGCTGGGGGAGTCAGGTCATTTCCTACAGTAGTATCCCACCACTGTAGATTTTATATTTGCAAGGTTGAGAACCATCACTAGACCTTCCTTGATAAATTTATCAAGGACCTGTCACCTAGACCTTCCTTGATAAATTTATCAAGGACCTGTCACCTAGCACCTGGAAGCCTCCATAACTATACCCTGGATGATGGTTTTGGCACTGTAGAGACTTCCCCTGGCATGGACACTCTCCTAAGTATTGTTAACAAGACAGTTTGTGTTTACAAGATGGAGGGCAATTTGCTAAGATTATAGAACTCTAATGCTGAAGTCAATCTCTTTTCTCAATGCCGTTTGGCATTTGTCTATATATCGGATATAGGAAATGGGGTGAAAAACTCACCTTTGTGGCTTTATTTGTGCAAAATGCCTGGTGTAAACTTTTGATTGGGAACCTCAGGGAGAATCTGGGTTATGCGAGAGGAAGGAAGAAACATTGTGAATATGACCATCACTCTGATAATAATTCACTAGGACCTTTGGGCTTGGGTGATCTTAATGTAATTCCTGCTCTAAAATGTTCAGCAAGGGATTTTATTAAATTGAACTTCTAATCACCAGAAGACATTTACCCTGAGTGATGGTCATGGCCAACAGAGGCACTAGATTGTCTGTAATCCTTAAATGGGAGGGTCAGAAATGCTTTTGGGGTGAAGGGTAGGAAGTAAGGCAGGGCTCAAATTCCCAAATCTACTCACCAAGACAAGCATCTAGCTTGGGAAGAATTATAGCATTGTCTTTTCTTTTTGTAAAGCCTTTCATTGAAATATAACAGTGTGGCAATAGCTAAAGCATACCTTGAGAATGACCCTGTGGTTTAAGAAGAATGTGTGTTTGGAGTTCCCAGCTAAAGAATCCAGGAATGGCCAATCCAGAGATTCACTCTTTATCTACAAAGAACATCTGAACTCCCAGCTCATTCCTTAAAATGCAGGCGGTGTAAGGGACCAAGTTTGTTTGTGTTGGGTTAAATGGAGATTACTAGGTGAAGGGTGCTAAGTGAAAATGCTATATAAACTGCATGCTTTTTACAAATGGTAGTGGTTCTCCTTTCCATCCCACCAGCACAGGACCACCCTTGTATGTAAGTCCTCAATAAACCCCGTATCTTATTCGCTGGCTCAAGGTCTCTTTTTTCCCTTGTGGACATGGTCCCAGATATAGAGAAAGGTTCATGTATCATGAGTGTAAAGGGTGGTACATTTTGAGAAATAAAGCATACCCATGTAACATTCACCAAGACGTAAAAACATTTTCAGCCCTCTAGGCACTCCCTCCTTACATGCCTACTTCTAGTCACTTCTTACCCATTAGATTGGCTAATCACAAACCTGGCTTTTAATACTACAGGTTGATTTTTGCCTATTTTAGAACTTTATATAGGAAGACTTATATAATTTTTTTGTTTCTGGCTTCTTTTGCTCAATATATATTTATGAGATTCATCTTTGTTGCAAATGACAGCAATTCATTCATTCTCATTGCTTCTCATTTCCATTCTCTAAATACACTGCAATTATTTTAATCTATTCTGTTATTGATGGACATTTGGGTTATTTTCAGGTTTTAGCCATTATCATGAAAGCTTCTATAAAAACTTTTTTACATGAATTTTGGTGAGTGTAGCCCACCAAAATGTTTACTGGCTATTTGTGTATTCTATATACAATGATGTAGGTCTGTTCAAGTCTTTTGTCCATTTTTTCTTTTTTATTGGGTTCTCTGTCTTTTTTTGATTGATTTGTAGGCATTGTTATATATTCTGGATGGGAGTTCCATGTCAGATATATGTATTGCAAATAGCTTCTCCCATTCATTGTGTTAATATATATTTTTATTAACCAAGAGATTTTGAATCTTTCTGTCATGCTTACAGGCTATGAGATCTTAGGGTATTCACCTATACTCTCTAAGTGAAACCTTTCTCATTAGTAAATTGAGACTGTGATATCTTAATCTTTAACATTTTCTCTTGAGCCTGTATTATTTTACTGATACGGTTTGGATCTGTTTCCCCACTCAAATATCATTTTCAATTGTAATTCCTAGTGTTGAAGGTGGAGCCTGGTGGGATGTGATTGGATCATAGGGGTGAATCTTTTATGAATGGTTTAGCACCATATCCCTTTGGTACTGTATGAGTGAGTTATTGTAAGATGTAGTTGTTTAACAGTGTGTGGTACTTCAATTGCTCACTTCCTACTGCTCTGCCCATGTAAGACATGCCTGCTTCTCCTTCACCTTCTGCCATGATTGTAGGCTTTCAGAGGCCTCCCCAGAAGACGAGCAGATGCTGGTATGCTTCCTGTATAGCCTGCAGAGTTGTGAGCCAATTAAACATTTTTTCTTTATAAATTACCCAGTCTCAGGAATTTCATTATAGCAATGTGAGAACAGACTAATGCAATTACATATGTACTTTTACAAAAGTTGAGTGAGATTCTAAATCCCAGTTTTGGGGCTCCCATCAACTGGTTTGAAATGGAAGAAGGATGAGCGAAGAAGCTGTGTTAAGTGTTGGGGTGGGTATGAGGTGACATTGCAAGGACATATCCAGCCTTTTATCTCCATCCCCCAAATCACTAGCCATTTAGGAAATAGCTTGAAAGTTCTATGCAACTGAAATAATTCCTACTAAAGAAAATTTACTTCCCATTAGGATAATAATGGGTCACTTCCAAGTTCCACTTTACTAGAGTCTCACTCTCTAAATGTTTCACTCTGTGGCCTAGGGCATTTCCTGCTTGTCTTAAAAACAGACTGCTACCATCTTGTCCCCAAAATAATCATCTGCCATAATACCGATGCTTAATAGATTGTTTTTAAAGAGCAAAGAAGATTCTTGGCAAAAAGTGAAACCGATGTGGAGACTGTGATAGAATGTTTGGTGGAATTTTGCTTCCTTAATTTTGTTGATCTCATACTGGCTTTTGAGAGAGGTATGTATTATTTCTGTTTTCTCATGAAGAAGCCTCAGCAATCAATGTAGGTTGGCAAAATTATACAGAGGTTGGATGGAGTGAGAGAGAACTGGTTTAAAATATGAATTCCTGACCAGTTATGTACTTCTCTGTGTTACATTTTTCTTCTTTGTAAAATAGAAATTAAGCTGTCAGCTTTTCTGTGGAGGTCTGAAGAATATAACCCTGCATTGTCCAATGCAGTAGCCACTAGCCACATGTGGCCATCAAACATTTGAAATATGGCTTGGTCAAATTGAGATGTGCTTTAGCTTTAACATACATACTGGATTCCAAAGACTTGATACAATTGACTTCATGTTCCTGACATACTACAACGATAACATTTGGAATATATTGGATTACATTAAAATATGTTATTACATTTAATTTCACCTGTTTCTTTTTACTGTTTTAAATATGGCTATTAATAATTTTAAATTATAGATGTGGCCTACATTTCTATTGGAAAGAGTTCTTACAGGTTATGGCTTATAAGAACTATATCCATGTCTGTGAGATCACCACTACCTCACAGTGGCAGATTCTACTTCTTCCATTCTATTGGAACACACACACACACACACACACGCATGCCCGACACACACACACACACACAGGCACACACGCATGCCACACACACACACACACACACACACACACACACAGGCACACACACAGAGAGAGAGAGTGTAGAGAGAGAGAGAGAGGAAAAGGAGGCAAGCAAAACTCTTCTCTTCCCTCTACCATCTCCCACAAAAAAATTCCAAGTTTCCCACCCTTTCTTCGGGGGCATTGAGGTGAATCAAGGGAAGTCCTTCCTCATTATCTCTTCTACTTCTGGGCCTGGGCCCCCTTGGGGAAGATTTGTTTTCTATTTCACACTTTGAGTGTACCTAATCCCTGGAGCCATTTCCATTGGAGTTCAAGTCTACACTCTAGATGCTTCTCTGCCTTTCTAGAAGTCCCAGGCTTTTTTGTTTCTGGGAGAGGAAAAACTGGCAAATAGGATATATTCACTAGGCACTTAAATCTTTAAATGCTTGCCCCCTGTTTGGTGTGGGGTGAGAAAGAATTCTGCTCTCTGGAAGTACCCATGAGAGAAAAGGGAAAGGAAAAAATGCAGAAAACACTCTGATTTATGATTTAAGAAATAATGTTGCTGCATAGCAATCTTTTGTAGAACGCTGATCATGTATTAGAAGTAAGCTAACAGTGATTGATAACCAGGCAATATGCCAAAGACATTCAATACATTATGTCATTAATCCTTGAAACCAACCAATGAGGCTATATACCATTAGTATCACCATTTTACAGATAAGGGACTAAAGCTTTAAATCTCTAAGTACCAGCTATGGTTTCAGTGTTTGTCCTGTTCAAAATTGATGTTGAAACTTAATTTCCAATGTGGCAGTATTGAGACGTGGAGTTTTTGAGAGGGGATTGAATGGGCAGAACCCTCATGAGTGAATTAATCCATTCATTCATGAATGAATTAATGGGTTAATAGATTAATGGGTTATGAGAATAGGACTCATGGCTTTATTAGAAGAAGAGACCTTTGGCCATGTGATGCACTGCGCTGCCTCAGAACTCCTGAGAGCGTCTCCACCAGCAGGAAGTTTCTTACCAGATGTGACTTCTTGACTTTGGCCTTCTCAGCCTCCATAACTGTAAGAAATAAATTCCTTTGCTTTATAAATTACCCAGTTTCAGATATTCTGTTGTAAGCAATAGAAAACAAAGTAAAATTAAGATCTTTTCTGCTGAGATTCAAACTGTTGACAGTGACTACAAATTTAATACCCTGCTCTCTACTGCACTGAGGAAAGCACCCAGCAGAATACCAGGCACACTATAGGGACTTAATAAATGGTAGATTTTAGTGTGATGGTGGTCACTGTTCCTATTAGCATAGCTTTTGAAGCCCAGTTCTAATCTTGTTTTTCTGGTCCTTTTACCTTCAAGCCCACTCTTGTTATCCCTCATGCCCTTTTTGACAACTGCTTAATAGACAGGAGGTGGTGCATCATTTCATCTACTTGCCAGCTCCCACTGGTCAGCTGGGAGTGTTGATGACAAGTCCACGGACACAACCGACTTACAAGAGAGCAATGCCATTGTTGGTCAAAACGCCTTCTAGGGGACGACAGGATAAATGGGGCAACATCGCTGCAATGTTGTCATCTCTGCTTTCCTGCTCACCATACGCCTATTACTCAGAGATGTCTAACTACTGCTCTGTCATCCCACTGACCAGACCCTTCTTGTATTCTTTCAAGAAAGCTAGTTTTCAACTAATTTAAGCTCTTCGCATGAAGAATAGGTCACAATTCTGAGACACTATTATAAAGAATTAACTCCAGAGATGTTCTTCCCTAATCACTTTTTCTAGTTTTAAATGCCATGTACTCCCATAGGCCTTGGGGAAGCAAGAAGGTAATGAGGAGAAAGGGCAGTGTTTGTAAACAGCCTTCCTTCCCTTGTGTCCCCCATCACATGGCACCCACCTGTGGGTGAAGCTCACTTTAGTAATAAATAGATTGTGAAAGGAAAATAAATCTTTGGACCCCTAAATCATGAAGCTAAAGGGAAAAGTCAAGCTGGGAACTGCTTAGGGAAAACCTGCCTCCCATTCTATTCAAAGTCATCTGTCTGCTCACTGAGATAAATGCATATCTGATTGCTTCCTTTGGAAAGGCCAATCAGAAGCTCAAAAGAATGAAACCATTTTTCTTTCACCTACCTGTGACCTGGAAGTCCCCCTCCCTGCTTCAGCTTGTCCCACCTTTCTGGACTGAGCCAATGTACATCTTACATATATCGATTGGTATCTCATGTCTTCCTGAAATGTATAAAACCAAGCTGTGCCGTGACCACTTTGGGCACATGTCCTCGGACTTTCTGAGTCTGTGACACAGGTGCATGTCCTCCACCTTGGCAAAATAAACTTTCTAAATTAACTGAGAACTGTCTGAGGTATTTGGGGTTCACAATATTAAAGCTCCTAGCAAACTTCAAATGAACAGATTTTAAATGTTTCTTTGTGAGGTTGCCCTTATATTTGTGCTCAAAGTAGAATCCATTTTTTCTCTCCATAACCAAGACAATTTGAAAAACAGATATTCTCCTACAACGGGCCCCCAGATATTTTTTATTACATGGTGTAAATACAAAGCACTGATATTTGTTTGAAATATGCCCTCAAACCCTCCAAAGGGTAAAAAAATGTGTGTGGAAATGGCATGAATTAGGACAGGCTATAATACTCTGAATGAACACTCTGTCCTCAGTCTTGCTGTTTTGCAAAAAGCATCTAAAATTTATGCACTTAGATATGTCAGTTTAAAATTGTGAGCTGTGTGTTAGCCTAGCTCACTAAAATATTGAAGGCATCACCATAGAAGGGAGAATGGAGGTGGGGAATGTAATACATCAAGATCAAAGTCATCGTGCAGACTTTATAAATTCTGCAGAGATTTTATCCCGCCTCATTTGTGAATTTCAAAAAGCTTTGCATATCTTTTTTTTTTTTTACCCTTAGATGCTTAGGAAGGACAACAAATATATTGTTTTTCTGTCACTATCAGAGACAGGCTGTCAATGAACAAGCTGTAAATAATGTTATTTTCTTAATAAATAAATGTGGACAAATCATGTTATAAAACAAGGTTAGGAAAAGAGGCAATAGATGGTCGATGACTCATAGCAAACTAATAAGGAAGCATGGGGATACAAGTCCCCATATTCTCTTGTGGAGCAGCGTTCTTACAACCGTCCTTATTCTGCTCTGCAGATTTAACAATTTTAGCCTCGCAACCTAGAGGCATTTAAAGGGAAAATGCAGCATTAAGTACTGGAAAGGAAAAATGCTTCTGGGCCTCGTTTAAACAAGTACTGATGCTTTTCACTTACAGAACATCTTGGTGGTGAAAAATGATGATCTCAAATAGGATGTTGAAAGAGGGAAATCCAAATTAAGGCACATTTTTATTTTTACTTTTCCAGAGATGACATCCCAGGCAGCCTTTGCATTTTGCTCTTCTTTTCCTCAAGCCAAAACCAAGACGTCTTTGCAATCTGCCTGGGGAGCATGGCCAGTCCTCATATCCCTTAGCAATAAACTTGAAATGGACTTGATTAAATCAAATGTGATTATATTATCATTAAAAATATGTCTAGGGACCCTTGCAATTTTGTTTATGATCATTTTGGAATATGAGTAAGCTGGTTCTATTCGATACAGGTAGGAAGTTAATTGGGGAAAGGAAAATCGATTCCTTCAAAGACTTCTATAAGCCTGTCTAATTGGTATATATGTTGCTCAAAAAAGCATGCCGGGCACAATACTATTGTAAGAAGCAGCTTTTATAATAGGTATAGTTCTTGCTGTGTTGCTCTTCTACTTCAAAACATGTACATGGAGATATGCCCTGTGTCTGTGATAGAACTACGGCTGAATGTTAGCCAGCCTCTTGGATGAATAAAGAAGATTTGAGCAACTCATCAATTGGGTTTCTGTTTGGCTGTCAGTTATCTAAACCATTTTATGTTTTCTCCTGTTCATCGGCACTAATTACATCTATTATTAAAGATTTGACATGTATCAGAAGAGTCTCTGTGCCAGCCACTCTGCTATATGCCAGGAATGTTGGGGTATTATCCTTAGAGGGCTGAATGTGGGGGGAAATGTGGGGCATCTCTCTCAAACTATTATGTCAAAAACCTGAGGTCTGACGGGCAAGACCTGGGTGCAGTGACTACTTCCTGAATTACTACTGCTTTCAAGGCACCATGAAAAGCATATGAATGTCAAGTAGATGTTTATAAAATCCAAGGACCACAGAGCCAGAACTCACAGTCTGTTCTGTTCTCATCAGAACTTCAGCATCTTCCTTAATAAGGGCGTATTAGTCAGTTCTCACACTGCTGTGAAGAAATGCCCAAGATTGGGTAATTTATAAAAGAAAGAGGTTTAATTGACTTACAGTGCCACATTGCTGGCGAGGCCTTAGGAAACTTACAATCGTGGCAGAAGGCAAAGGAGAAAGAGGCACCTTCTTCACAGGTGGCAAGATGGAGTGAGTGTAAGCAGGGAAAATGCTAGATGCTTATAAAACCATCAGATCTCCTGAGACTCACTCATTATCAGGAGAACAGCATGGAGGGAAACTGCCTCCATGATCCAACTACCTCCACCTGGTCCCGCCCTTGACACATGGGGATTATGGGGATTTCAATTCAAGATGAGATTTGGGTGGACACAGCCATATCAAAGGGTGTGTTAACTCAGCTGACAAGGGCTCCAGCAACAAGATGCTTCTGATAATGGCAGTGAACATCATTCTGAGGCAGAAACCTGTTTATTCTCAGCCTGTTAGGGGAAAAGGAGCCATGCCGCAAAATAGGGTGCCCTGGCCCCAGCATAGAGAAGTTACATCAAAGCCTCTGGCATAGAAGAAAATTTGGAAGAGGAGACAGAACAAAGAAAACAGTTGCAGGAAACATTACAGATGTATTTACCTTCAATTTGCAAGATTGTAGTAGTTATTTTGTTATTTTTCCACTTTCTAGAAACAAGTATTTTCCCTCTTAACAGAGTGTGGAGAAGAGATGATAGAGAAACAGCCTGTCTTTACAAGTCATACCAAAAAACAATGACTCTTTTTAAAACCTATTTTATCTTGGCAAACACACACTATAATGAAACTCTACTACATTTCCCCACCATAGTTACAGAGGGATGGGTGTGGCTGAGGCAGGTGAACATTTGATTGTGAGAAGTCCACACATCTGCATGTGAGCTGATATCCTTCCCATCACTTGGTGCCAAGAGCATAACCTCTACGCTCTATAATGCGGGTAGATCCAATAAACTTTTGGCTTTCAAAATGGCCACTATTTTTTAAATTAGTAGGTATATTGCTGATGAAAGCAAAATTTCGTACAATTAGTTTGGAAAATCTTTGACAGTATCTACTAAAATCGGATAAATATGTATGATGATATGCTCCAGAAAACTTCCACCTAGGAATATATCCAACAGCAACATATGCATATATTTACAAAAGAATGCATACCAGAATGTTCAGAGCAACATGCTCAAGGACCAAAAAGAGCCAATGGGTAGAGTTTATTTCACAATGGAATGCTATATGGCAACAGAAGTAAACAAACCCCAACTACATGTAACAACATGATTGGGTCCCAAAAACATAATGTTGAGTAGGGAAGCCAGACACAAGAGTTCACACTGTGCATACACTTCAAAATACAATCAAACATGTTTCTAGGTGTCAGAGTAATGGTTACCTTTGGGGGAGGTGGTAGCTGCAAAGACACACTAGGGGACATTTTGGGGGAACAGCGATGTTGTTCTTCTGAAAATGGGTGCTATTAGGTTGGTGCAATGTAATTGTGGTTTTTTCCATTACTTTTTAATTCCAAAACCACAGTTACTTTTTGTACCAACCTAATAATTACATGGCTATATTAACTTCATGAAAATTCATAGAGTTGTATGCTTATGCTTTGTGCTCTTTTCTGTATGTGTGTTATATTTTTTAAAAATAAGTAAAAAGTGATCATTAGTCCATAGGCCACTGTGAGATGTTTTGTAAAGCAAGAGTAGTCAGTATAAATCACTTAAGTATTTTTTGTCTCAACCAATCAACAATTTACTGAGCACCAACCTTTGCCTGGCACTGTGTTAAGCTTTAGAGAGAAATTAAAAACCAAAAAGTAGAATATATGGGCCTTGCCCCAAGTGAGTGTAAAATCTAATTGGGGAGATAAACCAAATTAATCTATTAGAAAATTTCTTAGGATTATATAGAGTTGGAACAACAATTAGTATACTTGGAAAAAAATTAAGCCAGGAGTTCTGATTGGCTAACAAAAGCTCTTTTCCCAGCTCAGAGTTAACACCTGCTTCCACTTCTGTTCCAGTTTCAATGGCACTCTCTGGGAAACCTTCTGGGATTTGCCCCTGTTCTGTGCTCCCATAATGTTCCAAAATAATGCTAGGTAGCCTGCATCATGATGAGTTGAATAAATCATATTCTATTTTGTTTATTGTACTGCTCTCCATGTGGCAGGGACAGTTCTGCTAATGGCTTTATCCCTGGGCCTAACTCATACTTAGAAAATTTTCTTGAATAAATAAGAGTGGAAAAAAAAAAGGGTTTAACATGAGCTGACGTTGGGGACCTTGTCTAAGTCAGACTTTGAATGATGTATAGGAAATGAATCAGTGTATAACATAAGGAAAATGAATACTAACTGAGCAAATGAGAATGTCTCAAGCTGTCTGCATGTGCACCTCCTTTAATTATCACAATAACCCTATTATACTGTTCATATGATTCCCATTTTACTTAACTCTCTTCACTATTCAAAGAAGCTAAGTAATTTGTTCTGACTCACACAGTTAGTAAGTAACCAAAATTAGAACCTAATACTTTGGTGCCTTTAAATGGCCTCTCTCAGGAAAAGAAAGGAGGCAGGCTTAGCATGTATAGATGTGTTCAGCTGGGTCAATAGAACTCCCATGGTACTATATGAATCATTTGGTCCCTGAGAGATCTTTTGGGTGGAAGCCATTTTGTTCCATTAAGCAAACAGTAGGACATTTTCACTTTGTTTTTAAAGAAAGCCAAAAGATTTCTCTACAGGCTAATCCATTTGACCATATAAATCCTGGACAATTGTTAAGGCTTAAAATAGTCTTGACTAAAAAGGAGAGGTTTGGGTATAAAATCAATATAAGCAATCAAAATGCATTTCACATATAAGATCTGGACAGACCTGCCAGGCAGAGAGGATCGGAGTGGCCAGAGTGATGGCTGATTCTGTCATGCAGGTAACCAGGTACTCTGAATCCTGCACTACTGAGCATGCTTTCTGCTACTCTACCCCAAGCCCGTCTGTGTGCTGCTGCCTGTGTTGCCAAGTACCTGGGTGTTTATGGTGCAACTAATGCCCATCAACTCTCTAGTGTCCAGCAAATTAATATATGCACTTTGAAGTGTTTCATTTCAGCTAAAACCATAGAAAAATGAAGCTAGGAGGAAAAAATATATGAAACAATAAACACCTTAACATTATTTTATTTAGTCCTCTTCTCTGCAGATGACAAGTTTGAGGCTCAAAGATGTTGTATCATCAACTTTTGTTACCTAACAAAACACTCCAACGTCCGTAGCTTAAAATATGAACTGTTTTTTCATGCTTTTGAGTCTACAGGTCAGCTGGGGAATTCTTCTGATTTAATTCAGAGCTGGGTTCTGGGTTCATTCATGTATGTGATGGCCAGCTGGTGAGTCAGTGGTGGTGGGCTGATCTAGGATGGCCTCACACATATGGCTGGCTGAAGGCTGGGGTGATCCTTCAGCAGGCTACCCTGGGCTTGATCACAGACAGTGTGTACAAGGTCTCTGGAGGCCATCATGTCCACTATATTCTGTTGAAAACTCAAATTACAAGGCCAGACTAGATTTAAAGGGAAGTGAACAGATGTTAACTCTTGATGATCAGGAAGAAAGGCCACATTGGCAAGGATGTGAATACAGGGAGAGATGGAAACTTTGGGATAATTTTTTAAACAAGTCACCAAAGAAGCGAAATGGGGGGACTGGTTAAATGTCATTTGGGCTATCACAGCCAAAGACAAGGGCAACTGAATGTTCCAAGCTGTGCCAGGCCCTTGTGTTCCAGTTATGACTGAGGTCCTCTTCTGGGAATGCTGGCAATTTGGCACGGTGTTGGTGGTATTCAAAGAGAATGGTTCACATGGTGTCTGTTTCTTCTTCATATTAGCAGGTTTGGCCATTGAAGTTAAAAAAATAATTTCTTTACCAGGATCAGAAGCCATAATGAGAATGATTAATAATCATATCTTTAGATTGAAAATAAAGGGGAAAATGCTTTGTTGCTTGAACTCAAAATGATATGATAGTATGATAAACTGACAAGACAGGCTTTCTAGAAGTCTAGCTGTAAGGAGCTCAGATAACTTCTCTATCTACCGAGAGAAGAATCTGGCAGGTGATCCTGACTCAGTGACCTTGACATAGGGTCACTGAGTGACACTATCTGTACACGTGGTGGTACATAGTGTCTGACTTTCAATTTGTTTTCTGCCCAGTCTCCATTAAAATAGTGTCCATGAGGGGAATGGGTAATTTAAACAAAAACTGAAATTTTTTCAACATTGAAGAGAGATACAGACTTTTGGTGCCTAAGAAGATATGGCAGCTGCCAGCAGATGTATCAGTGGAATCTGGTAGAATAAGGATGCATCCATCACATGCCTGGGACAGACTCTGAGGTGTCTCAATGTGTTTCTGTCTAAACAGCTGGTGGCCATGGCTGATCAAATTAGATTATTTTTCTCGTTGCAACTCTCCTTTTGCAACAAGGAGGGAAACTCAGTTTCTGTTGCCATGCACTTAAACCTGGCAGTAGTAGATGTTGTCAGTGTCTCCCATAATCCATCCTCTCAGTCAACTTTGGATGTCATCACAGGCTTGGGGGATAGTTCCTGCACACTTTCTTGCTACTTAAAGCTCCTGAGTCTCTCTGCCTGATGGGTTTCTGTGGCAGTGTGAGCTTGCTTCACACAAAGAAGCAAGCCACAGTTTCTGGGGGAGTTGACACCAATAAACCACCCTCATCAAAAGAGAACTATTAATAAAAAGTAGTGGGAAATTGCTTAAACCTTCTCTTCTCTTAGTTGAGACACTTGGAAAGTGTGTTCTACATACCTTCCTCGGGGCGTCTCCAGCAGATTTGAGCATCAGTTTCTCAGAGTGGGAACCTGCTCATTAATCATCCTGTATTCGCCTTCTTTTTCCCTATTTCTCTGTATTTCTCTTTTGGTGCACTTCCTGAGGTTGCCTCCATAGTATACCTCTTTCACCCAAATCATTGTCTAAAGTCTGCAAAAGAGCACAACAACCACTTACAGAGTGTCACTGGTCACCCAGCTGCCAAACTCAGAAGTTACACCTTGGTCACATTCTGTGGGACCGTCTGAGGCTTGTGACATGGCTGACCTTTTCTCCTGGTGGACTACTTTCTCTGAGCCAGTGGGATATGACCTCAGTTTTTGTAGCAAGTCTCTGATCCCTCACTTTAGACTCTTCTTTTTGTCACTTGCTTTTTCTAATGCAGGCAGCCCCTCGAGAATGGGTTGTCATTTGCTTTTCTCCTCTTACTTTCTCCATTGATGACTTTAGTTTTTAATTAACTTTTACTGCCATATCTTTCTGGATGCACCCCGAATTTGTCACTGATCTCAGGTCTGAGAGGTCCAAGGTCTCTCCCAAATAACAATCCCAAATTACTAGATCAGTCCTGTCCAATAAAAAATGCTTGCAATGATAAAAAAACTCTCAGATCTGTGCTGTTTAAATGGTAGACAACAGCCACATATGGCTACAGAGCACTTGAAATGTAGCTAACGCGGTGGAGACATTGACTTTTTAACTATTTAGTTTTAATTTATAATTATATGTAAATAATCGCATGTGGCTACCTTATCAGACAGCACAATTTTTCACAATTCTAGTTGCCTGCGGGGTGTGTCTTTTTATAATTTTATCTCTTTAATTTTGTTTTCTCTTTGGTAAAATGAGAAGATAGATCAATTCACTTTTTGAATTATTCAAAGGGAATTTAGACAGAAGCCCCACATATAAAATATAAATATATAATAAAAACCTAAAAACAATAAAAAAACCTAGGAACAATAAAAAAGATTTTTTTTATATCTAAAAGATATCAAAATACTCTCTACAGGTATGGTTATTAAAAAGGTAAGGTACTTGAGCAGTAACAATAAAACAAATTGAAGGAATTGAAGTTTAGAAACAGACTCATAAATATATAGAAATTTGGTATATGAAAAAGGTAGTATTTTAGAATAGTAAGAAAAATATAAATAGTATTAGAACCACTGAGATATCCCTTTGATTAAAAAAAAAGGCTAATTTCAAATTACACGTAGTAAACTTCAGATTGATTTAATAGATAGATAAATAAAAATTAAAGACTTAAGTGTAAAACCCAAAACTAGAGAAACTCTGGAAACAACCTAGGTAATACCATTCAGCACATAGGCACAGACAAAGATTTCATGATGAAGACACCAAAAGCAACTTCAACAAAAGCAAAAATTGACAAGTGGAATCTGATTAAACTAAAAAAGATTCTGCATAGCGAAAGAAGCTATCAACAGAGTAAACAGACAACCTACAGAATGGGAGAAAAAATTACAAACTATTTATCTGAAAAGGTCTGGTATCCAGCATCTATAAGGAACTTAAACAAATCTACAAGAAAAATAACAAAACAACACCATTAAAAAGGGGGCAAAGAACATAAACAGACGCTTTTCAAAAGAAGACATACATGTGACCAACAAGTATAAGAAAGAAAAGTTCCACATCAGTGATCATTAGAGAAATTCAAATCAAAACCGCAATGAGATACCATCTCACACCAGTTAGAATGGCTATTACTAAAAAGTAAAAAAAAACAGGTGCTGGCAAAATTGCAGAGAAAAAGGAACACTTATATACTGCTGGTGGGAATGTAAATTAGTTTAGCCATTTTGGAAAGCAGCATGGCAACTCCTCAGAGACCTAAAGGCAGAACTACCATTTAACCCAGCAATCCCATTACTGGGCATATACTTAAAGGAATATAAATCATTCTGTTATAAAGACACATGCACATGCATGTTCATTGCAGCACTTTTTACAATAACCAAGACATAGAATTAACCTTAATGCCCATCAATGATAGTCTGGATAAAGAAAATGGGGTACATATTCACCATGGAATAGTATGCAGCCATAAAAATGAAAGAGATAATGTCATGTGCAGGAACATAGAATGGAGCTGGAGATCATTATCCTTAGCAACTAATGCAAGAACAGAAAACCAAATACTGCATGCTCCCACTTATAATTGGGAGATAAATGATGAGAACACATGGACACATAGAGGGGGAATAACACACACTGGGGCCTACCTGAGGGCGGACAGTGGGAGGAGCGAGAAGATCAGCAAAACTAACTAATGGGCACTAGGCTTAATAGCTAGGTGATGAAATAATCTGTACAACAAACCCCATGACACGAGTTTACTTAGGTAAAAAACCTGCACTTGTACCCCTGCATTGAAAATAAAAGTTAAAAATGACATTAACATAATTAAAACATAAATATAAAAGAATGTTTTTATAGTTGTAAGTGGGGGAAAAGTTGTTAAAAATCTGTCAGAGGCAACATTTCAATTTAAAACTGGGTAAGTCAACCAGTTCATTCCTGTTTTCCATCCACTCTTTTCAGGCAGTGAGCATCCCAGGTCAAGTCTCTACTCTTGGAGCTGACATTCTGCTGGGGGAGATGAGCAATTACTTCCTTAGAGTGACCTACCTTAGGTGACCAAGGATTCCCGTCTATGCCTGTTGTTCTGGCATGATTATTGATAGTGTCCATCTTTACTCCCAACAGGGTCCCAGTGAAATAACTTATGTGATTACCATACTTAGAAGACATCAGGGTGTGAGGGGCTCTAGTTAACAGGACTTTAAGCTTCTTACTCCAGCTATCATAAGAGCAGCTTTACTTCATCTATCTTTCCTTTTTGCTGTAACAAGGGTTTTTCACTTTTGAATGAGCATAATTAATATACCAGCATATTTTCCTAGTCAGTTAAAATTATACAAACGTATGTAATAAACTACAAAAAGCCCCACAAGTCTTTTAATAAGCCCAGACCCCTTCTCAGATGTATTCTCTGTCCACTCATGTTCCCCCATTACTTCCATTTTTACATATATGTATGCATATGTTCTGTTTCTAATTTATGATAATTTTTATATTTTTAAATTAATAAGGTCATAATGTAGTGTAATATGTTACAAAATATTAGTATGAGGCGATATCAGAACAATTGAATTCTTGTTTTCATTTTATATGTGTTAGAAATCTTTCAGCATAAGTAATTTAGGTTTATACTTTTGTTTTCAATGACTGCAGAGTATTCCACAGTGGAAATGGTGTGGTAGGTAGCATAATGGACCCCAAGGATGTCCCTGGATCTGTGAATATGTTAACTTACATGGCAAAAAAGACTCTGAAGATATGATTAAGGGTATAAACCTTGGGGCTTCAGATGGGAAGGTTATCCTGGATTATGTGGCTGGGCCTAATCCAAGCACAGGAGTCCTTATTAGTGGAAGAGGAAGGGACATAGATGGGTCAGGGAGATGTGACACAGGAAGGACTCAACCTGCCCATTGCTGGCTGTGAAGATGGAAAAGAGGCTAGAAGCCAAGGAATGTGTCAGCCTCTGGAATCTGAGAACAGCCTTCAGCTTATAGCCAGCAGAAAAATAAAGACCCCAGTCCTACAATTTAAAGGAATCGAATTCTGCCCACAAATGAAAAGAGCAGAAAACTGATTGTCTTCTAAAACCACCATAAAGGAACACAACTTGCTGCCATCTAAATTTTGGCCTTAAGCCCAGGTAAGACTTCTCTGATCTATACAACTGTAGGATAATAACTTTGTTTTGTTTGAAGTCTCTAAGTTTGTCATACTTTGTATGACAGCAATAGAAAACTACTACAGATGGTAAGCTGTAAGCCGTAACGTATCCCTTCTATTGATAGACAATAAAGTTATTTCCAATTTTCTTCTATTACAGTGTTGAAAATGAACTTGCTTCTCCTTTCATCTTTAGGCATATGTGCCAGTAATTGGTTAGAATACATTCCTCCATAATGAAACTATTTTATCAGAGAATAGAAACAGTTAGAGGTTTTGCTAAGATTACCACATTTTCTCATAAATGTCATTACAAGTTTACACTCCTGTGAACCATGTATTAGTCTGTCATTTGCCTCTTCTTTCACCATCCTAAGAACTGGATATTATTATCCTTGTTATTTTTTGCCAGGTTATTGAATGAAAATGTTTTCTTCTTATTTGAGTTTGGATTCCCCCTGGTTACTAGTGAGACTGAACATTTTTTGTATTGTTACTAACCCTTGGCGAATATTTTGTAAATTGTCCATTTCAAGTTCATCAAGTTCTACTGTGTAAATCAGCTGCTTTTAATGCCTTTTGAAGTGAAACAGATGATCAGTGAATCCGCCAGTACCACAGAGCTGAAGTCTGGACTCATGTTTCACTCCTCCTACCCTGTTAATGCCCAAGATTGGTCCACATCTCCAGGTGTTGCTCCTTTCTAGTTCCTCTGCTGCCTTCCAAGTCAGACCCCAAGTTACTCACATCCTAGTGGCTCTCAACTGCCCCTCAGTCCTCTCCTACCATCCAAGTCCCCTTCTTAAATGGAAATTTTGATCTTACTGATCCTAAACTCAGAAGCCTCAACAGTGGCTGCCCAGTGTATCCAGAGACACATAGTTTCCCAGGTTGATTGGCCTTGAAGTCTCCGTGGTATGACCCCAGCTGCCTTCCCTCCCACCTTTTCCCTTTAATGTTTTACCATGCAGAAATGTTTCTAGTTCCCAGAGAACCTTTCACTTTCTTAGGCCTCTGATTTTGTTATTGCCTAAGTAGTGAATGCCCTTTATTTCTGTTTTTAACCACTCAAAATCCTTTTTGTATTTTCAAAGTACATTTCAAAATTCCTCCTCATATAGGAGGTTGTTTTTTCCCACCATTTAGTATTAAAACTTTCTAACATACAGAAAATTTGAAAGAATTGTATAGCGAATGCCCATATATCCCCACCTAGTTTCTACCATCAATACTTTACTTTTGGTGTTTTAGCCGTGAAATTCTCGCCTATGCCTATGTCCTGAATGGTTTTGCCTAGGTTTTCTTCTAGGGTTTTTATGATGTTAGTTCTTATGTTTAGATCTTTAATCCATCTGGACTTAATTTTAGTGTAAGGTGTCAGGAAGGGGTCCAGTTTCTGCTTTCTGCACACTGCTAGCCAGTTTTCCCAACACCATTTATTAAACAGGGAATCATTTCCCCCATTGCTTGTTTTTCTGAGGTTTGTCAAAGATCAGATGATTGTAGATGTGTAGTGTTGTTAAAACACTGAAAGCAAGGGCAACAAAAGCCAAAATAGATAAATGGGATCTAATTAAACTCCGGAGCTTCTTGTACAGCAAAGGAAACAATCATTGGAGTGAACCGGCAACCACCAGAATGGGAAAAAGTTTTTGCAATCTACCCATCTGACAAAGGGCTAATATCCAGAATCTACAAAGAACTAAAACAGATTTATAAGAAAAAACAAACAAGCCTGTTCAAAAGTGGGCAAAGGATATGAACAGACACTTTACAAAAGAAGACATCTATGAGGTCAACAAACATATGAAAACATACTCATCATCACTGGTCATTAGAGAAATGCAAATCAAAACCACTCTGAGATACCATCTCATACCAGTTAGAATGGCAAGCATTAAAAAATCTGGAGACAACAGATGCTGGAGAGGATGTGGAGAAATAGGACACTTTTACACTGTTGGCAGGAGTGCAAATTAGTGCAACCATTGTGGAAGACAGTGTGGCAATTCCTCAAGGACCTAGAAATAGAAATATCATTTGACCCAGCAATCCCATTACTGGTTATATACCCAAAGAATTATAAATTGTTCTATTATAAAGACACATGCACATGTATATTCATTGCAGCACTGTTTGCAATAGCAAAGACCTGGAACCAACCCAAATGTCTGTCAACAATAGACTGGATAAAGAAAATGTGGCACATATACACCATGGAATACTATGCAGCCATAAAAAATGATGAGTTCATGTCCTTTATAGGGACATGGATGATCTGGAAACCATCATTCTCAGCAAACTGACACAAGAACAGAAAATCAAACACCGCATGTTATCACTCATAGTCGGGTGTTGAACAATTAGAACATGTGGACACAGGGAGGGGGAGCATCACACACTGCGGTGAGTTGGGTGGGACTAGGGAAGGGACAGCAGGGGGTGGGGAGGGTGGGGAGGGATAATGTGGGGGAGGAAATACCAGATATAGGTGATGGGAGGGGAAGGCAGCAAACCACCTTGCCATGTATGTACCTATGCAACAATCCTGCATGATCTGCGCATGTACCCCAGAACCTAAAGTACAATAAAAAAAAAAAAACTAGTATGTTTGCTTTATCATATATCTGACCACCCATCCATCTTTTATTAATCTCTCAATTCATCTTATTTTTATGCATTTCAAAGTAAATTGCAGACTGTATACATTTCTTCCTCTTCAACTTATGATGGGGCTACATTCCACTAAACCCGTTGTAAGTTAAAAATATCATCATAACTCAAAAATGCATTTTATATACCTAACCTAGTGAACATTGTAAATTAGCCCAGTCTACCTTAAATGAGTTTGGAACACTTACATTAGCTACAATTGAGCAAAATTAACAAAAATCCTATTTTTTAACAGTCTTGGTTATGTCATGTTTCGAGATATCTCATGTTTTGTATTGAATACTGAAAGTGAAAAACAGATTTGTTGTATAGGTACTTGATGTACAGTTTCTATTGAATGCATATTGCTTTCGCACCATCATAAAGTTGAAAAATCTTAAGTTGAAACATTACGTCGTGGACCATCTGTAGTTTCCTATAGAGGTAAGATTTGCATGCACTGAAACACACACATGCAAAGTATGTCGTGATGAGTTTGAGAAATGCATATAACTGTGTAATCCAAACCGCTACCAAGATAGAAAATAGAAAGTGCCATCAAATCTGTTCTCAGCCATTTCCATGCCCCAGAGGCCATCACTATTCTCATTTTTTCAGCATAGATTAATTTTGCCTGTTCCAGAACATCATATAAATGATTAGAATGATTGTGTTATATAATTTTTAATATATCTATCCCAAGTATGTATTTTGTATTTTGTTATAACACTTCTGAGTTACCCTTCCTTTGTTCATAAAAATGCTTTCTCAAAATGGTCTCATATAGGAGTAACATGTATTCATCTCTTATGCCTCCTACTGTATAATTAACTCTATGAGGTCGGGCTTTGCAATGCACATCTCTGAATATACTGTTGTATCAAGCATCCTACCTTACTTCTAATAGGGAATCCATACCCATTTGCTGAACTAGAAAGCAGAGTGTTTAAAATAATCCAAAATATTAGAAGAAGCACACTTCTTGTGTTGTGCTATCTTGGATTGAAGTTTAGAAGAGCAAGTGTTCTTAAGTCTCTACATTCTATGAGAAGTATGTAACAAATATCTGATTTCCCAATTGCTTCTTCTCATTTTGCAAAGCAGGACACTGGGTACCCTCCTGGTAGCATCCTCAAAGTGGGTACATTTTATGGCAGAAAGCAATTTATACCTGCACACTGGCACAGCTCCTTACAGCTCTTAGAATCCCCAATAACATGAATAGAAAAAGTTCATGGTCAGAAGCAGTGTCATAAGTAGAAATTTTGAGTTAAGACCGTGAGTAGGTAAAGAAAAAACAGGTCTCAATAAGTGCTCAACCATGAAGAATCAGTTCTGCATATCCTACAATTCCTATTAGAAATTTCCATAATAATAATTCTGCGTTTGACTTATTTGGAAGAATCAGCTTTGTGCATAACAATGTGCTAGAAGGTTTGGAAGATACAAAAACACAGTAAGTGGTTCCTGTGTTTGTCTTCCAGGAGCTTAGTGTCTTATGGGGTGAAAATGTCATTGAAGAGCACACAGTAATATGTTGGGGGTCAGCTTGATGACCCACAAGAACTGATTAACCTTCCAAAAGGTGCCAATCCAGAGTATGTTAGTTCTTTCTTCATGTATTGGGTGTTTATTTGACATTGTTGAGGAAAGGGTGAACTACATTTTTTAAAGAGTTATGTGTTTATTAATCATAAAATTACTACTGTCATAGCTGCCTCTATTTCTCCCACAGAATTCAGTTGCTAGAATGAAATATTACTCTTATCACGTACCAATCACAAAGCACATTTGGAGCCAACAAATCAAGCATGATCAAGATCAATGTTCATTTCTGGGACTTAAGAAAACACTTCATTTCTGTTAAAAAATAAATTGGCTATTTTTCTTGAAAATGGAGGCCTCTGCTCTCCTTTTCATTTTGCTCCATGTCTTCTTCTGAATTATTATTTATCTTTTTTGGTAGCATTTGCACTTAAACAGAAAACAACTTTTGTAAAGGAGGCTGACACTACAGGTACTGTTGGGAGGCCTCCTGGATGATGGGACAGATACTATGTTCTCTCAAAGAGCAAAAAATCATTAACTCTATTCCAAGAAAATTACTCACAGGGGTCTTCACAGAGAGAGCTCACATCAAAGCCTGTTCTTTTTTCTCCTCTCTGTGCTCCTAATGTTGTTTTTTGAATCTTCATTTGTGCATTCATATTCATTAGGAGTCAAAGCAATGTGCCACCCTAGTTAATTTCCCCATACAGACAGCAATAGAAATTCCTATGATATTGCCTGTGATGGGTAGTGAGGAATCCCTAACTCAACTTGTTACTTTTCCCCCAGTGGGTAAATGATTCTTCAGAATAGTTAATAGGGCGTTGAAATCCGCACAGACAGAAATGCTAATGCCTCTGCCAAATACCTACGATTATCAGCTCAATCTTTAGTGGCTTGAATCTGACATAAATCCTCTGAATGTATTAAAGTCAGCCATAGTACCTGGCAGAGAGGCTTGTTATGTTGACCTTGAGCAAAGCCTTCCCTGACAGCAATTCAATAGAAAGATGGGTGTCAGGACTGTATTTTTATAAAGAGAAAGAAGAAGCTGTTTAAGTTAAGAATTTACTCTTATGCACCATAAAAGCCTCCTGTGTATAAGCTACATTCCAATGAGACCCTGAGAAAGATCGACAGTATTCCAGGCCAAGAACGGGGGACATCTAACTGCCCATTATTGCTTACTTCACTGTAGGTGCTGAAAGTACCTAATGACTTTGTCTTCACTTCAGTAGAGTTTTATTGCTATAAACTGTGATATTTTGGAACAATATGTGCAGGAGATTATGTCTCTAAAGTTTCTCATAATCTGTACATGGGAATATATTGAATAAAATCCAGAGAGATTTCTCAATTAGAATTAACTGCTAATGTTGAAATCCCCTGCATAAAACATGAAATAAAAAGAGTATCATTTATAAAATAGCTAAAGACCCAATTTTCTTTCAAGTGCACATTAAAAATTGTCAAGGCCAAATATCATAATAATGTTGAAATAATAATATTTGGAAATGTTGGATTAAATATAAATAAAATTAATTTCATCCATTTCTTTTTACTATTTTAATGTGGCTACTAGAAAAGTTAAAATTATATTTGTGGCCCACATAGTATTTCTAATGGACAATCTTGCTCAGGAGGAGGGGTTGGCAAGGTGGGTCATGAGCCATATCTGGCCTGCAGCCTATTTTTATAAATAAAGCTTTATTGAAACACAACCACACTTGTTTACATATGGTTTATGTCTGCTTTTCTTCTTTATATCATCAGCCTTTTTAATTTTAGCTATTCTTATAGAAGAGTCCACTGTGTTTTGACCAATTGTTTTGTACTCTCCCTTTCTTACTATATGTTACAATAATCATTTATGATCTTTTCTCATTTCCTCCTCCATTGGACTCAAAGTATGACAGGGCAAGGGGCCTATCTTTATTTTTCACAAAGTGTCAAAACATTGTAGAAATATACCCTGCTATGTATATTCAGTGACTGTTGAAAAGTATTGCAATTTCAGGAACTTGAATCTCAGTCACAGAAGAGAGAGAACTATGATAAAATAATTTTGAGAATTTCTGGGATGCCAGGCTACCAGACCATGTTTTAAAAAGAGTCAGAAATGGATGCTCTATTTTTAGAAATTAATGAAGATTCAATATCCTTTAAATCCAAGGACCATTGGAAAAATTGAGGAAAGAAAACCACAGAGCCAAGGTTGAAACTGAGGTCCCTCAATTCTACCACTTAAGGCATCCCCGAAATTTTACCTATTATTTCACAGTTCATCTCTTATCTTGTTACATTGAAAAAACAGAAGTTGTAAGAGAACAATCTCATCTGACTACCAGGAAATCTATCAGCCCACATACATCTACACTGCTGTACACTACCTTCCCTTCTGCTCCAATCGATGAACTGTTCCTTTCTTATTTTAGGATGGAACTTCCTCTTCTGTACCAGCTCCTGTGTTCTCTTGCTTACTGAATAACTCCATCCTTAAAACCCTCGCTCTTCTCCACCATTAGTTTCTCCTTTTCTTGGATGATTCCTATCACCAATCATTTTACTTTAAGCATCTTAAAAATCAAACAAAAAACGCTTTCCTCTAATCCACAAATAGTCCCTTCCTCCCAACCATTTCTCTGCTTCACTTTGCAGCAACAGTCCATGAGGAGCTATTTAAATTTACTGTTTCCCAGAAACAAAGATAAATAGCTGGAATTTAATTAAATTAAAAAGCTTCTACAGAGCAAAAGAAATAATCAGCAGAGTTAACAAACAACCCACAGAGTGGGATAAAATCTTCACCATCTATGTATCCGGCAAAGGACTAATATCCAGAATCTACAAAGAGCTCAAACAAATCAGCAAGAAAAAAAAGTCCCATCAAAAAGTAGGCTAAGGACATGAATAGACAATTCTCAAAAGAAGAATGGCCATATACAAATGGCCAACAAGCATATGGAAAAATGCTCAACATCACTAACAATCAGGGAAATGCAAATCAAAACCACAATGTGATACCACCTCACTCCTGCAAGAATGGCTATAATCAAAAAATCAAAAAATAATAGATGTTGGCATGGATGTGGCGAAAAGGGAAAACTTTTACACTGTTGGTGGGAATGTAACTTGGTACAATCACTATGGAGAACAATGTGGAGATTCCATAAATAACTAAAAGTAGATCTTCCATTTTATCCAGCAATCCCACTATTAGGTATCTACTCATAGGAAAATAAGTCATCTAGAAATTACACTTGCACATGTATATTTATAGCAGCATAATTTGCAACTGAAAAAATATGAAACTGGTCCAAATGCCCATTAATCAACAAATGGATAAAGAAAATGTGATACGTGTGTGTGTGTGTGTCTGTATATATATACACTATGAAATACTACTCAGCCATAAAAAAGAACAAAATAATGGCATTTGCAGTAATCTGGATAGAATTGGAGACAATTGTTCTAAGTAAAGTAACTCAGGAATGGAAAGCCAAACATTGTATGCTCTCACTCACTTGTGGGAGCTAAGCTATGAGGACACAAAGGCATAAGAATGATAAAGTGGACTTTGGAGACGCGAGGGAAAGGGTGGAGTGTGGTGAGGGATAAAAGGCTACACTTCGGGTACAGTGTACACTGCTCTGGTGATGGGTGCACCAAAATCTCAGATATCATGACCAAAGTACTTATTCATGTAACCAAACACCATGTTTCCCAAAAACCTATTGATATAGAAAATAAAAAAATAAAAATAAATTTACTGTTTCCACATCCTCAGCTTTCTGTTTTCTCCTCAGTCCCCATGCCCATTGGCCCTTCATTCCCACCATGCCACAGAAACTGTTCTTGCAAAGTTCCATACCCACTACCATCTCGCAACCAAATAGCAAATTTTCAATCCTCATTCTATTTAACTCTTCATTAGTTTTTGACACAGTTGCACATTCCCTCTTCTAGATGTACTTTTCTTGCGTTGGATTCCAGGATAACACTCTTCGATTGTTTTCCTCCTACCTCTTTGGCCACCTTTTATAAAATGTATGTGGGGATACTCCTTCTTTTTCAGACCTCTATTGGAGTCCCATAGCACTTTCTTTTTGTCTTTGCTTTTATTCAATCTCTACATGGTTTTATCAGTCCTATCACCTTAAATACCACGTGTGTGCTAATAAAATCCAAACTTTTTCTCTCTTCTGACTCCAACTGCCAACTTAACACCTCCAGGTATACGTCTCATGGATAAACAGAAATCGTTTGTGATTTACAATTTAGTATCTCCCATGTCTACTCCCCAAATTGCTCTTCTTTCATCTTTATTATGTTGGTAAATAACATTAACATTCACTAATTTGCTTAAACCAAAAATCTACAAGTCATTATTTATTTTTCTCTTTTCTACAACCTTCCAGTTTAAACCTAAATTGTTAGCAAGTCTCTGCCTTCAAAATGTATCTGGGTCCCAATGATGTTACTCCATTTGCACAGCTGCCAAACCAGTCCAGGATACCCTCATCTCTTGTGTGGACTCAGCAATGATGTGTTTTCTGGTATTCTTATGTAAATGTTTTACCTCTATCACACTGTGCTTCTGCAGCCTGTTATTCATATAGCATCTAGGGGTAATATTTTAAAACATACATCAAACAATGCCACTCCTTCAGCAAAAGCTTGAATAACTCTTTAGCCTATTTATATTGAAAGAGAAAATTCTTATCATGGCTTCCAAGGGTCTACATGATCTGCACCTTGATGGTCTTCTCAATTAATTCTCCTAGTGTCCTTCCCTATGCACTTCACTCTAGCCACACTGGCCTTCTCACTGTGCTCTGAATATATAAAGCCCGCTCCTCCCTCAAGGCATGCCTACACTATTCTTTCTACCTGCAGTGCACTTTTCTAGATTTTCTCACTTATTGCTCCTTTAGTTAATTTATGTGAGAGATAGCCACTCTGTCAGAAGACTTCCTTATTCACATTACTACAATAAAGCAAATTTTTCTGATGCTCAGTATACCCCTAATTCTACTTTGCTTTTCTTTATGATACTAATTGCCATCAGACATTTTGTTAGACATTTATGTTACATTATTTTTTGCTTTACTTATTGCTTAATGTTTTGTTTATATGTTTATTTTCAGTATCTTCTTCTAGAATGTAAGTGCCATTAGAGAAGGGACAGTGGTTTATACTGTATCCGGCTTGTACTAGGTTGCAAGAGCCAACTCTCATTTAAAATAAAGTAATAAAAAAAAATAAAAACTTTCTTTTATTTTCAGTTCAGAGGTACATGTGCAGATTTATTATGTAGGTAAACTCATGTCATGGGTGTTTGTTGCACAGATTATTTTGTCACCCACATGTTAAACTTAGTACCTATTAGTTATTTGATCTGAACCTCTCTCTCCTCCCAGTCTCTACCTTCTTGAAGACCCCAGTGTCTGTTTTTCTCCTCTATATATCCATGTGTTCTCATCATTCAGCTCCCACTTATAAGTGAAAACATGTGGTATTTGGTTTTCTGTTCTTGTCTTAGCTTGCTAAGGATAATGGCCTCCAGCTCCATCAATGTTCCTGCAAATGACATTATCTCATTCTTTTTTACAGCTACATAGTATTCCACAGTGTATACATACCACATTTTCTTTATCCAGTCTACCATTAATGGGCATTTAGGTTGGTTCCATGTCTTTGCTATTGTGAATAGTGCTGCAATGAATGTATGGGTACATGTGTCTTTATGATAGAACAATTTATATTCGTCTGGGTATATACTCAGTAATGATATTGCTGGGTTCTGTCTTCAGGCCTTTGAAGAATCATCACACTGTTTTCCACAATGGTTGAACTAATTTACACTCCCACCAACAGTGTATAAGTGTTCCTTTTTCTCTGCTACCTTGCCAGCACCTTTTTTTTTTTTGTTTTTTTTTGACTTTTTTTATTCTAGCCATTCTGACTGGTATGAGATGGTATCTGACTGTAGTTTCAATTTGCATTTCTATAATGATAAGTGATATTGAGCATTTTTTCATATGCTTGTTGGTTGCATGTATGTCTTCTTTTGAGAAGTATCTATTCATGTCCTTTGCCCACTTTGTAATGTTTTTCTTTTTTTCTTGTAAATCTAGTTTCTTATAGACGCTGCATGTCAGACTTTTGTCACATGCATAGTTTGGAAAAATTTTCTCCCATTCTGTAGTTGTCTGTTTACTCTGTTGGTAGTTTCATTTACTGTGCAGAAACTCTTTGGTTTAATTAGATCCCCTTTGTCAATTTTTGCTGTTGTTGCAATTGCTTTTGGAGTCTTCATGAAATCTTTGGTCACTCCTTTGTCCACAATGGTATTAACTAGCCTGTTTTCCAGAGTTTTTATAGTTTTTAGTTTTACATTTAAGTTTTAAATCTAAATTGGGTTGATTTTTGTATGTGGTATAAGAAAGGGGTCCAGTTTCAATCTTCTGCATATAACTAGTTAGTTATCCCAGCACCATTTATTAAATAGGGAATCCTTTCCCTATTGCTTGTTTTTGTCAGCTTTGTCAAAGATCAGATGGTTGTAGGTGTGTGATCTTATTTTGGGTTCTCTATTCTGTTCCATTTGTGTATGGAATCCGTTTTGTACCAGTACCCTGTTGTTTTGGTTACTGTAGCCCTGTAGTATAGTTTGAAGGCAGGTAGCATGATGCTTCCAGGTTTGTTCTTTTTACTTAAGATTACCTTGGCTGTTTGGGGTCTTTCTTCTTTCTATATGAATTTTTAAATAGTTTTTTCTAGCTCTGTGAAGAATGTCATTGGAAACTTGATAGGAATAGCATATAATCTGTAAATTGTTTTGGGCAGTATGACCATTTTAACGACATTGATTCTTCCTCTCCATGAGCTTGGAATGTTTTCCCATTTGTTTTTGTCATCTCTAATTTCTGTGACCAGTGTTTCAAAGTTCTCATTGTAGGGATCTTTCCCCTCCCTGGTTGGCTGTATTTCTAGGTATTTTATTTTACCTTTGTTGTGACAATTGTGAATGGTGTTCCATTCCTGACTTGGCTTTCAGGTTGACTGTTGTTGGTGTATAGGAATGAGAGCCAATTCAAATTTCCAAAAAAATTGAGAACTGGTCTTAAAAAGAAACAGGCAGTATAAATTAAATGATAGAAGCTTATAATTAAATTCATCATATTGAAAACAAGTGCAATACTCAATTCTCATCACTTTCTAATTGCTTTATTACATTTTATTCTTATCAGTGTGCTTTCAGTAATTTGCATCTATCATATCTGCAGATTAAACATTTGATGTAATGTACTACTGCACATCTTTTGCCAAATCTGAGTTCACTTATGTTGATAGCTTGAAACTGACCATGGTTGGTGTAGTCACACCATGGAAATTGGCAAATGCTACAAATCAGAGCTTTCTTTTTGAGGATTTGCAAGAAGTCCTTAAACACAACCTGGACGTCCTTAAATACAACCACAACACTTGGGTCAATAGGAGGAATAAATGTAATCTTAAAATATTTAAAAGATTTAGTAAGGCTCAGGGTGTATGTGTGTGTGTGTGTGTGTATGTGTGCTTATGCACATTTTTAGTCAAAGCAACTAAAAAGAAAAAAAGTAAAAAAATGTGTAATTTAAAATGAGTCCAGGGGCTATGAACAGAACCATCTGTGGTTCACTAAGGAAGAGAGGGATGAGAATAATTCCTGCAGGCCGATGATGGGATTTTAGTAAAGCTCTGTGTTTCTGAGCAAATGAATGCATGTGGACTCACACCTGTCCTACTGGTCCATGATCCCTGAATTGGCTCACAGGTGGCCCCTCTGCCTCTTTTTCTCTCCATTCTCTGAGGGCACCTGGATGTTTGTGCACCTTCTGCAGGTCATTTTGGTCTACACTAATAAGCATTCAGGCCAAGAACGTTGTAATTTCTTGTAGGTTGCTGTTTTTTTTAGCTCATCAACTCTACCCACCTGCTAATTCATGCAGAAGTTTTAGATGCTGTGAAATGTTATACTTCCAGACTTAAAATAATGGAGGCCCAGGCAACTCTGTGTTTGAAAGCCCATATCCCACCTGCACAAGTTGTCAGATGCTTGTTTGAGCAATATAAATGTGGAAGAGCAGCACCATCCTTTCTTTTTCTAGATTTTAGTTCATTGCATCATACAGACCTCATAACCATTGCAGAACTCTTCAAGGCCCCACCACACAGAGAGAAGCAGCTAAGATTCACTGGAGTACAAATTCCCAAAACTCAAAACAGACTGGCTTAATAAAAGAGAAAATATACCTCACCAAAGAAAATGTACAGATGGCAAATAAACATATGAAAAGTTGCTCTACATCATATGTTGTTAGGGAAATGCAAATTGAAACAACAATGAGATACTACTACACAACTGTTAGAATGACCAAAAGCCAGAACACTAAAAACAACAAATACTAGTGAGACCATGAAGCAATAGAAACTCTCAGTCGTTGCTGATAAGAATGCTAAATGGTATAGGTACTTTGGCAGATAGTTTGGTGGTTAATTACAAAACTAAATAATACTCTTACCAAATGATTCAGCAATTGTGCTTTTAGGTATTTACCAAAATGAGTTGAAAAATTATGCCTGCATGAGAACCTGCACATTGGTGTTTATAGAAGCTTTATTTATATTTTCCCAAATTTGGAAACAAGCAAGATGTCCTTCAGGAAGTGAATGGCTAAATAAACTGTGGTGTATCAAGCCAATGGAATATTATTCAGGACTAAATAGAAATGAGCTATCAAGCCATGGAAAGACATGGAGGAAATGTAAACATATATTACTAAGTGAAAGGAGCCAATTTGAAAAGCCTACTTGCTGTATGATGCCAGCTATATGATATTCTGGAAAATGCAAGCCTATGAAGACAGTGAAAAGATCAGTAGTTGCTAAAGGTCTCAGGGAGGGAGGAATGAATATGCAGATCTGAGGATGTTTTATGGCAGTGAAACTCTTTTGTAGGATACTATAATGGTGGGTACATGTCATTATAAACGTGTCCAAACCACAGAATGTACAACACCAAGAGTGAAGCTTCATTTAAACTGTGGGCTTTGGATGAAATGATGTGTCTATATAGGTTCATCAATTATAAAAAATATACCACTCTAGTGAGTGATGTTGATAATGAGGGAAGCTCTCTATGTGTGGGGGCGGCAGTTATAAGAAATATCTCTGTACCTTTTACTCAGTTTTGTGGTGAACCTAAAACTACTCTAAAAATTATATACATATATGTAGACACATACACATACACACACACACACATGTGTCATGGAAAGGGCGTGCTTTAGGCACAGCTTGATCTGTGTCTCAAATAATATAACAAGGACCGGTTTTCACTCTCTACATCTCTCTTCTCCTCTCTATCCTCATGTTCACTTTATATTCAGACATTTGCTCTCCTAACAGACCTACGATGACTAGGCATTTCCAAACTTCATATTTTCTGGGCTACAAATTCCATGAAAAAGGATAGGAAATTTTTCAAAGTCTTGAGGGGGAAATGATAAGTGATACTTGAATTTATTTTTAATTTGTTGCATAATATGCAAGCAATATAGTAACTCATTTAATTTTTATATCATCCATGTGAGAGGTGTGCTTAGATTATTTCTGTTTTAGAAGTGATGGAGCTGAGGTAGAGAAAGGCTAAATAATATTCTAAGGCCACAGGCCTAGCAGGTGGCAGAGAACAGACTTCAATTCAGACTGAGGATCTCCAGGCTGTGAGCACATGACTTCCCACATGATCTGCTACACCACATGATCATCCAGAAGGCCTTTTGCTTCTCATTGGCTCTGATTGGCCAATATGCATCAATTCCTGAATCAATGCCTGTGGCTGTAGGCAGAGTCACTCAGCCCTGAGTCCAGTGTTGTGTCCCAAAGTTGCAGTACCCTTCCCTGTCCGCATTACATAGACAAAAATAGCAGCCAGGAGGTCTCCGTAGAGCTCTTAAGTAAAGTGAAAGCTGTAATGTTCACTATGGAAGACTCAAGTTTCAGGGCTTGGTGATTGTCACTGGGGCGGGATGGACTCCCCTACAGATATGCTGCAGGTTCCCTGAACCTTGAGACAGTGAGGGAGGGCCAGTCCCTCCGGCAGAGTGAACAGGCTGAGTCCTCTGTGACCTTGGGAAGTGGGGGAGACTCCATCCCGCTGTAGGAGCTAATTGGCTGCTTGGATCAGCCAGCCTTCCCCTCCCTATAGGGCTTTCTGCTCCCAGCCACAGCACAGACATTTGAGAACTCATTGATGGAAGCCATTTCTGCTGGGCTTTTGAGGGATGCGTAGCAATAAACCAAAAGTGGAGATCGCTATTGAGAAATGAGGGAGTCACATTTTCACCAAATGAGTCTCCCCCGGGGCACAGAGACAACCCCTCTGGCAGTCCAGACCTTTCCACCTTGTCAGTTTAATGAATTTCAGCACCATAGCCTGCTGGCAATTGCCGGTGCTTGGAGTGAGACAGTGATGTAATCCTGATTAAAATATTTAATAAGGATTTAATGAGAGGTTGTCTCCTTGTCTTCAATCATTTCCTGGTGGAGAAGATTCTTGAGCAGAACTCATTAGAGCTGTTCCTTTGCAGCTACTGAAATTACACTATTTTGAAATTACTCAAGGTTTTCAAGAAGGAAACTCATTTCAAGTCATTATTTCCTAATAAGATTCTATAGTATAAAAAGTGTTTCTTTTCCAGATCTATCTAGTGTACCTTCTGTGTTATGATAAGTGGAATGTTTAAGATACAAAACAAAAAAGCATCCTCAACAGAATCCAGTTCCTGGGATCACCCTGGTTACACAGGAAGCTAGAAATCTCAGCCCCAACATTGACCATGTTTCATGATCTTAGATAATGAATTTTAAGTTTTTAAGTTTGTTCGTGGTGGTTTTCTGTTCTTGTTTTGTTTGTTTGTTTGTTTTTGAGATGGAATCTCACTCTGTCTCCCAGGCTGGAGCGCAATGGCGAAATCTCATCTCACTGCACTTACTGCAATCTCCGCCTCCCAGGTCCAAGAGATTCTCCCACCTCCACCTCCTGAGTAGCTACGACTACAGCCACAGGCCACCACATCCAACTAATTTTTGTTTTTAGTAGAGACGGGGTTTCACCATCTTGGCCAGGCTTGCCTGGAACTCTTGATCTCAAGTGACCGCCCACCTTGGCTTCCCAAAAGTGCTGGGATTACAGGCATGAGCCACCACGCCTTGGCCTAATTTTAAGTTTTTTAAATACAGAAAATGGTGTTAAAGGTAATACTTGCCTTATAAGATTTATTTCAGGAATCAAAGAAATAATCTGTAGAAAGTATTTAGAAAAGTTTCTGATGCATAGTGAGAGCCCAATGGGTGTGTCTAATCAAAGAGCCTGGATTACATTAAAGCTAAGTCAGAGAACTTTCTGCTTGGAAGGTTGACAAAGTATAAGGACCACCATCTAGTCAGGTTCTGCCAGCAAATTGCATTTTATTTCAGGTAATCTTAATGGCCATCCAGGAAGCTGCTCCTGTTAGAGCATTTGGAAAATTACATCCAGGTGTATAGGGAATTTATTATATGACCAAGAGTGCATTTTTACTCAGAATACTTTCCTGTATATATGCTAAAATAATTGCTGAAATAATCACTACCTATATGGAAGAAATAACACCGTGTTGAAATAATTGCTACCTATATGGAAGAAATAATCCCATGCTGAAATAATTGCTACCTATATGGAAGAAAATATGAGGTCCTTTCCTCATTCCACATACATATGTAAATTTCAGATAGATAAAAGAGCTAAGTAAAAACAAAAATAATAATCTTGGAACAAATTACAGGGGAATATTTTCATAACCTCGAGGTCACGGGGCATTCTTAAGCAGGGCAGGGATCGCAGAAACCATCACAAAATGGAAATATTTGACTAAATATTAAAAAAAAGTTTAATATATCATTAGTTAAGTGAAAATGTAAACCATATAGACTGTTAACATAACTACAACAGAAATGGCACGATAAAGATGACTGGTACTGATGTTCAAAGAACTCCTTCAACTGATAAAATTTTTAAAAAAGATACAGAAGTCCAATAAGATGCTTAACCCTATGCAGGAAATTACAACTGACAAATGAATTACCATTTTTTTCAGTCTTCATAATTGCAATCCAGTGGGGTGAGATTAGCTTTGTTTTGTGGGAGGAGTGTAGTAAGGCGAGGAGCCACTGCCATACATTTCTGGTGGGAGAGTAAGTTGCTAACACATTTGGGAAAATTACCTAGAAACATGATTTAAAATTGAACATACTGATATTCTTTGTCCATGCCATCACACTTTAGGGAATGTTGCCTACAGAAATAAAAACACAGGAAGGTAATGATATATAGAGGAGAATGTTTATTGCAGCTTTGCCTAGGAAGAAAATGAAAAGTAAGCTGGAAAATGCATCAACAAGGTAAAGATTGAATACATTCCAGTGCAGACATGCTATTGAACATTATACAGCTTTTAAAGAAAATGAGTTAAGGATATTTATTTATTTTCCCATCTCCCAAATATGTTTTGCTAAGTCTCTCTTGCCTTTCATCTAGCTTTTCTCAGCATCAAAAGGAGGCTTTACTGTGGCTTTGTTTACATTTTTTCCACTTTGTTTACTATTGTCCCATCAATAGTAAGGGAATTGGACTCTGGAAGAAAATTCACCTGTTAGATTCATATTCTCTGTGGCATGAAATTGCTGCCTGAGACAGAGTTGAGGGAACAAGAGGAATGAAATATTGAAAACATATCAGGGCTAGCATGGAGAAGAACACAGGTAGCATAGAAATTATTCACTTAGTCTCTTTGCTTCATAATGAATATTAAGGGAGTGACTTCTGCTGTGGGGGGAGGGTACCTCTATACAAGATCATAGAGGATTTAGCCTTACAACCTAGGCTTGTTCTCATGACAGCATAGTTAATGTGACTATCTTCTGGGACCTGCCAGCTACAGTCATGACTATCTGCTACCTCATCAAGATCAATTAATTATTTTTCTAATGGCTTTATTACGGTGCCCTGTGATGACTGCAAAAACAGTTCTTATAATATCTGATCTAATTCCTTCATGCTGTCGTGTCTGCAAATAATTATTAAATAACTGATATGTGTTATACACTATTTTGGGCACTGGAAGAGTGAATCAAACAGACCAAATCTGTACTCTTAGGAAATTGATACTCTAATAAGTGGCATAAGTGTAAACAGACAATAGAAGAGTAAGTGTATGGATATATAGAAGAGGATGATGAGTGAATAAAAAAATAAAGCATATAAGGAGATGGAGAGTACATACACGTGGGTGTGCGTACACATACATGTATTATTTAAAATAGGGTGGTAAGATAGGTCTCTCTGCACAGAGACCCTAGAAAAGTCAGATCCTAGCGAAGAAAAAATATGGATTAATGGGGGATTCCCAGGAAGGAATGTTTCAGGTAGAAATAACAGAGAGTGAAAGTCTTCCCAGGCAGGAGCATTCCTGGTGTTCATGTTCCCAGGTAGAATGAGATTGTCAGTGCATTTGGAACAGAAAAAGGGAGGGGGAGAGTGGAGAGAGATGCCCTCATGGAGGAATGAGGTCACCAAAGTCCCCCTAGCTGTGGTGAGAATTACGGATTTTACTCTGCTTAAAGCCATCTTTTTGAACAGAGGCTGATGAGATCTCCATTAACATTTTATAAGGATCCCTTTGGCTGCTTGAAGAAACAGGCAAGAGAAACAAGGGCGGGGAGCAGCAGGAGTCTGCTTAAGAGGCTCTTTCAGAGGTTCAGGGGGAGATTATGGAGCCTGGACGAGGATGGAAGCTGTGGAGGCAGCGAGCAGTGGTTTAATTTGGGACATCCTGATGACGGAGCTGAGCAAATTTGCTGATGGCTCAGATACGAGGAAGAGAGGAGTTGAGAGCAACTCTCCAGGTTTTGGCTGAGTCTCTGGGAGGTCTCCTTTCACAGACATTTCTAGTCTCCTGATCTATATCCAGAGGGTTCATTAATCAGAAAGTGGTGGACATTTTGCACGCCAGACTTCGGGGTGAGCTCTGGAGAAGGCTTGCTCAGTAGGGTCTCACTCCTTCAGTTCTCTAGGTGAATTACAAAACTCACATTTCTAGCTTCCTTTAGAAGTGGACAAAAGTTGACCTCATTCAAATAAGTCATTTAAAACTCAGAAGTATCTCATGTGGTCTTTTTCTTATTCCTAATCTTCTTATTCTGATTTTGAGGTTGAAACACAGGGTCAAGTTCTAACACAATTTCTTCAGCTCAGCAGAGTTATGATTTGAACCCAAACCTTCTGATCTCTGTGCCTCACCATGTGATGTTACAGGTGAACCTGCCAAGTCATTCCCACGCCTTATCTAATCTATAGTTCACAATGACCTTGCCCATCATGTGGAGCAGATAGAAATAACTATATGGTGTGAACAAGAAAAGTGAAGCTGAGAATGATGTACTGAGATGCACAGAGATCACGCTGTTTTGGGGTCATGGTGAGGACCTGAGTCTTCTGTTACTTAGCACCGTGCTGATGTGTCATGGTCCAGGGACCTGGAAGGCTACTGAAACAACAAAACATTAACAGACAACTCATTTTTTCCCCCAATCTAGAATCTTGCTAAAATACTGAGTTTCCTTAAAATAGGGCTTTCTGGGAAGCTAAATTCAGCAAGGCTCTGTTCTTGCAGAGTCTACTGACTTACTTAACTCCTCTCAGAGAAGATTTTGGTAAAGTGCTCCAACTCAGAGCTCCAAACTCCCCCACTGACCAGCAAGGGTCAGTGCAGAGCGCAGAGCCCCAGTCAAGAAAAATGAAATTTCCTAAATCTTCTCTGCACTAAAAAGCTGAAGTGGTTGCTCCACCCCACCTGGAGCAGGCTGATCAGAGAAGGCTGATCTTTGAGGGAACAAGATCCCATCCTTTTCAGGGAATCACTGCTCCATGTCAGCTGAAAACTCAGAAGGCACAGAGGCACCAGGGAAGGCGCTGAAACCTTTCATTCCTGCCGCCTCCTTATGCTTGCCTCCAGCCTGCTGCCGGAGATGAAGCTGGCTGGCTTCACTCTGAGGTGCTTTGCAGCCCTGTCTGCTTAATTTCTGATGGACCCTCAGTGCCCAGGAGAGCGCATGTTTTGCTTGTGATGTCGGTAATGAACTGCCGCTGGGAACAAATTAATGAGTGTGTCAGAAACTGCAGTGGAACTGCATTTCGATTCATAAACACCACAATGAAAATGCCAGTTAAGCTCTGGTATAAATACACACAAACTCTGAAGATGCAAACTCTTTTTTCTTTTAATGAGAGAAGAATTTAAAATAACATCATTCTGCCCTGAGCAGCATTGCCAGGGGAGAATTCCGTAGCAGATAGTTTCTTTTTTAAAAAAAAAAAAAGAAAAAAAAGCATATTTAATACATACAGACATTTTAGAGACATTTAATTTCACTTTTTACATTTGGGTACATACATACTGTACTTTGAAATATACATAGCACATATACCATGTATGGGTTTACAGTGTACAAAAATGCAGAATGTCAACTTTATAGGTTATGTACCATGTTTATTAAATTTTAAGATCTTTCTCTTTTATTGACTATCATATGTTTCCATGGCCTTTCATTAATATTCCTCAATATTCTGAGTTTGGAATTTAGATTCGGAAATTAAAATTCAATAAAAAATAACCCCATTTGTTCAGAGACCTATAACTTTAAAGTTCATGACTAGGGAATGTAAAGAAACTTCCATCACTCCGAAGGTGCAGCAGGACTGTGTTGGGGTCACTGTAAGCCTCTGAGTTTGTGACTCACCACTGATATACATACAGATGCTTGTGTTTATGGAGCAAGATGTTGCTAGGATTGAAGGCCTAATACAGGGGTTCCTCAGAGCCCCCAAAGAAGGCTAACTACAGGGTTTCCTACAGAGCCTCTCTGTAGCACCAGGGGCTGCTACGGAGAGGGTTGGAAGAAGGAGAAGGAATCTAAGTAGTCAGGCTCCAGGCTTTCTCCTCCCAATTCAACCAGAGCCTCTTTTCTTTTGTCTGCTTTACTTATTAGGGTTCCAGGTAAGTTTTTATTGTATATTATAAATTAAAGTTAGACAGCTATAGGTTAGTAGTAGATTGAGTATGAGTTTTGCAACAGTTAAGACTTGACTTCATAAAGTAACTTTAGGATTTATTAGCTCTTTGATGTGGGGCACATGTAACTTCTTTGAATCTTGGTGTCTGTCTAAGACAGAGTAATCATAATGCCCATTTGCCTGGTTGCCATAAGGATTAGAGATAGTGAATTAAAATGCCATGCACTTAATTGATTTTATCAAAAAACTGATTATTACAACACATTCTGGCTGGTAACTAGTCATAGATTTAAGTGGTTTGTTTACTTCTGACAACTGAAGAAGATGGCTAACAGAAGGTAATTTCACCTTGAGTCAGAGAATCTGTTTTAGCTAATAACTACCTCAAATGTTAAATAGAGTTTTAGAAAGGAGAACAAAACTTGTTTGAAAATATTACTTATTTATCATCAGTGACCAATCTGAATTTAGAATAATTATGGGATATGGTTTACTAAGGCTTGAAGAAATAGTTTAACCGTTCTTTTTACCACCCCGTTTTCAGTTATGTAGTCCTCAGTTGTTCTTTAGTAACTCCTTAACATTGTAACCTGTGAATTTCCATTCAAAACACTATGCAAACGAGAAATCACAAGGACTAAATCAGGAGTAGGTGGCTAATAAACTTTTCTAGTGTAAAGATTTGTCTGTGTTAAACTCTAGTCTGTTTGTCTGACTTCAAAAATTGGATTTTTGTAGGGGCCATGTCAGTGTTCTTTCCTTTGCCTATATCCCTCCAGTCTTATTACAGATATGCCTTGTCGCATCACATATTTTACTCTATTCTATCTCAACAGATTGACTTCCTATTGACCTGGCATTTTTTTGTTTGTTTGTTGTTGTTTTTTTTAGAGATGTAGATCAATTGTGAATGAATTGCTCAGTGGTCAAGATAATGGAAAGAATGACAAGGAATGCCCTGCTTTTAATAAGGGTCTTAGTCTCTAAGGGATATGAAGTGAGTTATATTTTAGGAATTATACATGATAATCCAAACTGAATGATACTGGCCAAGGGAAAAGGGAAGATAACTTGATCCTTTCCCATTTAGCTGTTTTTTGTTTGCTTGTTTGTTTGTTTCAAATAGATTTTTGTCTTTTGGGCAGCTTTTGGAAATTCTACTACCCAAATTGAACTATCTCAGCTTAATTTTATGCAGCTCAAAAACCAAAGAAAATGAGATATTATATGACCTTTTCAAACTTAGCAATTCAAGGTACAATTTTAATGGATTGATTCCGTTTCACATGGGCAGAAGACCTTAAACATTGTATTCACAAAGCATTAGTGAATGTTAAGTTCTTGCATAACCCAGTAGGTCCAGAGATGGGACACTCATTTTGCTCATTTAATCCTGAAAAATTGATGTTGTAGATAAAAATGGCTTCTATCTGTCATGAGAATTTATCCTTGAAGGGCAATTAATCAAGATATAAGAAAGGCCTTTAATGAATCCTTCCAGACAGAATTAGAGAAGGTTTGAGGATTCATTCAAAGGCACACCTACCAGGCTTTCAGAAGTGCTTGTTGAATATTGAGGACCATTTTAGTACAGCTGAAGTGTTTCATACCAGCCAAGGTAGGGTCTAAGCTCAAGGTTCTCAAATTACTTTTCTGTGTAATGCATGAAATGAAACCAAATTGAGAGGCAATGGTAAGTTACTCAGCAAAGAGGAGTGATTTGTAGGTAGTTAAAGGGTGAACCCCAGCGTGTTTTGTGAACCTCTATTCAGCTCCCCTAGGAGAGGAGTTTTTTTATTTTACAAAGTTCTTTTGCTATGACACACATTTTGGAGGGACATATTTTAGTAACAGAAGATATCATTCACTGTCAGGAGACCACCAGGACACTGATGTCAATTAAGATACTGATATGGTTTGGCTGTGTTCCCACCCAAATCTTAACTTGAATCAAATCTCCCAGAATTCTCAAGTGTTATGGGAGGGACCCAGTGGGAGGTAATTGAATCATGGGGGCCATTCTTTCCTGTGATAGTGAATAAGGCTCATGAGATCTGATGGGTTTGTCAGGGGTTTCTGCTTTTGTTTCTTCCTCATTTTCTCTTGCTGCCACCATATAACAAGTGCCTTCTACCTCCCGCAATGATTCTGAGGTCTCCCCAGCCATATGGAACTGTAAGTCCAACTAAACCTCTTTTTCTTCCCAGTCTCAGGTATGTCTTTATTAGTAGCATGGAAGCTGACTAATACAGATACTATCTTAGTTAATTTTCCTAGAAGCAAATTCTGAGATGAGGATCTAAGAGCCAGTGGTTTATTGGGAAAGCACTCCCAGGAAACACTAAGGCATGAGAGGAAAGGTATTGATAAAGCATGAGTTTTTAATCTCACTGGGAAGCTCTAGGAAATGCTGTGGAATATGCTTCAGATTTATTATATATGAGGAGCAAGAAGGGTCAGGGTAGAAGAGAAACAGGAGGCAGTGGCAGGGTGTGCTACAGATGGTGACATTTTCGTGAAGAAACTGATACCAGAAAAGGGCTTTGGAGACTGGGATGAGTTTGGAAAGCACAGGGAGAAATCCTGCACATAGAAAGAGAAAGCAAAAAGAGGGAGCCAAAAAAAATCACAGGGATGTGAGAACATTGGATACATTGATTCAGGAGTGAGGAACAGTACTGGGTTAACGATAACCACCCACCATTATTAATTTTTAAATATCCACAGAATGGTTATTATACATGTAGGTTTTCCAATTCCTGATTCTTTGTTTCTTCCTGTTGACTTCTATTTGACTAAATCCGTGATGACTACTACTGGAGGACAAGTAAGGAAAAAGAAGTGAAGGAGGAGGAGAAAGGTGAGAGAAGGATGAAGGGAAGAAGATTAAGAAGGAGGAAGAGAGGCTCATGCCTGTAATCCCAGCACTTTGGGAGGCTGAGGTGGGCAGATCATGAGGTCAAGAGATCGAGACCATCCTGGCCAACATGGTGAAAGTCCGTCTCTACTAAAAAAATACAAAAATTAGCTAGGCATGGTGGCGCATGCCTGTAGTCCCAGCTACTCGGGAGGCTGAGGCAGGAGAATTGCTTGAATCCAGGAGGCAGAGGTTGCAGTGAGCTGAGATCACACCACTGCACTCCAGCCTGGTGCCTGGTGACACAGCAAGACTGTGTCTCAAAAAAACAAAAAAAAAAAAAAAAAAAAAAAAGAAGAAGGAGGAAGAGAGCAAAAACAATGTGGACAATATACTCTAGATAGAAGTTTTTGAGAATGGGTTTATGGACCAACGTTAAATTGTGACAACTGCTTTTTTTTCTAGTCCACGGCAGAAAGAGAAATAAAAAGGCAATGTAGTAAAATTGCCATAAAGCTAAATCTAGTTTGATAACTTCTCAACATTTGTACATTAAAATTTTCTCTCCTTTATGTGACAATTTAATGGATGGGTTTTTTTTTTTTAGAAAAATACATTCCCAAAGCAAAATAAAGAGTTAGAAACTTCATGCTCTTCAATAAACAAAAACTGTGTCTATATATTTTGCTGGTAGGAGAAATCCAGAGTCCTAGGATAATTAGCCTCCTCATCAGAGGCATTCCTTACATCATTCTAAAGAGTCAACAAATGGTAATGACTGCAGGTCCCTCCTTAGCAAGGCTGCACAGAGAACACTGTATATTAGAGTGGATCAGAGCACAGGCTGAGGCTGGAGAAATTAGGACTCAGTCCTGCATGGCCACTTGCTGTCCATGAGAACTTCTGTGGATTATTTAACCCTTTTGTGTCTCAAATTATTCATCTATAAAATGGATCAAATAATTACATGTACTTTAGAAAGTTGATATGAAAGTAAACCAGTTAATACAAGTACAATGTCTAGGACAAGATCTTCCACACACTAAGCAAGCAATAAATGTTGCTGTAACAGGAAATTTCCCAAATTGAGTTTCATACAACTGGAAATTTCCCAAATTGAGTTTCTAAAATAATGCTTTATTACTAAGTTACTTGGTCTATATATGCTACAACAGGTAGAGAAGTATTTTTAAACAAAATATTCAAGTAAATAAACATAATTTTACACACTGAGGGCAGAGATATCATTTATTAGAGGTAACAACTTTTAAATTCTTGAGATGCAGATGATGATGATTTGAGACGGAATCTCACTCTTGTTGCCCAGGCTGGAGTGCAATGGCTCGATCTCGGCTCACTGCGACCTCTGCCTCCCGGATTCAAGCAATTCTTCTGCCTCAGCCTCCCTGGTAGCTGGGATTGCAGGCATACAACACCAAGCCAGGCCAATTTTTGTATTTTTAGTAGAGACGGGGTTTCTCCATGTTGGCCAGGTTGGTCTCTTGACCTCAGGTGATCGGTCCAAAGTGCTGGGATTACAGGCGTGAGCCACCGCACTCATACACGTACTCTTTAGATGGACTCTATTGTAAGAAAGTTACATTTGTATGAAGGCATTTGTAAAGCTTTTAAGATTTAATTTAATTTATTAATTTATTAATTTATTTTTTGAGACAGGGTCTCACTCTGTCACCCAGGCTGGAGTGCAACAGTATAATCATTACTCACTCACTGCAGCCTTGACTCACCCCAACCAGCCCCATCCTGGGCTCAGGTGATCCTCCCATCTTAGCCTCCTGGGTAGCTGAGACTACAGGTGTACCTCAACATGCTTAGCTAATTTTTTTTTTTTTTTTTTTTTTTTTGAGACAAGGTCTTGCTATGTTGACCAGGATGGGCAACAAGGGGTCTTCCCACCTTGGTTCTCAAAAGTACAGGGATTACAGGTATGAGCCACCACACTCAGTCAACACTATTTCTTGACTCCTTGTTTTTACTGGCATTCTTTGCAAGCGTTTCTTATTCTAATTGGCATGGAAAACAATGCCGTTTTTTTGTTAGTTAAGACACTCTGGAAATTTGTAACTATAGTAACTACGTAATACTACACTGAGATGGGATAGTTCCCTTGACCCCTCCACAGACCGGAACTATAGTGGCTCATATAACAGCCCCCTGCTGGCCATTCCTCACTGAAGGGAGTATGTGAGTGAGGGACGGCAGGAACCGGAGGGAATGAATGCTAGAACCAGTCAGTGGCTCCTCTGGTGGGAGCAGGCTTTGTGTGGACCCCACAGCAGCCTTCAAGTGTGTTACAACCAATGTTCTTTCAGCTCTTCCATTTAGGGATAGCCAAGTGTCAACCAGCTCAGCAGAGGGTCAGGGCGGCAACCCCTGCCCTCCTGGCACCTGGGTTCTTGTCAGACATCCAGGAAGATTTAGGTGACACGAATGTTTGAGAGGTGATGAATGTGGAAGTCTTTATTGAGTGGTGGGTGGCTCTCAGCAGAAAGGGAGGCTGGAAAGGGGAAGGGGAGGGCCATCTTTCCCTGAAGCTTGGCTATTTCCCGTTGGGCCACTTTCTGAGGCTGCATCTTCTGAAGTTAGTCTCATCTATCTGTAGCCTCCAACACTTAGCCTCCTGTATCCTCCATGCTCAGCCACTCCTATTGCTCTACCAGGTGAAGTCTTTTATGGGTACCAGATCGGGTGGGCAGTCCAAAAAGGCAACATTTGGGCAGAAAAACGGGGTCAGCTGTTTTCACTTATGGCTGTGGTTCCAGTCTTAAAAGTGGGGTTTAGCCGGGAGTCCAACCCTTCTGGATCATTTTCATAACAACTGCATTATAGAATAAAAAAGCAAGTGAAAGTGATCAGTTTTCCAGTTTTAGATTTTTCCTATTGTTTCAGCAGCATTTTATTGAACAGGGAAGTATGTAAGTAGAAATTTGGGAGATGACAATGGTTATGCCATGAGATGGAGAGTCTGTGAAAGACAGAATAAGCAGGGTCTCCACAGGAAAATGAAAATGGAACAGATGGGCTAATTCTGCATTTTCAAGAGTTCTTCCAAACATGAAAGCCATCCCAGTGGACAAAGAAAAGAAGTTTTGTTTGAACTCAGCACCTGAAGCAATAAATGCTGACTCTTTTCCCATTATCTTAAAGGAAAATCTTGGCCAAGATAGTGGGGAGAGTAATGAGAGGAGGAAGACAAGACAGGTTTAAGATACATTTGCTTCTTTATCTCCTAATGGACAGAATACAATTTGATTTAAATTCCAAGCAACATCACATTAGCTGAGTTCAGCAGAACTCCTGAGAGAGGATTATTGGCCATCTCTAATCACTTCTGAAGCAGTCACTTGGCTGGACTTTCAAAAGTCAACTGGTTTCCATGTTCCCTGGAGGTGCTGGCTAGAGTACCTGGGAGAGACTTTATACTGTTAGCTTGTTTCTTTCTTGTATTGTCCCTATACTCAAGGAAGCCACAAGCAGCTGTTTGTGGTTGTCTACCATAACTTGTTGGGAAAGTGCAGTTCACAATTATGGTTTTCAAAATGACATTTTCCAGTCTGACAAAATACATTTCTATTTTAATTCTTGTTTTAAGAATGTGGAAACTGATTTAAATTGCCCCCGCCCCACTGCCATGCACCTTCTCTTCATTGCAGGTGGTAGGTTGATAACATCTGGGTGTCTACCCTGGATGGCTAAGTGTAGATCCAGATGGTTATTTACATTTAATTCAATATGATTACATCCTTTTAGCAGGAATACCATGTCCTTCATATTTTCAACTTATTAAATTCCTACTATGTGCAAACAATTCCTTTTCTGGGTGCCAAAAGAAGAATGTCAGTGAAATGCAGTGTACAACCTATACACATACACACAAACACACTCACATACCATGGATATTTGATTAAGTAAATTCACCATGAACAGTGGATTTACATATTTTGAGAAATGGTGATTAAAGTTAGGGTTTGCAGAATGGTATTACTTAATGTTGAGTAGCTTCTAAGATGAAAATGCTGAATGCATGTTTTAAAAAAGATGATCTGCAAAAATATAATTTGTAGAATACAACATTTTTAACCAAAGAGTGAATATTGTGATGTAGACTGAAAATCAGAAAATTAAAAGTGGATGAAATTTGCTCTGAGTTTATAGATTTTGCAGTTGCTGCTTTATAATTACCAAGTATGTGTGAGGCCCAGAGTCACACAACGAAACTGAGTACAAGATTAAATTTGCAGATACAGCATTTCTGAATCTGCAGATTTCTCATCAAATGCTAAAGCTCCCTCAAGGTTTGTATTGCAGGTGGTGATTAAAGAATAGTCAAAGAAATATTCTCTTTTTTTCTCTCTCTCTCCCTCTGTCTCTTGCTGATATTATTACCAGAATATCAGCTGGTGTAACTCTAGGCTAGTGTGGTAGGCACGTGTCAAAGAGTTTCAGCAATACAATTACCACTAATTGGGGGAATAGAAAACCCTGCTGTTTTCCTCTCTGCCTTGCAGGGGGAGAGAAAGAAAATCAGACCCCATGGGCTCCCTTAACTTTCTGCCACAAGATTGTACAGGCCTGGCTGGAGATCTCAGTCTGGTTTTGTCCCTCTCACTTCTGCACATGCTCCTGTGTCACTGCCTAATTGGACAATCAAAAAGTTCTCTGTGTAGTTGTTTAGCCTTGGCCCAAGATGTTTCTTGATATCATATGTCTATGTCTTCTAAATCCAGCTTATGTTTAATTTTTTGGGATGCCTTTCCTAATCACCCCGAAGCAGATACCATCATAGCTGCCCTCCTCCATACACACACACTTTGTGGGGTCCTAAGACAAATCACTAGTTCTTCCTTTATGAAGTGATGCCATATTTGTCTCCAGCACCAGACTGTGTGATACTTAGTAGGCGAGAACCATGATGCATTTAATCATCTGGTCTCCTGCACTTGTAGGCAGTTCCACATGGTGGAAGCTCAAAAGATGTTTGCTGAAGGAATCAGGAATAAAGGAAGTTATCTAACACCCTGGCACCTGAGGATCTTGAAGTAAATCCAGTATGTATTAGCTCTGGTGGTTTTTCTTTCTTTTCTTTTTAATTTTTTTTCCAGTTATGAAGAATGTAGCCTTTCTTTTTTTTAGATGGAGTTTTGTTCTTAGTGCCCAGGCTGGAGTGCCATGGTGTGATCTCAGCTCACTGCAATCTCCACCTCCCGGGTTCAAGCAATTATCCTGCCTCAGCCTCCCGAGTAGCTGGGATTACAGAAGCAGGCCACCACACCAGGCTAATTTTTGTATTTTTAGTAGAATCAAGGTTTCACCATGTTGGCCAAGCTGGTCTCAAACTCCTAACCTCAGGTGATCCTCTCAACTCCCAAAGTTCTGGGATTACAGGCATGAGCCACCATACCTGACCAAATACAGCCATTTCTGACATGCCACCCACTTTCAAGTCATAAGTTGTGAACTCTTTTAACATTTGAAAAAATATATATAATAGAGGCAGGGCCTCTCTGTGTTTCCCAGGCTGGTCTCACACTCCTGGGCTCAAGCAGTCCTCCTATCTCAGTCTCCCAAAGTACTGAGAGGACAGGCATGAGCCACTAAGCTCAGCCATGGGCTACTATCTGGAAGTAATTGTAGTATAGAATGCAAAGGAGATGAGATGCCACCTCATCTGCCTTTTCTTTAGTCCTTAACTGCAAAATCAAATCTAGGGCCTTTAGCATTTGAGGAGGAATAAAAAGAACTGTATCTGTGAACCCCATCTTGCACTCCATTTCCCTGTGTGACTCTGGACTCCATGTTTATTTGAGGATTAAGAGAGAACAATTTAAAAATTTATACATTCAAAGCGAATTTTATTCACCTTTGCTTTTCTGATTTGAAATCCATGTTATAATACTCATTCTTTGATTGAAACTGCTGCATTCTATCAATTATATTTTAACTTTGACTTAAGAAGTCTTCAAGGCATATTTCCCGAGAACATAGCAATCTATGAAATGCTGGATCCATAACATCTTGTCTTTATGTCAGTACAAAGCAAATGTATTATTATTTGCTGAAGCAACTAAGCCAAATATTAAGAAAGTATGGAGCAGGCCACTGCAACTTACCACTTCACTGTGTATCTTACTGGACCATAGATATTCCTCCAAAAGTTAAGCATTTAAAAGGGCAACTTCTCAATTTCACCAGTAGATATTGAGGGAAGCCCCAGTAGTAAATGAACTAGACAAACAGGAATCCGAATAAAGTTTCTAAAGCAATAATAGTAAAATGAAGGGTTGCATTTCACATCATGGACTCAGTATTGAGTAAATCTGAAAAATCATGAACAATTGTTGTAAATAGTGAACACATAACAATGATACATCGTGAAAGTAATTTAAAATAGTAACTTATGTTTTATGCTCAGCGGACATATACGTAGGGCAAACATTTATGTTTAAGTTCCTCCACGGAGTCATAAACTGCAGAGACAGTATTTCAGTGAGTCTCAAACACTTAAACAGCAGAACCCATTCTTATTGACATCTTCTACTCAGAGCATGAATTGGCTGAAAAAACTGAGCACTTCCTTTTCCTTTCGTTTTTTTTTTCTTTCAGTAGCTTAGTGGGTACAAGTGGTTTTTGGTTACGTGGATGAATTGTTTAGTGGCGAAGTCTGGACCACTTTTGTTTTGTTTTTATTTTTGTTAAGGTAAAAACAAGAATGACCAAGCCTCTCCTTGCCTTTTGTAGTCATCTCTCTGAAACCTCAGAACTTTGTTAGATCAGAAATGTGACCACCAAATTAGAAAGGCTAAATAACCATAGCTAAACATTTGATGTTTCCTTATTTTATTTAAAAAATCATTCCTACTTATTTTTAACAGGTGATATATGTATGTGGTGAAAAGTTCAAAAAGCACAAAAGGAAATAGAAATTTCCACTTTGGAGATGACAGCATTTAGCTGCTATGTGCCCTCTCTCTTTACATAAATCACTTGAGACAAGAAGGAAAAACAAGAGGGACAAACGGAAAAGCCAACTGCACATTAGACAAAGTTGGGGACAATTGAAATATTGAATTAGAGTGGATGGAAAGGGCATCAAACTACTATTTAAGCAAATTACTGTGGCTATATACTATTCAAATTACTGTGGCTATATAGTAAACTTCAGTTTTTGTTTGGTCTAATCCTCCACCCTCATTTTTGCCCCTTAATATTCAAGATTATTTTTGCTTGCCTATTTTTTCATATGAAATTTAGAGTGACTTTATCTTGTTCCAAATAGAATACCACTTGCCCTTTTATTTAGATCACCTTCAATTTATTAAACAAGGAGGGCTTAGTAGCTTTGTGATACTAAGAACATGGGATTTTTTTCCCATGTTTTTGTGCTACAAAGTATTTTTAACAGATTGCTCATATTTTTGTTAAATTTATTTATGTACCTATTTTTTGATTGTTACTTTATGTGATATATCTTATTCCATCATATATTCTAATAACTTCAATGTATGAAGGTTATTAAAGTCTGTGTATTATTTTATTTTTGTGCCCAGATACTTTTTGAATTTTTGAATTATTTGTTTTAGATTTTTTTTTTTTTTTTGAGATGGAGGTTTGCTCTTGTTGCCCAGGCTGGAGTGCAATGGTGTGATCTCGGCTCACTGCAACCTCTGCTTCCAGGTTCAAGCGATTCTCCTGACTCAGTCTCCTGAGTAGCTGGGATTACAGGCATGTGCCATCACGCCGGGCCAATTTTGTATTTTTAGTAGAGACAGGGTTTCTCCATGTTGCTCAGGATGGTCTCAAACTCCCAACCTCAGTTGATCAGCCAGCATTGGCCTCCCAAAGTGCTGGGATTACAGGCATGAGCCACTGCACCCAGCCTGTTTTAGTTTTAAGTTAAATTATTTCCAGTTTCTTATATGAACTTCTGCAATGTCTATTTTATTTCTTGGTTTCTCACTGTAATTTTAAAAATTTTCTTTACCTATATTAGTTGGTATTTCTTAAGCAATGTTACCTAATAATGATGATAGCATCCTTGTCTTATTGCTGACATTAATGAGAATGCTTTTTAGTATTTCCCCAATAAACCTATTGCTGACTTTAGGCTGTAATCATTAATATTTCAAAGCATTGTTTTATTTCTACTTCATAGTGTTTTTTAAATCAAGAGTGGATTTTGATATGGTGTGTGTATGTGTATATGTAAAAATTATAATATTAATATATATGTGCAAATATGGCATTTAATGTGTGTATATGACATATATGGCATTATATATGTGTATATGTATATATATGGATATTATATGTATAGAATAATGCCATTCATCATCATAAATTCCATAAAGGCATTTTGTAGAATTTATGGTGATGAATGTCCACTTTTTGGTCTATTTATAGGATAAGTTATATTAATACATTTACTAGTATGGATGCCTTGATAAATTTTTCTGTTGAATTTCATCTTATTATTTTGTGTTATTTTTTGACATGCTGCTGCATTTTGTTTACTAATTTTTTGTTGGGATTTTTGTATCACTTTTTATCATGGACTTGATCTAGAGTTTTCTTTTATTGTATTGAGTGTCAGGTTTTGGTAGCAGTGTTACAGTATTTTCAAAGAAAAAAATAACTTTGAATTTTTTTTTCCTTTTTTCCTGTGCTTTAGACAAAGCTAAAATGATAAACATTAGAATTATCTGTTCTTTCAAAGTTTAGTCCAAGCGCCCTGGGAAACCATCTGTGCTTGATGATGTTTTGGAAAGGCAGGTTTTTGTAATATTTCACCCCCTATGGCAATTGGATTGCTTGGATTCTCTATCTTTTCTCGAATTGATTCTGGTCAAGTTGCTCAGCAATAGTCATGGAGAATCTGTTAACTATACAGAAAGCATATTTTTGGAAGCATTGTTGACAGCTATATGGGCACTTTGTATTTCTTTGTTGAGCTTTTGTAAAGTCAGAGGATATAAAAAAGCATAAATTCAAAACATGTGCCACAGAATTGCTAAAACAAGCATAGGGGAATGTCTTGACTGTAAATGTGCTACTGTCTTCCAATAATGGAAATTGGCAGAAATATTTGAGTGACAGGAAAAGACAGGGAAGGTTTTCAGAGCTTGTAGAAAGCTAAGATGTTGCATAGCTCACAAAAATAGAGTCAGTCTTCTTCGTGAGAAAGCTGCTTGGCAGAAACCAATATTTCCATCACTTATTATTTTAAAACTCAGTTTCTCACCCTGGGGAATCACTAATTTCTGGATGTTTGTCACAAAGCTTTGGCACATCCTTATAAATACCAAAAAGAAACCCTCTGCTGCTTCTGCTTACCATCTCAGATCATGAGCTCATTCCTATAGTGTCAAGTTTTTGAACTACTCAAAGTGTATTGTGCCGTGCAGGCCTAGAACTGAGTTAATTAGACAACAGGAAAGTAAAGAAAGAAAGCAGAAAAATTAAATCATTTTTAACCACCTACTATGTATATGATATGATAAAAACTCTTCATATGCTATGTTTTTTTAATCACATCAATTTTACAGAGAACTAACGAGGTCAGTGAAGTTAAGTGACTTCCTTAAAGTCACATTATTAATGCATAACTGAATTGCAACACCAATGTTTTCTACTACATTATCTTGTAACTCAAATGACAAAATGAAGAGCTTCAAAAAAATAAAAGTGCAATTAGTAGAGTGAAATATCTATGATCCTAAGTAAAGGGGTTAAAACATTCCATGGGCAATAAAATCTGCAAATATCAAAATTTCACATCTTAGGTAATCATTTTAATTCCTGTTTTATCAGCCTTTTATCACATCAGGGAAATAAGCATTCTTATTAGTTTCTATTTTAAAGTTGTTAGGCACATTAAAAAGAAAGGAAGAAAATTATGGCTTTGTTTCAGCAACTTTCTGGTCAGAGAGGTAATTTTCCAGGTCAGCAGTTAGTTCCTAAATGTGAATGCTATTTTGGTCTGACCTAAACATCAGCCTACCATCCATAAGAAATTGTCAGACACTTCTCCAAAGACTTTTCTGTGAAAATATAGGCTTCACAGCAATGTACAGGAGACATTTAACCTAGGATGGTTTCAGACACTAAATTGCAGCAGGGAAACAATGCTTCCCAGTGTTACACTAACTAGGGCCCACTGTTTCTTCTCATTAGTTCACTCATACCCCTCAGTAATTTTCTTAGAACTCAGACTTTATTTCATTATTTAATGGGTACAACGTAAGCTATTTGGGTGATGAGCACACTAAAAGCCCAGACTTCATTGCTACACAATACAGCCATGTAACACAATTATACTTGTACCACTTAAATTTACACAAATAAAAAGTGCTGTTTCCAAGTTTTTTATGGAAACCACTATCTCCTTAAAATGATCTTGTAAATAATATTTCTAAAGTTAAAAAAACTTTTAGGAAATATTGAATATCACATTCATGTCTTGGAATCTGCAACATACATTCATGTATTCAAGGCCCTGAGAAGCCATGCAATAAACAAACTTGCTTAATTTTGTTTAATCCAGCACTTTCAAAGTAATATTTGAATAATATGCGTCATAAACTGTTTTCTTTCATTGAATGGAAATGTTTGACAGAAAAACACTGTTGTAAACTAACTTTGAAAATATTGGAACATATTTCTTTCTTCATTTGACCCCTTTAGGATATGTTGAGAAACCTAGGAATATAAAGCAAATATAGGCATGTCAAAAATACTAATAACAATAACCATATTTTACCAATAATATTTCCTTTTATTCATGGAATATCATTAATTTTTCATCCTACCATGTATTCTGCATATAAACTTTTATTTTAAATTAGGGGTTGGCAAACTATAGCCCATGAACCAAGTGCAACCACAGCCTTGTTGTACATCCTGGAGCTAAGAATGTTTTTCACATTTCTAAAAGAGTGTAGAAAAAGAAAAAAAAAAGAAAAAAGAAAAAGACAAAAAATAGAAAAGAAAAGGAGGAATATACATCATGGGCATTCAAATCCTATATTGGACCCTCAAACCCTAAAACATTGACTCTGGTTCTTCACTGGAAATTTGCCCACTCCTGTTAATCTAAACCAAAAAGTTAAAATAATTGTGGTCAATAAAGATATATCACTTGTTATAAATTATATAGAAGAATAAAAGAATAAGGTAACAGTTCATCTTTTATTTTAAAGATTACTCTTAGTCTGGGCTAAGTGCAGTGGCTCATGCCTACAATCCCAGCATTTTGGGAGGCCAAGGTGGGAGGATTGCTTAAGGCCAGGTGTTCAATACCAGTCTGGGCAACATAGCGAGCTCTTATCTCTACCACAAATAAAAATAAAATAAAAATGAAATTAAAAATAAAAACAAAAAATAAGTAAAAATAAAAATTAGCCAGGTATGATGGCAGAGGGATCACTTGAGCCCAGGAATTCAAAGCTGCTGTGAGCTATGATTGTGCCACTGCACTCCAGCCTGAGCAACAGAGTGAGACACCAACTCTAAAAATTAAAAAAATAATAAGATTATTTCATGATAGAATTTAAAATTTAATTACTCAAATAATAAGCATGACAATGAAAAGATAAGAGAGTTCAGGAAAGTCCTAAATTTGGGAGTCTAAACCCTCAAATTTAAATTCCATATCAAAAGGCAACATTTCATCGGATGAAATAAAGATTAGCTTTAATTGACTCAAAATAATTTTGAAGCCTATACCAGTTGAAGAATTTCCAACCTTGTAGAATCACTTACAATTTCATAGTCTATTATTTATAAAATAAGCAGACTGAAGTCACTGCTTCTTAGTTTAAGGAGAGGGTGTAACAATTATCTAGTAATTAAAATATGTGAGGTTAGCAAGCTGCAGCTCTGTTTCACATTAACTAGGTCTTCTCCAAAAGTCACTGAGTCTGGGACAGGTTTTCAAAACACAGATCCCTTAGTTAGATCCGCCCTGTTGAGATATGACTTTTCGGTGTAAGGTAGGTCTTATAGTTTGATAGACCTTCCAGGGACTTCTTTTTTGCTCTCCCCTTCCTCTTCTCTTCCTACTGCTGTGTAACAAACCACCCTAACATTTAGTGGCTTAAAACAACAGTGTAAGATACCCATGTATTAGTATGTCTTATGGTTCTGTGAGTTAACTGGGCTGGGATTCTCTCTTTGAGTCTTTCATGCAGTTGTAGTCAGATGGCACATCAAGATATGGTCATCTGAAGGCTTAGTTGGGCTGGACATCTAAGATGGTTTATCTACATGGCTGGCAGTTGACTGGGAGCTCCTCTGGCACTGCTGACTGGAAAATCTACAGGTGGACCCTTCATGCTGCCTGGGCTTCTTATAGCATAGAGTTGGCTTCCAAACAGAAGTATCCAAAGTCCCAAGTGGAATCTTTTAGAGACCTAGCCTCAGAAGGTCAGAATGTCACTTCTACAGCATTCTATCGGTCAAGCAAGTCACTAAGGCCAACTCAGTTTTGAGGGGAGGAGAATTAGGTTTCATTTCTTGATGTGAAGGGTAGCATGAGGGCACTGAGAATTGTTACTTACATCTTTGGAGGCATCTACCATACTCCACAGCTAGATGGTATCCATTCATCTAAGAAGCTTTATTATTCCCAGCCTAGAAAGAATGAAGGGATGGCATGTCCCCTGTTAATTTCTCACTGACAAGATATTGATACCGCTATTGCCAGTGGAAATGGAAACTACAAACTATGGAGCACTATGATTTTTTTTTTTTTTTAAGAAGAGCTGCATTAGGATGGCTTAAGGTTGCAATTGTGTTATTTTTCTGTGGCAGTTTCTTGTCAAGTAACTCATTTTTTTAACTTCATCAACCATGGGATAAACAGACTGGATTGTACAGTGCAGAGTGTTTCCTTAATTCAAGATTGATGTGATTCTGCAAGCATGTATAACACACACAACAAGGCAATGTGCTCATTGGTGGGGGGTTTCCAGGACTTACGGGATGGAATGAAAGCAGAAATTAGACAGACTGATTTATTGCTCAGGGAAAATCCTGAAAGCAACTTATCTGTGTAAATGTGTCTCTCCATTTATTTAGCCAGGCTGTATAGTTTTCCCCTTAATGCTCTGTCTTTATATCTATAGCTACCCATATATTATATTAATTAATGTATATGTAAGGAATGTTCTTACTCAAATAAGAATTGATCTAGCTATTTGGACTGTGGACTGATCCCTACTCAAGGGATATTATGATGAGGGGGTAGGTATGGGAAAGGGAGGGCTTTTAGTAGGGCTTCACATTCACAAAGATCTTAAGTTTAGATCTAGATGTTTTCTGACTATAGGCATATATATAGTCAGAATGATAACCTGGCACAGATTACAAAGACGTTTATTCTAGTGCTGGACTCAAATTCATGATCAGACCATTACAAAACTGTAGTCCATAAAGATTTTTTTCAATTAAAACTAAATCTTTCTACTGTTTGTGAACAGCACCATCATATTGTTACACATTTGTATGTACATGTTAAAATTGTTGAATTTTTTTTCAAGATAAAGACATCCCATTGGCCATAACATTTGAACTCCGTTTTGACCTTTTTTTTTTTCATTTTTCTTTATATGTATAGCATTTCAAGAGTTGGCAGGGCCTTGCCTTGGCTTTGAGAAGCCACACATCTCCCTCATCTGCATTTTCTGGGGGCCAGGACAGTACTAAAAATGGCTGCTCTGTCTACCCAATATCAATTGCTCTCCCTTACATATGTCACATAGGAAAAAATGCTCATCTTAGCAGCAGATGAAAGAAAGTCATTTTTTGGGAAAACTGTATCTTCTGAAAAAATTCTTTGATATGTGGCTGTTGTGTGGAATTTATTTTTTATTTTTATTTTTTGAATATCAAACAAAGACATTTTTATTCTCCAAAATTAATGGTGACAAGTTTATCTATTTGGTGGTAAAGTTATATATTTGAATTTTCTACTTATACAAAGTTAATCATTCATACTCTGCAAGAAGCCAAAACAAAGTTGCACGGAATTTAGCTTTAAGCTGGCTTCCACATTCGCATAAAAGATGGAAGAGAACTTTAATAATTTTGTAGAAAGAAGCAGCAAAGGCCAGCTGAGCAGTGTGTACAGAGGAAGTTCAAGAAGAGAGGTGACCCCTACACCCACTTGTTGGGTTGTCCCTATATAAATCGTTGTTAAAATGCTCACTTCAGTGAATTCTACACTGCTAGGAAATATTTTTGTGTGAGTGTTCTTTTTGAGAACCTTAGAAGAGGATAATGAAATGGCTGGTTATTTGAACTACATAAGGGAATAATGTGATTGAGTGAGAGTGGGTGCTATAGTTTGAATGTGTTCCCCATAGTTCAGGTGTTGGAACTTTAATCCCCAGTGCAAACAGAATTGAAAAGTGAGAAATTTGAGAGGTGATTAGGTCCAGGGCTCTGCCCTCAAGAATGGATTAATGACATTATTTCTGGAGTAGGCTAGTTATTATAGGAAGGGATTCCTGGTAAAAGATGTGTTTGGCCCTCTTTTCTCTCTTACCTGTGTGATGCCTTCCACCATGTTATGACACACCAAGAAGGCCCTCATGGATGCAGCCCCTTAATATTGGACTTCTCAGCCTCCAGAACCATAAGCCAAATACATTCCTGTTTATTTTATTTTACTCATTTTGTGGCATTACATTATTGCCATGGCAGAACATGGGCTAAGACACAGGATTATACAGCACGACCCCAGCAGGGCAGAAAGTGAACAGCTGTGTTCTGGGCTGCTGTAGCAACAGCAATAGCCTTGATAATGGGAAAGAAGAGGCAGAGGTTTGCTGAGCCTAAGAGGCTTTTTGTCACTGGGGAAAGTAACCTGGGCTTTACCTTTGTCCCACCAATGCTAGGAAGCTTTGCCCAACTCTTCCCCTATAAGGAAACACAACCAGAGTGTGGTTAGAACCAGCTCTTTGGTACCAGATAGATTAGAGCCCATAGTCTGCCTCTTTCACATGGCAGCAGTGAGACATTTGCCAAGTTCCTTAACTCTGTCTGCCTTGTTTCCCCCAAAGTGTATTGCAGTTAATGGTACCCACCTTAATATGTTTCTATGAGACCTAAATGAGATAATGCATAAAACATCCCTGTTGGAGACCCACACTTAGTAAGTGTTCAATACATGATAATTTTTACTGTTATTAGTAACAATATTACCATAACTATGGAAAATGTTCATACATTGGTTAAGGACACTATAGGAGTACCATTTGTTTTGAAGGAACATCATGCTCTGGCAGTTCCATATTTGCATGGAATTTGGCAGTAACAATTCAGAACAGAAATAGCTAAAGCAATAGACACAGACTTGGTGATTTTTCAAAACTGAACTCAGTCTTGGAGACACAATGTCCTCTAGAATTGGAACACAGACTTTGGATCAAAAGTAAACATTAAGACACAAACAAGTAAGACCTATGTGGAACAGGGACCAATGGAGGCTCTTAAGAAGAACAGGAGAGGAACAAATAGAATCCATGGGATTCAGAATAAAAAAAACAAAAACAAAAAAAACTGTGACTTAGAAAGTTTGTTAGATCAAGTCTTCAAGAATCACACCCTGAGGTCAGAATTTGTGGGCTCCCAAGACACACTGGGGGAGGACATGGGGAAGAGAGACAGGGCAAGGGAAGGGTAGAAGCCAGGCAAAATCACAATATTAGAAACCCCAACCTCAGCCAGATCTCAGGGGAGCTCTGCAGCCTGGCTTGCTCTAGGATTTGCTTCTCTTGAGGTAGGGAAACTGGCTTTTGTTACTCAGCACTGGTAAGTAATTGTCACTTTCCAGCTCTCACTATATGGCAACAACTAGAAACAGAATGGAGAATACCTGATGGAGGTCAGTCACCCTGGCCAGAGCTGAGATATGACCACTCATGGCATAATATTCAGTTGGCACCCACCAGGATGGTCAGACTAGTTGTTCTATTTAAATGCTTCTGTACAGCCACTGGGTGGTAAAGGGCCATTGCTTCGAGACCCCTGAATGCCTGATAAGCATCCTGCTGCCTCAAGCCCACCTCCAAGGCCCTTCAGATCTCCCTAAAGGCTTCTGGCTACTTATCTGATTGTCCAGTGGCCAATCACAGAGGGTGAAGGAAGTTCAGGATATCTCCCATGAATGGAGTTTTCTACATCTTCAGGGTATAATTTGTTAAGGTGCTGGTCTATCCTTTAATAAAATTGTATCCAGGTTCCTAAACTCTGCCCTCATGGGGGATAAATTACAAAGCATGATGGGAGCAGCAAAGGCAGCACATTTTGGGATTTTCATAGGTAAATTTCTTTTCCTTATCTAGGAAGGCTGTGACATTTTTAGTAATGTCCTTGGGCTGATTTAGTAAAGTTTCTCAATGGCAACTGGGTTCACTGAATCACTCTTAAAGTGACATACCCTGAGAAGGGGAAGAAAAAAAAAGGGAGTGTGTCACCATTTAGTACAATGCAGCTTATAGCTGTGTGTTCTCCTGTGAGTTCCATTGAGTTGTCTATAATCACTGTTTTGACAAGCTAAATCTGTCTTTCATCCAAGTTGGCAAATAGAGCTGTTTCATAGTACAGTAGGGAGGAAGATGCACCTGTAAGGGGATATGGAATAACTAGAGATGTGCTGCTAAGATCTATGGGTTTAACTCTTTCCCCACATCATCTGCCTCCTAGTCAAATTTCAGTGGGATATGAACAGGTCAGGGCCCTATTTCAGTCATGCTTAAGGAAAGATGATATATTTATTTCCTAATTAGCTTCTGGATTAGCCTTAACTGGTGTATGTGATAACATGTCTTCTGGTCTTTGGGTTATATGACCAGGTGTGTGTGAGTATGTGAAGAGATTGCCAAAGATTGAGTTTCCCCAGAAGCAGACCCTAAAAAAAAGTTGTGAGTGCCAGCAAGGTATTTAAAAAGTGATCCCACAAAGCACTTTTTGAGATGTGGGGAAGTGAGCCAGGGAAGGAAAAGGGTGTGTTGTTGAGTGGTAATCATTGTGGACCACTAGAGTTGAATCCATCTGGGAAAGCCTGAGAGCTGGTATAGAGCATGTGCCTCAGGGTTGTTCCTGGCAGGGTGGTGGTAGCATCTCTGTATAGATTTATGCTCTCCATCCCAGGCTGTTTCACTCCTTATTTATCTACCTCCTCCGGATAGACCTGTGAGTTTGAAAATTTGCAGTTGTGAGGCCAGGAGTGGTGGCTCATCCCTGTAATCCCAGCACTTTGGGAGGCCGAGGTGGGTGGATCACCTAAGGTCAGGAGTTCCAGAGCAGTCTGACCAACATGGCGAAACCCTGGCTCTACTAAAAATACAAAAATTGGTTGTGCGTGGTGGCATGCACTTGTAATCTCAGCTACTCGGGAGGTTGAGGCAGGAGAATCACTTGAACCTGGGAGGTGGAGGTTGCAGCTAGCCAAGATTGCACCATTGTACTCCAGCCTGGGCAACACAGTGAGACTCTGTCTCAAAAAAAAAAAAAAAAAGAAAAGAAAAGAAAGAAAATCTGCAGTTCCTTGGTAAGTTGGAACAAATGGGGTTAGGTGTAAGTCTTACGTATTACTTAACGTTCTAGAAGTTGGGCATTAAAATGGGCATCTCTGTAACTCAAAACACAGAAACATTGGAAAGTTTTCTGAACTGTTGCTTTCTATCTATATAAAGTCTTTAATGTTATCCTTCCATGAACAAACTCATAGCAGCCATTTTTATATTTCTAGGTTGATATCCTTACTAATGACTCTTCAAAGACGGGACAAAAATGGAAAAACACTTAGACATCTCCACACGTACCCAAGGTGAAGGAGAGATATGGGGAAGCAGGACCATCTCTCCAAATTCCATTCCTTGATAAATCAAGAACAAAATTTTCATAACAATCTTTGTTATAAGAAAAATAAGCAAAAAACTAGAAGGGCAATCTAGAAGTACCAACCAGCAGGGACTAAGAAAATAAAAACAGGAATCCTGTTGCTTTAATCCAGTGTAGGTGTATTAGTGAACTCTAGATTGGGGAAAGGAGACTTCATTTTGAGTCCATAATCCACTCTGTCTACAGTAGTAACCATGATCTACCCCTCATGTCTCCTGGCCTCAGTTTTAAGATGGAGACGAGAAAAAGGCTGCATTATACGATCACTTTTGGTGCCAAAAATTCAGCACATTTGTTGGCTTCTTTGTCTGCTTAGATTTTTTCAGTGGGGAAAGATAATTTTTCTTTTTGTTTTACATCCCTTTTTTTTTTTAACCCATTACCAAAGCAACATCACAAACTTAGAAAACATTTGAAATATAGAGGAAAAAATTCATATCCCCTCTACTCTATTTTAGTATGCCTCTTTCATTCTTTCTTATGAACACGGTTTTTACATAGTCAACATGATAATCTGTATACATTTGCATATTTTTATACAGATGTGAGAAAGGGAACAGAAAAGAAGGGGGATAGTCTTTTCAAATACTTGAGAGGCTGCCATTTGGAAAATATGGCAGACTTATTTTATGTAGATTCAAGGACTGTGTGAGATGAGGCAATATCAATTCTGTCTTGCTACAGGGAAAAGTTTCCTTTTCTGTGTCTCCAGAGAGTGGTGTTGTTCAAAGGGGATGGACTAGGGAAATAAAGAAAATTTGAGACATGCTAGGATGAGGTGATGTCACTCCATTTTGGGGAAAATATAGCTCTAAGGTTTCACCATTTAAGGTCATTTTCTGACATTCTGACTAGTAACTTCCATCCATTGAAAACTCCTAGCAGCCATTTAGCCATTGCCAAACTTCTAGGTTGATAATCTTACTAATGGCTCTTCTAGAGAGGACACAAATGTGAAACCTGAAGACATCTCCACACCTGTGCCCAAGGAAAAGATGAGACATAGGAAAACAGGACCTATTCATAGCCTCTTTAATTTCTAGTTCTTTAATATCTATTACCAGTTACTTTAAACTTTACTGACTTTGCCTTGTACATTTCTCTTAATCAGCCCAAACTGGTTTATTTCAAAGCCTTTTCATATGCTGTTTCTGCAAAACTTTCTATTCAGATTCATGATATTGATTCTCTTAGATTAATCACTGACGATTTGGCTCAAATCATCTGTGGGTAACGTAGGTGGCAAATGCAACGAGGCATGTAATGTCACTTCCATTAAACAATGCTCTAAGAATGGATTTGAATTATTCTTGAGAAATGGGTAAAAACAAGAACTCTAATTCTTACAAGCTTTTTTCCTATACCTTCTTTTTTTTCTTTTTTACTTCAGTGCAGTTCTTAAAAATATCTTTTAGTGTGCCCAGGAGTTAAATTAATCATCAACTGGAAGCCAACTCTGTTCTGCTTGAAGAACCATCTAGAAGGGGACATTTGGGTATTCAACATCCTTGTAAGATGAGAGAAGCATAAGCGGGAGGAATTAAATCCTCTCAACATATCATTGCAGAAGGCATTTACTTAAAACATTTTCTACCAAATTGCTTTTTAAAGGTTTTATTGAGATTTACAACTGAAGGACTTCAGATGGCAGAGGAAGGAAGACATTCAGGCATTATCTGGAATAGGCATGCTTAGGCAGGAGACGCATTTCTTACTATGTCTGGTGTTTTAATTTCTGCCTATTGCAATAATTATTTCTTAATGATAGTGAGTCTTACTTCAGTATGGTATCTTTAACTCTTTAAGTTCCATCTATTTGTTTTATTTCATTTGATCTTATAGCAAAAACTCTAACAGCTGGAAATAAAGACATAAAGATCATTGAAAGAACATGAGGTTCTGAAAAACAGTGGGATTAATGAAATCATAAGAATATTAATAACAGTAATGAGATATGATGTTGGGCCTTTTGCTGCAAAACTCCATTTATTTTGGTTTTGGTTTGTTTTTTTCTTTTTTAACTTTAATTTTAGATTCAGGGGTACATGTGCAAATTTGTTATATAGGTAAATTGTGTGTCACGGGGGTTTTGTATACAGTTAATTTCATCACTCAGGTAATAAGTATAGTACTCACTCTATTCCGATCGTCCACTCTCAAGTAGGTCCTGTGTCCATTGTTTCTTTCTTTGTGTCTATATGTACTCAAGCTTTACCTCCCACTTGTAAGTGAGAACATATGGTATTTGTTTTTTTTGTTCTTGTGTTCGTTTGATTAGGATAATGGCTTCCAGTCCATTCTTTATTTTTTGTTTCCTCTATGTCAGGTTGCAGATGGTTATACATATATGTCATCTTTTTAGTTTTAAATAAATTATCTATTAGTGTATAGCAGAAGTAATTGAAATAAGGTAGAGCAATACTTGTATATGACTTACCATTACCTCTGGAAAGAGACAGTATAGTACTCTGGAAAAAGCATCAGACTAAAGACTGAAAATGGGCTCAATTATTAGCTCCATTTTCCTCATGGGTTTTCCCTTCAGTGCCAAATCCTATTCACTTAATTCATCTGAGCATCAAACTCTACTTCTTTGAAATTCTTTGCAAGGTGACTCATAATTGCGTATCAGTTGGCAATTCCTAATTGATTGGAATGGGGGACCAGTCATTCCATGGCTGCCAAGTAAAGTGGAATTTTCTAATATTTCATAAAAGAAGTATAAATGGAAGATGTAGTTACTGAATGTAAAAATTCAATCCAGTTGCAGTCTCTGTAAGGCATCTCTAGGTTGGTGATTGTATTCATATCATTATTTCGTGGGGCTACTTTGTAGTTTAAATGATGTATAACTTGCCTAAGCTCATTGTTTCTAAATAAAGTTGCCAACAGAATCCCTGCTCTGCAGGACTTAGCTTCCCTCTATCTGGACTGCCAGAGGTAGTTCTGAATTTGTAGGGTGGCACAAATATTGGGACTCCATGGTAGATAAATATGCCATTCTTATTTTTTTCTTTAATGGATTTCCCCAACTTTTATAAATTAAACATTTTATTTTGAAATAATTGTAGATTCACATGCAGTTGTAAGAAATAATAGCGAGATCTCCTGTACTCTTTACTCAGTTTTAGCCATTCTAGTCACTTGTCTCTTCCTTAGAAATTCTAGAATAATCTTTTCTGTATCTCCAAAAAACTTGCTGTGATATTGCTAGCAATTGCATTAAACTTGTGTAACAATCTAGGGAGAACTGACATCATTGCTATGTTGAGTCTTCTAATTGACCAACATGGTATTTTCATCCATTTATGTTTTTGTTTATTTCTTTCATTAGCATTATGTAGTTTTCAGCAAATAAGTCCTGTAAATAGTTTGTTACATTTACACTTGAATATTTTAGTTTTTGAGTGACTGTAAACAGTATTTATTTAATTTTGGTTTCCATACATACATTGTTAGTGCATAGAAATACGACTGAATTTTCTATGTTTATCTTACATTTTTCAAGCTTTCTGAACTCATGTATCAGTTGTAGGAGTGTTTTTGTAGATTCCTTGGGACTTTCTACATAAACAACTATAGTATCTCCAAATAGGGGATCATCTTATTTGTTTTCTTTCTGATCTATATGCCATTGATTGGTTGATGAATTGATTGATCGATCTATATATGCCTACTGACCTAGCTAAAACTTCCAGTGCTATGTTGAATAAAAGTGATGAGAGGACATCCTTGCTTTATTCTGCATCTTAGAGAGTAAGCATTCAGTTTTTCAGCATTAATCATAATGTTAGCTATGGAGTTTTTTGTAGATACACTTAATTGAAGAGTCTCACCTTTTGCTTATTTGACTAAGAATTTTATTATGTATAAGTACTGAATTTTTAAAAATGCTTTTTCTTCATTGATGTAATCATGTAATTTTTCTTCTTTAGCCTGTTAATATGGTGGGCTATATGAATTTTTAAATACTGAACCAGGCTTGCGTCCCTGAAATGAACTCCATTTGCTCATAGTGCATATTTATTTTTATATATTGCTGAATTCTATTTACTAATTTTTGTTTGTTTGTTTGTTTGAGACAAAGTCTTGCTCTGTCGCCCAGGCTGGAGTGTAATGATGCTATCTCAGCTCACTGTAACCTCTGCCTCCCAGGATCAGATGATTCTCCTGTTTGCCTTAGCCTCCCAAGTAGCTGGGATTACAGGCATCTGCCACCATGCCCAGCTAATTTTTGTATTTTTAGTAGAGATGGGTTTCATCATGTAGGCCAGGCTGGTCTTAAACTCCTGATCTCAGGGGACTTGCCTGCCTCGGCCTCCCAAAGTGCTGGGATTACAGGTGTGAGCCACCGCCCTGGCCATCTATAATTATGAGGGATAGTAAACTATTGTTTTCTATTTCTGTACTATCTTTGTTCTGCTATCAGGGTAATATAGCTTCATAATATGAATTGAAAAGTGTTATTTCCTCTTCTATTTTTCTGAAAAGGATTGTATAGAATTGATATCGATGATTCTTTCAATGTTTGTTCTTGTTACTTCTGAGCAGGAGTGGGATTTCCATTTCTCTTCATGGTTTCTGCTGATAGGCACAGTAGGGTGCCATCCTCATTTTGCATGATATGAAATACAAAATATACAAGAACACCTCCCTGAATGTACTGGTACTGCTTCTTGCACTAGATATGATTTTCTAAGCCTGATTCTTCAGGATGCATGGAAAAGATAAGGATGATGATTATCAAGTAATTCTCATTGGTATATTGATGTTTAAATCAAGTGATTTATTGACTTTATCTTTTTTTTTTTTCTTTTTTTTTTGAGACAGACTGTGCAGTGGCAAGTCTCAGCTCACTGCACCCTCCACCTCCCAGGCTCAAACAATTCTCCCACTTCAGCCTCCTGAGTAGCTGGGATAGGTGCTTGCCACCACTCCTAGATAATTTATTTTATTTTTATTTTTTGTAGAGATGAGGTCTCACTACATTTCTCAGGCTGATTTCAAACTCCTAGGCTGAAGCAATCTTCCCTCCTTGGCTTCCCAAATTTCTGGGATTACTGGCCTGATTTTACCTTAATGCTAAAGAAGAAGATGTTTGTAAACTGGTGACATGGAAACTCAGCTATTGTAATGTTCAGAATGCTTAATTTTCTGAGGAGAAATTTCTCAGCTTTTATTAGATACTTAAAGGATTCTGTGGACCCCAAAATTAAATAAAATTACTACTATAGAGAATTTAAGCTGCAGAAGATACTTCTCTTGCACTTCAGCAATTTGGCACTAGTTTAGTAGAGCTTAGCAGTGGGTAATGTTTGAAATCATGTCCCCCCCACGGAACAAGGTGTGGTCCTTAATAAATCATTCATAGGCAGAAACCACGTTTTGGCTTTCTTAGACAAATTGAATAGGCAAATCCTTTCATGATGTCCCCTCCCAGGTAAGATTCATTGAATCTGAATGGATTCATTACTGATCATTCTGCCCCATATCGGAGTCTCTACATCTCAGTCCCCTGCACACAGTAGCTTTCTTCAGGTAATGGTCATGTCTAACTCACTCCTATCACTAGGTTTCCACATAGAAAAACAATAATGTTTGCTCTATGTAAGTTATGGTCTAATTCCTGAACCGTATGCATGAATCTAGCTCATTTCATGCTCTCATAGCCACAGATGTGACCTAACTCCTAGCTGACTATCTGTAAATATCTATCACTGATCACAAAGGAAGGCTGGGGAGGGGAGCAGATTAAAGTTGTGTCGTGCAAGGATTAAGAGCAGGGCCTGCTTCAAACTAGTCATGAGATCTTGGAGAAGTTGCTTTATGTTTCTGAGCCTCAGTTTCTTCATCTATAAGTGTGGATGTTAGTAGCATCCATCCGCCTTATAAAATTTTTCTAAAATAATGAGTTATTTTACATAAAACTCCTAATGCTGTGCTCATCACGTAGTAAACAATCAGTGGGTTATTTTTTTTTTCTTTAAGTATTTGGTGAAAATTCAAGCTCAGTTTTTGTAGTAGGCAGCTTCTACAGCCTCACTAGGATGGAACCTAGTGATTTCTGCCTCCTGGAATCCATACCCTTGTGTAATCCTCTCCCTTTGAATGTGGACTGAACCTGGTGACTCACTTTCAATACACAGAATACAGCAACAATGATAGCTGTCACATCCAAGATCATGCTACAAAAAGATAGTGACTTCTACCTTGTTCGCTTCCCTTACCCTCTCACTTGCTCTGAGAGAGGTCAGTGCCATGCTGGAGGTGTCCTATGGAGAGGTCCAGGTGGCAAGGACCCGAAGGTGGCCTCTGGTCAAAATCCAGCTTGTTGTCCAATATCCCGAGAATAACTGAATCTTGTCAACAGCCACTTGAGAGAGCTTGGAAGTAAATCTTCCCCTCCCTTGAGCCTTGAGCTGACGGCAGCCCTTGCCAACCTCTTGATTGCAGCCTATGAGAGACCCCAAACTGGAGCACCCACTAAGCCATACCCAGACTTCTGATTCACAAAGTGTCTGTTGTTTTAAGCATTAAATTGTAGGGCAATTTTGTTCCATGGCATAGAATAGCATAGTATTCCAAAAAAGATTAGGATATTAGACCTATTGGTGATAGCTCATAAAATATTTATATTCAGAAAGCTGTCCATTATGGCCATGTTTGTACATTTAGCCATGGGACAACTATGGAAGGTAAAAACATGCACCTCCTGTGTGCTGCCCCCCCCATCTGATAACCCAACTTGATGTTTACCTGGTTGAACACAATTTATAATAAGCACAATATCTGAGGCTGAACAGCAACGTGCTGATGATAGGGTGGGGGGCATAGAAGGGGAGGAAAAAGAATTAGGACTGACATTTTATGTCTTTTAAAAAATCTGACCTTTTGGAAATATCACTGTGTACATTTAAAATATTAATAAAGGCTCTTGCTCTTGGTAGGCAAAAGGGTTTGTTGTCATGTGTGACCTTTTATTGAAGTAAAAGAAAATTGACAGTTTTATTAGCAGCAGAATATCACATGAGCAAATGCAAAGGAGGAAGAAAAGCTGCCACAGTAGTAATTAGTTACATAAGCTGAATATTGTAAACAGCTGAGATTTTAGACAAGGGAAGCCTAAATGTGTCTTTTGAGCTTCCTCCACTGAAGCCAGTGTTAATTACGGCTAGATTGGGAAAGCACTATTCATAGATTATTCTTTTTGCAGGGATTATTTGTGGATTTTTATGTTTCCTTTTTAAAAAAAAATTCAGCCAAGACATTTTTCCCCAAGAAAAATAACGTAGAAGAGCCTCTAATCCCCTATCCACAGATATTCATTTATGTATTCATTCAACAGATATTTGCTAAGCACTCACAATGTGCATGACATGTTCCAAGGCTCAGAGGAATCAATGATGAATAAAAGAGTAAGGCCCTTACCCTTGGGGACCTTATGTTTCAGTGAGAGTGATGGAAAATAAGCAAGCACTTAAATGTATATCACTACTACATTGAAAAAGCAGGATCTAGAAGGAAGAATCACAAAATAACTCCATTCTTTCTCTTCAGAACTTATCCTAATGGTGTGATATTAGTTTGTATCATTTCCTGGATGAAATGTTGGTCCAACCCTAAAATGTCTTTAATTTATATCACAACTCAGACTACAGAAATTCTCTAATCACTTTACAGCACAAAAAAGTTTCATTTCAGTAATAAAAGTACCCAGCCCCATGAACTAATCAAAATTCTTAACTACTTCAAGTATAGCTAAAGCTTCTCACATCACCAACTGATAGAAGCCCATAATAGGGCAAAGGGATTGTAGGCAACTATTGATCTGTTTTCTTATTTTGTGCTTCTCCTTTATTCCTCCTTCTCCTTCCTGCCTCTTTTGATAGTTTCTCACCCCTTTAGAGCTGGATGAAGGGAAGAAGGGGAAGTCTTCCTTGTGAGACTGTCATGTGTGGCTTTGCTATGCTCTAGCCTTGACCAATGCACAAAGCTTTTTCTGCACATGCACTGAAGGAATCTTCAGGGGTCCTTGACATGGTTGACACTAACTCTCAGCTTTTTTCTGTGGTGTGCAACCTGCAGCCTCTAATTGCTAAGATCCTTTCAACTAAGAGACTTGCCTCTAGTTCTGCTTCAGAGGAATTCCATTTTAGGCACCTTCCCTGGCTGATCCTCTTGGTCTGTGGGAAATGTGGGAGTCCAGGCCATTTCCATCATGGCTACCTCTTCTTGCTTCACTGTCAAGGCAGCTGGGGCAGCCATAATCAGTTTCTCTTCCTGAGACTTTCCACCAGAGGGTCTAGCACCACCTAGGGGACACAGTCTCTACCAGATTTCCTGAAGCCTCTTTGAGACTGGGGTCAAACCACCCTGCTTCTAACCAACACTGAGTAAGGGAGGGAAAATCCACAGCAAAGCAACAACTCTCCCCATTTCTTTCTTTAATAGTTTTCTCTTAATTGACACTTCCTTATACTTAAGGTAAGTCTTGGGCTCAGGCCCTCACAACTTTTCTTTTCCCCAGTCTCTTCCGCAAGTCATGCATAAATAGCCCAATACCTCATTTTAGAATGTGCAAGTGCTTGCCACCTATTATTTTGTTCTTAGCTATTTATGATTATAGCAAAACTAGATATAGATCAGCAATTAAAAAGCTATCTATCTGTCAATCATTCATATTTTCCAGGTATTGATAACAGCAATAATTAAAAATAATAAGGCTAACTGTAGTATATTATATTATTGAGGTGATAGGAAAGTCTTTTTAAGGAAGCAATCCACTCACCCTAAAGGGATTTTGTAAAAAGGAAATAGGGAAGAACAGTGGCGTTGAGATGACCTTGGGCTTATTTCCCAAAACAAATTATTTTGTTTTTGAGATGAGGTCTCAGTGTGTTGCCCAGGCTGGAGTGCAGTGGTGTGATTACAGCTTACTGCAGCTTTGAACTCCTGGCCTCAAGAAGCAATACTCCTGCCTTTACCTCCCTAGTGACTGAGATTATGGGAATGAGCCACTGTGCCTGGCCCACATAGAACTTAAACAACTTGAAGGAAGGAGGGATTATGACTTAAGCTTCTAGAGTACTCCACATTGCCCCTAGTCCAGCACTATTCAATAGCAAATACTCAATATTTTTTAATCTATTGACTAAGTGACTGTGAGGTAAAAAGCAGAGCTATCCATTTGATAGTGGATTTGTTAGCCATGTGAATTCATACCCATTAAAATACGCCATTTGTGTTGGTCAAGTTGGTGGGTGCAGTGTTTTGGATCTGCTAGCCTCTGAGAATTATTCCTTTTGCTCACAGTTTTCCTCACTTTGTACCCAGCTTTTCTTTGTTTAGAAAAAACATTTTTAAAAAAGCACTAGAAGAAACAAACTATGATATACATTTTAGAGATTTTTAACTTCAAAGTGAATCTTAGGCTGAAGTTTGAAACCTGTCTTGGTTTGATATGTGATTCTTCTTTTACTGATATATTTATGGATGCAGAAAGGAAACTTGGACATTTACAGAAAACTTTATGAATATTTGAAGGAATGCGTATCAAGTGGAGTTAGGAGACTAAGTGCTTTTATAGCAGGAAAAAATAGCTATCATAGAACTGAGAGTCAAGTGGGAGTTGTAAGTGTAAACTACGTGAAATCCATTTACTGGGAAATAAATATATATCCTTAAGAAGTACCCTGAGGCAGCCAAGGATTGTCCTTATCAGGCACTCCTGGCTATTCCAACACTAGCCTCAATGCAAAAGTTACTCTGTGTCTAAGGAATTTCCGTCTTTAAATCAGCTTCCAAGTAGAATTGAGAGACAATTATGTACTAAATTAATGATTAGTTTTAAGCCACCAAGTTTTGGCATGGTTTGTTATGCAGCAAAAGCTAACTGATAGAGCTCTTGAATTCTTTTATGTCCCTCCCACACAATAGAACCTAAGCTTCTAAGGTTGGGTGACTACTATTGATTAGCTCCTTTGTAGCTTTCAAGTGGCAAGATTATTTAAATATTGAAGACATATTTCTTGTTCAGAAAACAATTTAATGTTAGATGATACTGACAATTTGGAAGACAAGAAAGTGGGAGGCTATAAATAGTCTAGTTTTATGTGACTTTAATGTCAGTTGATTTTCTAGGTTCTAAAACAATTTTCTCTCTAGATAAGTTATCACTGAAAAGACCTGTTATAAAAATATGTATATCACATCTTCAGTGATTCTGATAATTTCAGAATGTGTTTCACTATTTTATTATGCCCTCTGAAGATTTGAGTTCAGTCATTAAACTTCATCCCCTAGCAGACAAATTGCTGATATTATTTCCGTTTGAGTGGGATAATGCCATAATCAGGGTGCTCTTTGGAGTTCTATTCCTCTTCAGCGAAATTGTGCCTGCTTTAATGTGGCTGGAATTGAATGAGAAGGTGATGTGTCATATAAAACTTGGCTATACTAAAGATTTGAAGAAATAAGCGTTCTACTTTAAATACACATGGAAGGCAGAGGGTTCTTACAGAAACTTTTCCTTTAAACAAAAATCTGAATTAACAGATGGAGATACAGGTCATGCAAACCAGCTGTGGCTTGACATTTTTTTTTTCTCCTTAGAACAAAAAGGAATTTGGGGGTAGGAGTCCTGGGCAGTAGTTTACATATTGTGGTACCTGGTGGGGAAGCATGTGTGCTAGGAATACGGATCTTTGGAAGTTAGCAGAAGATGGGCAGAAAGTGGAGGAGGGAGTGATATGGTAAGAGCTGAACCCATGGCTAGAGAATCCCTGTTTCCACACAGGCAGGTTGTTTCTTGAGGGTGCTGGTAAAGGGAGTGAGCCTAAATGGCTGACATAGTAGTGGGTACGGAGATGAGAGAAAACCACAATGGGATGGTAACATGGAGGATTTTATGAAAATGTGGGGAGAAGAACTGGAACCATCCACATAGTGAAGTTGAATGTTCCCATTAAGGTTACCTAAATTTCTGACAGGCATCATGACTCCACGTTATTTATATAGGCAATACATTGGAGGGGGTTTCTCCAGAATATGGATCTTAAAGAGCAATGTCCAGCAGTATCATTAACTCTCCTGGAACTGAGTGCACCAAACCTCAACTGCACAACTGCAACTCATTGTGCAGAGGGTAAATATTGATCCATAGAGGACATGGTGTTCCCCTCTAACAGGAGAGATGTGGAAACTATTTTATTATAAGCATTAAAGCCCCCAGGGAAGCACTTCCAAGACTGGATGCTTCAGAGGGACACAGGTGCATGAGAGAGCCAGGTGAATGATGTAAAATTACCAGAGTGGCTCATGAAATTTCAAACTGGAAGTTGGTAATGTTTAACCAAGATATTTTGTTGTAGTAGAAACTGGAGAGCATTTTAGAAGGAAAAGGAGCTTCATAGTGGGTCTTCATTAGTTGGGAGAGGATTCCCTATACCTTAGGTACTGGACTATATCAGTCCCATGCTAGTTGTCAGCAACTACTGGGCCCTGGTGAAGGCTACTCATTTCCAGAAATTGGAGATATTTATTTGCCATGAGTGCAGTGTCAGGAAATAGGATTTTTTTAAACTGATGTTAAAATAGTATCATTCAAACTGGGGTTTATGAATTCTTTAGAAGAAAATTTCCATTTGTGGTTTTCATTTGATAAGTGAATAAAAGAGTAACATTTTAAAGCCTACTTTGGGTCCCCCAGGTGAGCCCATATAAGTAAGTCTTGTCCTGCAATTGCAGTGTCAGCATTTGCATTTATGGAGACAAGTAATAGCTCTAAGATATCTTTACGTGCTACCAATAAAAATTTTGTAGCTGTTTAATAAGAGAAAACTGGTGGGAGAATTGAGCCATCACTTTTACAGGAAACAATAAAGACATATCAAATTCAGAGGCAATACTATGGCATAGAAATTCTATTTTTCTTTAAAAGATATCTATGTGTTTCTCATATTTGGGAAATACTGGCTTAGAATATGCCACTGAAATGCTGCGAAAGGGGCAGGCCTGTGGGCAGAAGGTGCTGGAAAAGCTGTGTGCTCTCACTTTGGGAATGCTTCCTGCTGCCTCCACCATCCAATATAGAAGCCCCTAGCCATAGGGGTCTGTTGAAATGTAAGTATAAATGTACTAAAATAAAAATGAAAAGAAGTGAAAACTCAGCTCTTCAGTCCCACATTTCAAACGTTTCAGTTGTGAAACCTCACCCAGCCACACTTCATGTGTTCTGTGTCTACCTGTGCCTAGTGGCTACTGCGTTGGACAGAATAAACATAGATAATGTTCGTCATCACGGACAATTCTTATGGACAGTACCGCTCTGTGGTCTCCAAGTTTCAGATGCCTATTTCTTTAGGGAGATGCCTAACAACACTTGCCCAGGTGTGTGGCAATTGAAAGAACCGTGTGGGTTTTGTATCTATTTGCGATCACAAATGAGCAGGGAGGTGAAAGTCCATATTCATTAAGATGTGAAACTGTGTAGCAAGTATAACACATGCATGGAGTATATATTTTGGATAATCAGGCTGGTCTGGAATTATTAGTTCCAAGAAGAATGCTGGACAATTTGGATGTCATGTAAGAAGATTCTAGAATTCTCACTCTCTGTGGAGTGCAAACGAGAGAAAGAAAGAGGGCTGTGGTACCAACAGCTTTCAAGGTATAAGATGTATTGGCCAGCAAAGTTTCAATAGAGAGCCCTGGTCCCATGTTCAAGCAATTCTGCCTCAGCCTCCTGAATAGCTGGGATTATAGCCATGTGGCCCCACACCTGGCTAATTTTATATTTTAGTAGGGACATGGTTTTTCCATGTTGGTCAGGCTGATCTCAAACTTCCAACCTCAGGTGATCCACCAGCCTTGGCCTGCCAAAGTGCTGGGATTACAGGCGTAAGCCACCGTATCTGGCCTTGATGTCTTTTAAGAAGAGGAAAATAGGACGCAGATACAAAGAAAAGACCTTGCAAAGGTAGAGAGAGAACATCTACAAATAAAGGAGAAAGGACTTAGAAGAAATCAACTGTGCCAACACCTTGATGTTGAACTTCTAAATTCCTGGACTGTGAGAAAATAAATTTCTGTTATTTTAGCCACCAAATCTGTCATACTTGCTTATGACAGCTCAAACAAACTAATATAATTTCTTATTTTATTATATAACATTGATCCAAACTTGCCATTATTTTATACATGTGTTTGCTTATGAGCTTATTGCCCATTGCCCCAACTAAAATGTAACATTCTTGAGAGTAAGATTGTATCAGCGCTACTCACTGCTCTGTTTCCAACACCTGCAGCAACAGAACTGGGGGACTCCATAGCTGGTTAATAATTATTTGTTCACTCAGTAGTAAATCAATGAATTGGGAGGGATTCTAGGCAAATAGGGAAGCAAAATGTGACTCCAAAGTTTAAGTTTTAATACCAAAAAGATGACGCTTCCATTGATAAAAAGTTCTATTTAACAACTTTTGCTTGTATTTCATTGGTCACCTTGTTTGCAAAAGAAGGCAAAAAATGACATTTAGTTGATCATTGATGTGTCTAAAAATATAAGAGTTCTATAACTAAGAAACAGGGGAGGTAAATATTATAGTCTCTGTCCCTAGCAGTTTATATTACATTTGTATTGAAAGGAGAGGGTTTCATTTGTGGGTGCTGTATTATGAGTTTCCCAGGACTACCGTAACACAGTATGACGCAAGGGATAACTTAGACCAACAGAAATTATTATCTCAGAATTCTGCAGGCTAAAAGTCCACCATACAATCAAGATTTTGAGAGGAACATGCTCTGTCTGAAACTGGAAGAGAGATTCTTCCTTGCATTTTCCTATCTTCTGGTGGCTTGCCAGCAGTCTTTGGGATTTCTTGGCTTGTAGATGCATTGCTTCAATCTTTTGTCTTCACATGGCATTTGCCCTATGCATCTTCACATAGTTTTCCCTCTGTGTCCATCTGTCTCTGTGTCTAAATGTCCCCTTTTTTATAAGGACAGCAGTCATACTGGATCAAAGCCCACCTGATAACCTCATTTCAACTTGGTTAAATCTGCAGAGACAGAAATAAAGTCATATGCTGAGGTACTGGGGTTAGGACTTTATCTGGGGAAAGCAATTCAACCCATAACAGTGCATATTGTGTTCTCAAGACAAAGGTTTCCAAATCCTGCACTGAGGAAACCCACAGTGCTATTGTGAACTCACAAAGGTACAGTAGGATATTTTAAAATTCCAGGGGAAACACAGGCCTACTTAACATGTGTTGGACCACACAAATTACTAAATCAAAGTAGCTCACAGTTTCAACATTAAATCATGCTATGTTCTTGTTAATGATGCCATAACTTTAAAAATCCAAGTTAGCAAATAAGCAAACATAAAAATCAATGTGGAAAATAAAGTGAGTGTGAGGATGTTTGATCTGATCCTGATTTTTGGAAAGTTTTGCAGTGGTCAACAGATACACACAAGCTGTTAGTAACTGTGCTTGTTTAGAACTAAGCCGATATTTAAATGTGTTATGTTTTCAAATTGCTACTAATTTGTTAAGACATACATACTTATTAAGTTGCTCAGATATAACTGTTTAATGAATGGAACCATTATTGTTTCCTTTGGCCTAAGGGCATTGTGTAACAAATTACCAAGATACTAAGGATGTCATGAATCCATGAAATCTGGGAGCATCTGAACAAGGAGCTCATTAGAAGGAGACAGGACATATGAGCAAGCAAGCACAATTAAGTGTTAGATCTGAAAGAACTCTATACTGGCAGCAAAGCAGATTGTCCAAATTCAGAAGAGAGATGGCACTTTTTCCGAGTTTCAAAAACAAGGGAGAGTGAACATCATAACATCTTGCAAAACAGAGCAGAAAGGAGTCTGGAAAAAGCACATGGAATCTGAAATAGAAAAAAATTCATTTCCTGGCATGGGCTTTGGGAAAATGCATCAGATAGAGATCATCTTTTCTTTCAAGTATGAGAAGCAACTAAGAGGTGAGGAAATGAAGAAAGTGAGTGCATAGTCATCGAGATAGCTGATGCTAAAGGGAGTGAGGGAAATAGGACAGTAGCTCATAGCCTCTGGGATTCAGGAAAGGTGTTTGTGTTCAGATTCTCTTGAAAGCAACATGTAGAGGCAAAGGCACTGGTGAAGGTAGTTTATCAAAATGTGACCTGGGGGATAGGAGTGAGGAAAGTGAATGAGACAGGGAAGGTGGAACAGCCAATAGGAATGTGCTGTATCACGGGCACCACTGTAAGAAATGGGGGCTTGATTCCAAGGGCCACATTCACTTACAGTAAACATCTCAGAATTGTCTCCATGACAAACAGGAGTCTGGAGCACATGTCCCCCCACTCTCATTCGTCATGGACATTAGCTCCTATATACTTCTGTGCTATGTGCTAAGTAGCTCCTGCCACTTTGAAGGTGGCTCCAAGACAGAAGTGCAGAGAAATTCCCAGATGAAGGGGGCCTCTGGCAGCTTGAGACTTGAATGCAACTGCCCAGCACATCTGTGGTTAAAATCTGAGAGGGACAGAGAGGATGTGATAAAGGGAAGTATCCTTGTTTGCTGAAGAGAGCATTTCTATATAGAGGGAAAAGTCATAGACAGGAGAAGACACATAGAGCAGTGATTTTCAAAGTGTGGTCCCTGGACAAATAGCATGAGCATCACCTGGGCACATGTTAGAAATGCAAATCCTTGGGCCCATCTCAGACCAGCTGAATTAGAAAATCTAGTCTTGGGCCCAGTAATAAATGCGCTTTTGAATAACTCTTCTAGATAATTCTAATGTGCACTAAAATTTGAAAGTCATTGTGTATGTGTTCATGTGCATGTGTGTGTGTATGTACATGAAAGAGGAGGAGAGAGAGAAGTATGGAGAGAGTGAGAGAGAAAAGAGAGAGTAGGTGAGATGTGAGAAGTGTATGCAGTCCTGCCATTATACATCATTCATTCAGATATTACTTATTGAGTATGCATGTGTGCAAGCCACATTCTTTTCATCATGCAAAGAATTGGCAAAAGTAGGAGAACATGGACCTAAAGGAAATACAAATATTCTTCTCTCAATTTTTAGTCAGTAACTTCAAAATCCATTTCTATTCAGCCTTTTATAAGACATGTTAAATGTGACTAAACTGATTATTCTGAATTTTATTACCTCTTTGCATCTCTTTTCTGACATGATAAAAAATGAAATGACAAAACTATAGATAAATGAGAAGAGAATGAAGAGGAGGGTATGATCCACCAACTAGTTAATTGGTACTTGAAAAAGGCAGAACTGAACATGTGCTCCTTATCCTGCTGTCCATCCTATACTCTAGTGATGACTAAAAAAGTAGTAAACTGTCAGTGCTTCAAATTGGGGGATGAATACTTTTTCGATGTCACACAGGCACAAAGCAGTTATGAACAAGCATAATACATCATCCTCCATGCCTAATTTCCAAGAAAAAAATAAGCATGAGAAAATTTCTATTCATTGCGATGACAAAGAAAAAATTTTCTTTACTTATAGTATGAAATTTAGAGTTATGAACTGAATACTAATCTGAAAACCAAGCCCGTCTTCTTTTTAATGGAAATATGTCCTGTACCATAAAAAAAAGCACTGTAAAACTTTTCTTTAGAGAGCACACAGATTTCTATGGTATTTCATGATCATATAAATAATTCCTCTCATTGTTTATCTAACTCTACTTACTCATCACTGAATCAGTTACTTTACTTAATCTTACAAAGAGCATTTTATCTGGAATGACAGTGGCATTGGGAGTGGGAATGTTCCTCTGACTACGAGAGAAAACTACTGCCTTCCATTCTCTCCTCCAAGGTGAAGAGAATACCCATTACTCCTCTTTGTCTAATTGTCCAGTGAGGCAAGAGTATTGAGTTTCTTGCCTTGATGGAATACATTATATGACTGTGCTGTTTTGAGGCATGGTTATCATAGCCAGAGGCATAATCTATCTGTAAATATTTCAGCACCTGTCTATTTCTTTTGTGTGAGTTTTGATGGAGGATGGCTTTTGATTTAAAAAGCCAATATAAAACCAATGCTGCTGCCTATAGCCAGGAATGGATGCTCAGGAGACAGAGAAAATGAAAGAAATGAACACTTCAATATGTAGCATGGATTATGTCAGGATTACTAGCAAATAAAAATGTATACAACAGGGAGAATGCTCTATCAGAGATTAAATTTCTTTTCTTTTTATTGGCTATGCTCTGGAGAGAGATGATCCCTCATTTTGAAGGAACAAAACCTATTTCTTTCCATCACCCATGACAAAGTAGGGAAATTGTGTGTGTGTGTGTGTGTGTGTGTGTGTGTGTGTGTGTGTGTGTGTCTCCCTCTCTCTCTCTCTCTTAATCTGTCTCCATGGGTCAAAGGCAGAAAGTTTGCAGGAAGAAAGCTTTTTTGATCTAAAAGGAAGCACGATGGCATCCTAAAGGGGGATAATGAAAGTTAAGTATTGGAAGATGCTTTTAGACTGACCACAGAAAGATGGGGTCAGTGAGCAGAGAAGGCCTCAGAGGATGGGCAACTGGCCAAGGTCTGATAGCAACCCTCAGCTAAAAGAACCCCTCTCAGCAGTGATTTCTCTAAGCATGGCTTAACACGTAAAAGACAGGCGTCCCCCCTGGTCTTGTTTCCCCCAATATACCCATACTCTGGGCATGTCATCTGAGTGTCCTCCAGGTGCCTGGATGTACAACCACATTCTGTGCCTCAGAGATGCCCCAGGGAAATAGAAAGATGTGCAGGATTTCTTAATATTTAACAAGGTGGAAGGCTTGGTGTGTTCATTTTGACATCACTAACTAATCACTGGAAATCCCAAGTTCCTACACTCTGGTCATAGTTTGGAGTGTGTTGAGAAACAGAGGGTAGGAGTAATCTCTGCTACCAATTGCAGACCCTGACAACAATGTGCATTAATAAATATCCACAGGTATATGTCTTTCAAAATGAAAAATTTGGAGTTAAATAGATTACTGATTTTGTTCTACTTTAAGTCTTACTCTACAGCTACAATAAATATGACAGTCTCATATTGGTGAAAAATAGACAAGCAGATCAATGAAATAGAAGAAAGGACTGAGAAATAGACCCACACAAGTAGCAACTGATATTTGAAAAAGAAGCAAAGGCAATTCCATGAAGAAAGAATAATCCTTCCAGCAAATGGTGCTGGAACAACTGGATATCCACAAGAAAAATAAATAAATATTATATCTTTCACAAAATTGACTTAAAATGGATCATAGACCTAAGTGTAAAACACAAAACTATGAGATTCCAGGAAGACAACATTGGACAAATCCAGGTCACCATGATTTTTCCAATCACATTTCAGATATAATAACAAAAGCCTCGTCTATGAGAGAAAGACATTGACAGATTGGACTTGATTAAAACAGAAAATTTCTGCTCTCTATAAAACCCTGTTCAGAGAATGAAATAACATGCCATAGATTGGGAGACATATTTACAAAGCACAGATTTGATAAAGGACTGGTATTCAAAATATACAAAGAGCTCCTTAACTCAATAATAAGAAAACCAATTATCTGATTAAAAATGAGTGAAATAACAGAAATTTACTAAAAATATACAGATGGGAAAATGTATATGAAATAATGCTCAACATCATATGCCATTAGGGAATTTCAAATTAAAACAATGAGATACTACTACCCACCTATCAGAATGGCTAAAATCCAGAACACTGCAAACACCAAAGGCTGACAAACATGTGGAACAAAAAAAACTCTCATGAATTGTACATAGAAATGCAAAATGATACTTGGCAAAATACTTTGGCGATTTCTTACAAAACTAAATACACTGTTGCCTGTGATCCAACCATTACACTACTTGGTATTTGCTCAAATGAATTGAAAACTCATGTATGCACAGAAACTTGCACATGAATATTTATAGCAGCTTTATTCAGAATTGCTAAAGCTTTGAAGCAACCAAGATGTCTTTTAATTGGTGAATGGATAAGCAAACTGCACTACATGTATATAATGAAATATTATTTATTGATAGAAAGAAATGAACCATCAAGCCACAAAAAGACAAAAAGAAACCTTTAATACAAATTTCTAGGTAACACAAGCCAACCTGAAAAGACTACATCTCGTACAACTTCAAACTGCATAACATTCTGGAAAAGGCAAACCTAGGAGAAACTGAAAAGACGTGATTGCTAGTTATTTGTGGGGGAGAAAGGGAGAGAGGAATAAGTGGAACACGGGGTAGTTTTAGGACAGTAAAACTATTCTGTATGACACTGTAAGGCTAGAAAAATGTAATTACACATTTGCAAAAACTCATAGAATATAAAACACAGTGAACTTTCATGTAAACTATGGAATCTAATTAATAGTAATTTATCAGTAGTGGCTTGTTAATTGTAACAATTATACCACATTGATGCAAGATTTTAATAATAGAGAAACTTGGTGGGAAGAGGCGAGGATATATGAGAACTCTGCACTTTCTGATTATGCTCATATTAAAAATTTTTGTAAATTCAAAACTATAGTCTATTAATAACAAAACAAATAACCTGGTTTTTTTTAAAGGACAGAGAACTTGCATAGATATTTCCACAAAGAAGATATGCAAATTGCCAACAAGAGCAAAACAAGATGCTCAACATCACTAATCATTAGATAAATGCAAATCAACACCATCTCATACCAATTAGGAGGACTACTGTAATAAAACTAAGGATAGTAAGTGTTGATAAGAATATACAGCAATTTTACCTTTTATGTGCTATGGTGGAGAATATAAAGTCATGCAGCTGCTATTGAAGACAGTGTGGTGGTCCCTCAAAATACTAAAATAAAATTACTTCATACTTGAGCAGCTTCCCTTCTGGGTATATACTCAAAATAATTGAAAGCAGGGTCTTAAAGTGACATTTGTACATTTAAGTTTATAGTAGCATATTCACAGTATCCAAAAGGTAGAAGCTACCCAAATGTCCATCAGTGGATGAATAGATAGACAAAATGTGGTACATATATACAATAAAATATTGTTCAGTCTTGGAAAGGAATTCTAAAACATGCTATAAAATGAATGATCCTTAAGGACATTATGTTAAGTAAATTAAGCTAGTGACAAAGAGACAAATACTATATGGTTCCACTTATATGAAGTGTAAGTAATCAAATTTATAAAGACAGAAATTAAAATGGTGGTTGCCATGGGCAGTAGGAAGGGAAGGAATCAGGAGTGTTTAACAGGTATAGACTTTCCATTTTATACAAATGGCTTGAAGAGAAGCTTTGACATGTTTTCAGCAAAAAACATGATAGATGTTTAAGGAGAGGATATCCCCGGTTACTCTGATTTGATCATTACACATTGTATGCATGTATCAAAATGTCACATGCACCCCGTAAATATGTACAACCATTATGTATCAATAAGTTTATGTATCAATAAAAAAATTTTTTTTAATTTAAAAATAACTACAGAAGGAAAAGATAAAAATTCTGGATGTTGGCTGCACTACAATGTGAATGTACTTAACACCAATACACTGTATACTTAAAAAATTGTGAAGTTGGTAAACTTTGTGTTGTGTGTGTTTTACCACAATAAAAATATATTAATGTAAAAATAGATGAGTAAGAGACTTCCAGTTTTAGCTTTCATAGGCAAAGAGATACTAGTTGTTACCCTCATGTTTACAACAACAACAAAAAAGCTGAGGAAAGTATGTCAGGGACCTTTCTTGGACCAATTAGAGAACTGAGGTTGCAGGATAAACCATCATCCTGAAATTTGGAAAAACAGGTAAATCAAGAATAACAGCTAAGGTTTGCATACTTGGAGGAAAAACCATGTTAATTGTAAACTAAAAGAAACTCGACTGGTAATATTGAAAAATTGCTGGAAGCTGAGTATGTACTGTTTGTGAAAAGAAGAACCTCCTGGAGACCAGTCTTGAGAAGACCCCATATTTTCATGAGTTTTTATCCCCATGAGACCCACGAGGTTCCTGGGATGAAGATCTAAGAAAGATCCCCTTTAGGCCCTGGCAAGGCAGAGAAAAAACAATTATTGTACAATGCACCCAGAACATTCTCCATAAGAAAACCCTACTCTCCAGGGAAAAATGCTTTTTGAGAGCCTTATCAGCTCCACATGGCTTTCTTCTTATTCCAACCTCCTCTAATATTCCTATCTCACCTAAAAGGGAATAAAAACACATAGTCGACAGGGATCACAGGCTGAAGAAAACATATTTGAAATGCCTTTAACTAGGGAAAGGAGTAAGGGAAAGAGGTGGGAAATCTATACCACTGGTATAGAGTAGCACATTTGAAGGTTACCATCTAGAGACAGGCGAACTAAGATACAGACGTTTAATTACAATACTTTAATATATCCACCCCCCCCATCACCACACATACAATCACCTTACCAGCACATTAATACCATTCCAATAAGAACAGTGGATTAAAGCTGAAACAGCTGTAAAATGCAGACTCTTGAGTACTTAGGGAAGCCCAAAGTGAAAGAAGGAGACCAAAGCAATGACACCAGAGGTCTTTGAAATCTCTGGCACCTACAACTTCAGAAAACATTAAGCCATGGTCCAATTTCTAGCTAGATTAAACAAATGCTTTCACTAAATGACTATTTGCCACTCTTCCTATTAACCAATGCATGTCCAACTCTCAAGAAAAAGTTAAAAGACACAACAAAAAGCAAAAAGTAGATTATTGATTGCTTAAGAATGGGGGTGATGAGGAGATGGTTGTAATAGCTAAAGAGGATGGGGTTTCTTCTTGAAGTGATGAAAGATTTCTAATATTTCATGTGATAATTTTTGTACGTATCTATTAATGTACTAAAACTCAGTTAATTGTATTTTTAAGTGGAAAAATGCATGGTATATGATTTCATTAAAAAACTGTTAAAAAACAGATTTAATTTTTTAAAAAGTGAAAGGATAAAGATGTATTATGCTAAAAGTAAACTAAAGAAAGCTGAAGTAGTCATATTAACTTTAGACAAAGCAAACTTCAGACCAAGATAAATTATCAGGATTAAAGAAGAGCATTACATAGATAAGTGAGTCAATTGTCCAAAAAAGACATAATAAAGCCAAATGTGCATGTACCCAACAGCAAAGTGTCAGAATATATGATGCAAAAACTGATAAAACTAAAAGGAAAAAATGAACAAATCCACTATTTTTGTTAGAGGCTGAACACACCCCTCTCAGTAATTGAGAGATCAGGAAAGAAGAAAACCAGCAAGGAGGTAGTTGACTAGATCAGGACTATCACTCTACTTGATCAAAATGACATTTATAGAATACTCCAACAAATCACAGAAGAATACACATTTTTCTCAAGCTCAAATGAAATAGTCACCAAAGCTGATCACATTCTGGGCCATAAAACACACCTTAACAACTTTACAAGGCTAGACATCATAACACGTATGTTCTCAGACCATAATGGCATTAAACAAGAAATGACTAACAGAAAGACAGCTGGAAAATTACCAAGTATTTGGAAATTAATCAACACAACTCTAAATGACACATGCAAGTAAGATATCTTAAGTAATATGAAAAAATAAACCAAATAAAATGAAAATAAAATGTATATTTGTGGGATGCAGCAGAAGCAGTGCTTATGGGGAAATGTGTAGTATTAAATACTGATATTGGAAAGAAAAAGATTTAAAATCAGCAACCTAAACTTCTCTTTTGAAAACTAGAGAAATCAGAGCAACTTAAGCCTGAAATAAATCAAATAAAAGAGACAATAAAACAGAGCAGAAACCAATGACATTGAGAAAGGAAAAAAATAGAGAAACAATGAAACCAAAAACTAGTTTTTGGAAATATTGATACAATTGATAACTCTGTAGCCAGATTTATGAAGAATAAAGAAACAAGTCATAGATTACCAATGTCAGAAATGAAAGAAGGATCATCACTATTGATTCAATGGAGAGTAAAAGATTAGAAGGAATACTACAAATACCTCTGTGCCCACAAATTTAATAGCTTAAGTAATGGGCCAAGTCCTTGAAAAACACAAACTATAAAAACTCACATAAAAAGAAACACTTTGAGTAGGCACATGTATATATATAAAATATATATGTCATATATATGTGTATAATATGCAAACTATAATATATATATAATTTTAACAAAATCCAATATATCAATATTTGTATTGTGTGTATATGTATGTGTGTGTGTATTAGAACAATATCTAAAAATAAAACACCACTGTCTCAAGGGGCTTCACTTGTGGCTTCTACCAAATATATATTTTTAAATACTATTTATTTTCCACAATTTCTTCCAGAAACTATTAGGCTGGTGCAAACATAATTGTGATTTTTGCTATTTAAGAATAATGGCAAAACTCGCAATTACTTTTGTATCAACCTACAGTCAGAGGGGAGAACATCCTGACACATTCTATGTTGCCCTAGTACTAAAACTAAACAAATAAATTACAAAAAAAGTACAGGCTAATATATTTTGTGAACGTATTTGCAAATACTCCAAACAAAATATTAGCAAATTGATACCAACAACATATAAAAATAATTGTACACCATGAGAAAGTGATATTTATCTGAAGCAGGCAAAACTGATTGAGCATTCAAAAACCAACAAACGTAATCTGCCACATTGAAAGGCTTTTAAAAAATCACATTATTATACCAAATGATGCAGAGAAAGCATGTGACAAAAATCCAACACTCATTCATCAGTACTTTCAGGAAACTAGGAATGCTGTTAAATTCTCAACATGCTAAAAGAAAATAACACCCACAAAAACCTACATCTAACGTCATGCTTAATGGCGGAGAATCTGTAAGACTGAGAACAAGCCGCAGATGTGCCTTCTCATTACTCATATCCAATTTCCTACTTGAAATTATAGATAATACAATGATAAAAAAGAGAAATATAAACTTTATAAACTAAAAAGAAAGAAAGAAATTGTCCCTATTTGAAGATGACATGATAGTCTATGTATAAAATTCCAAAGAACTGACAAAACAAAACTCTTTGAAAACAATGAGTAGGGATGTCAAAGTCACAGGATACAAGGTTAATATGCAAGTCAGTTGACTTTCTATGTGCCGCAATAAATTGAGATTTAAAATTTGAAAAAGTAATAGCACTTATGATAGCCCCCCCAAATGACATATTTGTATATAAACCTAACAAGATATGTACAGGATATATAAGTGGGAAGCTACAATACTATTACAAAAGAAATAAAAGAAGATGTTAATAAATGGAAACATATTCCAAGGCTACAGTAAAAAAGTTAGTACAGTATTAGCCACAGAACAGACACATAGATTGATGAAACAGTATGGAGTCCAGAAATAGGCCCCCTATATATAGTTAACTAATCATGGACAAAGGAGTAAAAGCAATAAAATAGACAAAGAGTCATTTCACCAAATACTTCTGGATAGATTGGACATCCATGTGCAAATAATAATAAAAATTTTAAAAAACACACAGATCTTATGCAAAAATTAACTCAAAATAAATCATATACCTAAATGTAACATGCAAAAGTATGGGACATTTGGAGAAAACATAAAAGAAAATATTTATGACCACTGGGTTTTGTGATGAATTTTTAAATGAAACACCAACATCACAATCCCTGAAAAAATATTAATGCATTGGACTTTGTTAAAATTAAAACTTCTGCTCTGCAAAGACGCGCAAGAGAAACAAAAGGCAAGCCACGAACTAGAAGAATGTATTTGCCAAAACATGTATCTGGTAGAGAACTTGTATCCAACATCTATAATAAATTCTTAAAGCTCAATAATTAGAAAAAAATTGTAAAAATGAGTGAAAAATCTGAATTGATCCCTCACCAAAGAAGGTATTCAAATGAAAAATAAGCATATGAAAACATGCTCAATATCATTTGTAATGAGTGAATTTCAAATTAAAACAGCAATGAGGTATCATTATACACCTAATGTATACTGCTTTAGAATGGCAAAAATCCAAAAATCTGACAATGCTAATTACTGTTAAGGATGTGGAGCAACAGGAATTCTCATATATTGCTGGTAGGAATGCAAATGGTACAGCTACTTTAGAAGCAGTTTAGCAGTTGCTAATAAAGTTAAGCATAGTCTTACCATATGATTCGGCCTTCATTGCTTAGATATTTACCCAAATGATTTGAAAACTTTTATCCAGATAAAAACCATCTCATGAATGTTTTATATTAGCGTTATGATTATGAAGTCAGAAAAATATAGAGGCAACAAAGATGTCTTTTAATAGGTGAATGGCCAAACAAATGGTGGCATATCTATACCAGGGGATATTATTTAGTGATAGAAATAAACAATCTGTCAAGTTATAAAAAGGCATGTATAAATATATTTCTAACTGAAGTTTCTATCCCTAAGTAAAACCTATTCCCAAGCATATTTCTCAGTGAGATAAAACAATGAAAAGACCACATACTGTACAATTGCAATTATATGATATTCTGGAAAAGGCAAAACTATACTAAAAATATCAATGGTTGCCAAGAGTTTCAAGGGAGAAGAGAAACGTTGAACATGTAATACACAGGGAAATTTTTTTGGGCAGTAGAATTTTTCTGTTTAATACTATAATTGTGGCTACATAAAACTATGCATATATTAAAACCCATAGAAATTTACAGGACAAGAACAAACATTAGTGTGTAAAAATTTTTAAAAATCATTTAGAAGTTTGGGAGAGCCTGAGCTGGAATGCAGCATGTGACAAAATAATTTGCCTAAATTACAAATCTATGAAACAACTTCACTGAGCAGGATGGAGGAAAGGTACTGAACTCAATAACTTTGGATATCAGTGGAGTCCACTTTATAAATGGAGTAGAGTCTATAAGACTAAAGAAAAAAGAGAGTATACATAGACACTGTACTCTGGTGGATAGTTAGTTGATTTTCATGAATATATGGGTTAACAATTCTGTTGCCAATACATATGTATCCTGGAATTGAACAATTAAGTGGATGGTAGGAATTAGATTTCTAGTTGTTGAGGGGAAGTTATTAATACATAAGGAGAGGAGAGTAAAATATTCCACATGGTAATAAATTAGAGTAGGAGACATCAGTGGAAACTCATGTTTAGCTTAATATAGATACATATGACTACATATATAAATTTTATAAATAAGTGAATATACTCCTGAAAGCAATGACACCACAGTAGCAATGAGCACACCTACGACCCAGATACTGGTTTATAATATCATTCACCATTAACAGTACAGTGTTGCTTGTACAAATGGTAGTTCCTAGGATTGGCAAATGAAATATACAGGATGAGTCTTAAAAATGTGGTATGGCCAAAAAGTACAAAAGTACCTGGAAAAATACCTCACTCTGATGGGGATATGGCAAAGGGACATAGAAGCCAACTTAAAGAGTTCTCAATGGTCAAAGCTAGAGAAATTTAAACAATAAAATCAATAGAAAAATATTGGATTATAACCCAAAGTATAAAGTAAGAATTTATGATCCATATTAATGTAAATAAATGATTGCATAAATAATTAAATGGGGGAAATGAACAAATCTCAAGTACAGAATAATTCTAAATAGTTTATATAAATTCTCAACCTTCAAGGAGAAGGTAGATATAAACTTTTACTGTTTGGTATAAGCTGTACATAGTTACTTTCTTCAAAGAGCACAGTATAAAAATTGTGAGGAAAAAGGTAACTTTATATGGGAGAAACCTGATATATAATTATATACTATGTAAAACTATTATACATTATAATTATCTAATGTAACCTATAATTATATAATAATCATGTAAATATTATAAAGTTACACCAAGAACTTTTACCCTTTTCTCTCTGCCTAAAAATTATTTCTTAATAACTCCTGTATTAGTAATAAGTGTATATCTGTGAAATGACAGACATGGATGGGTAGAGTATAGCCCACCTGGCCTATGGCACCGGGAGTTCAAAACAACATGGTAACTCTTTTACAATACCAGAGACCATTGGAACCAGTAAGCATGGTCCACTGAGATGGCTGAAACCCCCATTACTGAAACAATGCTTTCCAGAGCAAAAGTCCGTGTACTCAAACCGGTGATGGACTCAGAAGAGCCACACAAATACCATACCCATAACATTCCTGGGAAGATTGTTGTGATAGATACAGTCCCTGAGCTCAGGACCCAGACTCTGACACAGACCAACGTGGCTTACTTCTTCCTAGTATACTGACTTTGATCTCCTGTGCTGGCTGACTTACTTCACTAGCTAGTACCATTAAGATCATCTAGAAACCATTAATTCTCCATAAACCATTAGACTTTTGATTGACCTCCAATTGCAGCCCCTGGTTCACAGTTCACTAAAACTCAAAGGTGAAGAAAATGGTTTTAGATCAGTGATTCTTGGTTCAAGTCCAGGAGGCCTCTGCTTGATCTCACAGGGTGGCAGTATACTGCAGTGGTTACTAGTTCAGATCTGAGAGCAGACAACTGCCCTCCAAGCCTAGTCCTACTACGTCTCACTGTGGGATGTGAAGCAGATGCTTATCTTTTCTCAGCCTTTGTTTATTCAGCTACAATAGTGGCTGTTTTGTGGCATTGTTGTAGAGCCTATGAAATAATCCATTAAGTTGCTTGACATGGCTTTCACCATCATCTTTTCCTACTTCTCCAAGTAAGAAGAAGTTTCTTACTACTCCAAAGTGAAGTCTCCACTATAGGAGGCAGTCTCATCATTGTCCCAGAGCTCTGGGTACAATGTCTGTGAATGTTGTAATATCCACATAGATCATCTTTTCTCTTATGTTAAACTTACAGAGTACGTATTTGGAGTAGATTTCCCCAAGCACTATTTATGAGTTGTCCTGTTTTCTTAACTCTTAAGATACTTAAAATCTGTGCTGATGCAGATAGAACATGCTGCCATACATTCTAGTGCATTCTCATTTATTCAAGACACACTAATGAAATGTTTACCATATGTCAGTCACTATGCTGAGCATACAAACAAGACTTTCCTCTTTCCTTAGAAGCTTCCAGTCCACTGAACTACAGACAGATGAGATGATCCCCATGCATAGAAGCCGCTAGATGAAGCACATCTAATTCTTGCTGGGCTAAGGCTAGAGGCCTCATAGAGATGATGTCCTTCATGTGTTTTCTCGCCCTAATCATTCTACAAGTTCCTTGAAGCCAAGATTATCTCAGGTCATTTATAATGCTTTCATATTGAAGATTACACATAGTACGAGCTCTGTAAGGCCACCTGACTAAAAGTAAATAATATCAACTAAAAATTATACTCACAACAATTGTTTAAAATCTCAATTATAATAATTTAAAATATAAAAATTTTTCTAAGAAAGACTGCTGGCACAATCTTTAGATGAACAGATGCAGCCCATCTCATAGGCAAACTGGGTGACAGCCTGAAAATGTGCATCTCAGTGTCCAGCAACACCCACAGAAATGTCCTCTGAAAACTGAGGCTCCCCACAGACCCTAGGCATGAAAGGCAGTGGGTCGAAAAACTTGTTCTTTCAGGTTCCTTTAGGTCCACAAGAAGTTTCCATTGCCCACAGTCTCCCCGCCCCTCTCCACCGCCCACAGGTTCACAGAATGGGCATAGACCCTTGCCCACTTTCCTTAGATAGATGGCCCAGTAAATTGATTAGCGGAAATCTCAATGTGGTTATTATGGTTTTTGCTAAAAGATATTTATTTTTCTTGACTAATTATCCAGTTTGGAGATTTCCTAATCTCTTCTGTCTGACCTAGTGTTTAGAAAAACTTTTTCTCATGACTGATGGCTTTTCAGGCCACTGCAAACCCTGTTTAAGCCACAGAAGGAGAGGCAGGCAACAGAATGGCTTTACTTCCCAGTGTACACTATTTGGGAAACTTGGATCAGCTAGGAGAAAAGGTTGCTATGTTTAGGACACAGAAATGCATCTTTGCACCCCAAAAAGATGAGAAATGATTAAATCAATATATCCAGGAACATGGTTTTTACCTTCTTCATCAGCAGTGAGTTCTACTGAGGAATTGTCATCAAATGTGCAGCTTGCCCTCTCAGTGTTAGCCAGTCACCCAACACTGTCACTTATAATGTGAATAGTACAGAGATAGGGCAGTGATTCTTAAAGTTGGTGCCCCAGATCAGCATCACCTGGAACTTGCTGAATGCAAATTGTTAGGAAACACTACTGAGGTTTAATAAGCCCTCCAGGTGATTCTGATTCATGCTTAAGTTTGAAAACTAATGAACAAAAAATGACATATAAGGGATAGACTTTTTATTATCTGTAAAGGTTCAGAAAAGTTTCCTGTATTTAGGGTGTTCAGAATAGAAGAGAGTTCTTTGATTTTAACTTTAGCACATAATTCAGAAAGCTGAAGAATGTTTCAGGTAAATTTGAGAACCTGTAACTCCTTTCTCCTCAATTTTTTCTCATCACACTTCTGACCCCTAGAAGTTGAGAGATACTGTCTAAGCCAGTATTTCTCAGATACTGTCAAGATCTCTGGAAGTCATCTTCGCTGAGTTCAGTGTGGTTCCTGCAAAAAATAGGGGTTCACCCCCCATCTCAGATGTATTCTAGAGAATCCCATGTATTTACCATGCCTCGATTTGCACCAGAGAGACTGAGATAAACTTCAACACATGAAAGACAACCCAAATCAACCCACTTGCTTAAGAATATTTCTTGAAAGATCTACTCCTAAAGAAAATTTCCAGTGGGTTACAGACATGAGTAGGTTGTATTTAGAATTCCTGTGTTAGTATGACACTTGGTTGTAGGTAACAGAAAACTTAGTTCTAGTGAGCTTAAACAAAAAGCAGTGTGTGCTTCATTATGTAAAGTTCAAAATAGCCCAACTTCGGCCACAATGACAACTGTGTCTTAGGAAAGCTTCTCTTTATCTCTCAGTCCTGCTAGTTTCCTCTGCTGAATTTATTTTTAGGCAACATCATCTCAAATAAGGACAAAGATGGCCCCTATTAGCTCCAGGCTTATGTGCCATCAACATAGGAAAAAGCCTCTTTTCTGGTAACTCCGTCAAAAGTCCTGGTGAGGGCACTTAGGGGCCTGCCTTGGTTCATGCACGTATTTTCTAGCCAATTACTAAGGTCAATGCTGAATTGATCTGACCTGGAGTAAAGGAATGCCAACTAGGAGAATCAAAAGAAAAGGAGGGGCACATCTGAGTGGAAATTAAGGGCTCTGTTATCCATCAAGTGGTATCAAGCTGGTAGAAACAAGTGATTTCTATTGTAAACTCCAAGAAAATGTGTAGATCTCAGGGTTTAGGAAGAATGCCGCCTTCTGACTTTGCCATCTATAAGCATAGTAGGACCTTTTACTCCTTTGCCAGAGTACACATTTAGGGAGAAATCAAGACTATTAAATTCTATGTGGACCACTACAAAGTTTTTTGCTAATTCCTTAATAAATCATATTTATATGGTATCATGCTAGCTGTGGGAAAAGAGGGCTATATTGCTATGGTTTTTACTCATTTATGAGAACATTCTAGAAAATCAGGGGGGAGAGGCACAAAACTAAATTATCTAAAAATTCCAGGACTAAGTGGTCTACAGAGAACTCGGTTTTGAAAATCCATTCAACAAGTCACTGGTTAAAAAGTGGTTCATAAGGTCATACAAACAGCTTTTCCATCTCCAAGCACATTTTCAAAACAAATACTTAACTTGCAAGGGGCAACCACGCCCATTCCTCCTAATCTGAGGACTCACTCATTCCAGCAAGTATTCCATTATCTTTTAAGACCCCAGAGCATGGCACATCCAGGCTAAGATACACAAACCCTTTGATGCATAACAAGGAGTTGCTTGCAGTTTCATTCCAAGTGTGAATGATAGGTATGAAAGAGCAAGTGTAGTAAGGCAAGTGTTTAATGAAGTGTGGGACCACAGTGTGGACCATAACGCAGTGAGAGGCCACTGGGTGCAGCAGCTGCGTTTATGACTTGTCTTTGAGGAAAGGAGAATGAGGGAACTCTGGCTGAAACAAGAATGCCACACCTCACTGCACTTCTGTCAGATAGAAGCCTACCGTGGATCAATTTTGTCACAGGAGAATCTCAGCCTCTCCAAAACGTAGAGGGACGGACTCTCCTGCTCTGGTACTGCCCATTGCCCCCTGCAGGCTTGAAGGGGGGAAAAACAGTGCCAGGCTACTTTTGTTGTTAGTGTTGATATACCCGGGTGAAAAGATCACTGCAGGTAAATTTTAACCCCTTCACTGCGCTGAGTTCAAAGGTACTGCAGAGGGATGAGGTGTGTGGCAAGAAGGAGAGAGGAAAATCAAATTAGAAATGGCAGATATAGAATGTTCAGGCTCTAGACTCAGAGGAACTCAGGATTAGACCCCAGATCTACTGTTTATTCACCATGTGTAGTCAGGAAAGTTAAACTAATGCTTCACATCAGATTCTTATCTACTCAATGAAGGCTCAGATTTGGAGATGAGATTAAGAAAGACAGGTATATAAAGTGTCTACTTGGTGAGCACTCAGTTGATGGCAATTATTGTGAGTAGTATAATCTGAAACAAACAATGGTCACTTTTCTTCCAATTCGGGAACTTTGCCACAAGTAATCCCAGAAGCACACACAAATCTTAAAACTGTGTACCATAAGTTGATTATAAGGAAAATTTAGAAAATTCAGGTTTATTTGTTTTCAGTATTTTTTTCCTTGAGGCATTTCTGATTGCTTTATGCTATTTGACAGTGGCAATAAATTGTCAAGTTTTGATGCTGTCTTAAAATACTTAACTGTTGTGTTCATTAGGTATATTTTTGTAGTGAATTTTGGCTTATTTGCAAGACTATTTCTATCATTATTTGAAAATAAGATATAGTTTGATAAAGGTTGCTGGTGAAAGAATTTTCATTAAAATGATCTTTTACTTTACAAAGTCAAAAATAAATTAATATATTAAATGTTAAAAGATACCACCTTTCCTTAAAATATATTAGCTTTCACCTTATTTTCATTTTCTATGAAGTTTATGGGCTCAAAAGAGAGTTCCAGGTTTGAAGTAACTGTTGAGAAAGCATTTTTAATTCTGTTTTGGGGAATGAGTGATCTGAACACAGCACATAATTACAGTTGAAAAAAAAAGTGTTTCTGTAGTGAAATAAATAAAATGAAAAGAATCGTAAAAAAGATAAAAGGAATAAGAAATCTTGTTAAGATTACAAGAATATATATATATATAAAAGGAAAATCTATACTAATATCTAAAAGCTAGAGCACTTTTAACTGCAAGACACAGAAAACCAGGCTAATCAAATTGACTTAAACAAAAAAATTGAATTTAGTAATTTATTCACTCACATATCCTGAGAAGTTCCAGAAGTGAGTCAGGATTCATGCTTCACAGAGACATCAGTTTTTCCTCTATCTTTAAGTCTTGTGTCTTCTCAGTTGACATTCGCCTTTGCACTCTACAACCTAGAAGCAGCTCTCTTTCCTAACAGCTGAACATGTTTATTAGGCATCCTCTTGTGGTTTCAGTCAAGTCCTCATCCAAGAAGCAATCCTTGTGACCAAGGGGATGTGATGCCTTGGCCAGTTGGATCTGAGTGTTGTGGGCACCCTTGAAGTCTGGGATATAGTCCCCATCATAAACCACATGTGTTGATGGTGAAGGAGGTGAGAGTTCCGCAGGAGGAAATCAAATGCAATTATTGGAAAGGAGAAGATGACTGGATTCCTCAATGTCCAGTTTAAATCCTACTTTCTCTGGCAAATCTTTCCAGAACATATCTTACACAGTGACCACTCTCTCTCTCAACACATAAAAGATACTGCAAGTGATATGCTTGCCTGACAGCCATTTTCCTAATTCCTGGTACTGTTCTTAACATCTTACAACATTGCAGGGGATGCTTGTATTACTCCATTTGGACCACTGTACCAAAGTATCATAGGCTGAGTCACTTATAAATGACAGAAATTTATATTTTATTGATCTGAAGGCTGGAAGTCGAAGATCAGGGTGCCTGCATGGCCAGGTTCTGGTAAGAATCCTCTTTGGAGTTGCAGGCTGCCAACTCTCAGTGTATCCTTACGTGGTAGAAAGAGCAAGGGAGCTCTCTGGAGCCATTTTTATAGGGCCCTAATCCCACTCATAAGTTCTCCACCCTCATGACCCAATTACTTCCCTAGGACCCCATTTCCTAATACTATCACTTTGGACATTAAGTTTCAAGATATAAATTTTGGTGAGCCATAAACATTCAGACCTTGGCAATGCTGTTGGTGCCTCATCCAGATTCCCTTTACTAGCCAGTGCACCCTTCCCCCAGCTGCTGTGAGAGTTGACTGCTAATATCTCACAGTTGCTCTCCTTCCTCAGAGAACTCAGCTGAACTTAGCCCTTTGGCTAGAAACTTGTGTCCCATACTTCCACTCGAGCAGCCCAAATGTCCTCAACTCATTCTCTCACATGGAGAACAAGAGCCTGATTTCCTTGCCTGGAGACAATATCAGCTCTGTGGCACAATTCACACTCCAGAGCTCCCTGTGTGTGATGAAGCTCAGCCTGAGATCCTCACTGAACTTCTCTCCTGCCTCATCCTGTTTCCCTCACTTTTATTCTTGTTCTTCTGAGATCCTCTCTCAGTGAGAGTCTCAAATCTCTTTTTCAGGTTCTAGGTCTGGGTAACTTGATATAAGATAATTGTTAAACTTATCACATTCATTTATAGCTAATAAATGTGAGATTCCTGTGAATAGGAACCATGTTTTGTCTATCCCTAATTTTTAAAATAATTTACGTTTTTGTATACGTACGTGGTGCTTTTGCAACTGCTTTGAGAAGGCAAGACCATATCTTCTATTGCAATATTTCTCAATCTTTAATATTCATACAGATCCCCTAGAAATGTTATCAAAATGGCTTAGTAGACCTAAATAAGGCCTGAGATCTGTAGTTCTAAGAAGCTCCCAAGTGATGCTAATGTTGTTGGTCTGTGTACCACATTTTCAGTAACAAGTTCTACTACACATCAATTATTTTAAATCACCTACAGCATTTAGTACTATGCTTTCTATCCCATAAGCATTCAGTAAATGTTTGTTCTTGACTGTGGACTAATTGAGAAACATAGGAATTGAAGGCATTTTGGTTGAAAAGAAAGCTGATTTTTAAAATATGTTCTCTAAATTTAGATTTTCTTTCCTACATCAATAGCTCTCAGTAAAAGTTACTAAGGGAGACATTTTTTTTGTTTGTTTCTAGATAGCCTGCAACAGAAATATTTCCTGAACCTAATTTCTTCTGTTCTAGGACACAGAGCTCAGGGGTCACTTAGTAACAGGCCAGTATTTCTCAGATATGCTAACAGAAATTGAAGATGGTAATTTTGTGAAGCATTAGAATGAGATTTCTTATTTGGCATGGAAAATTTAATGTCCACACTGGGCCTCAGCTTCTGACCTTAAATCTTAAAGTCACTCACACTTGGGCATCTCCTTAACAAGGATAATGGCTGCAGTCAGGCTTCTGCCGGGATGTGCATTTCAGATCTTAGAGCTGTAGGTGACTTCATCCCAGGGTTTACAGTTCAGCTGTCCTTCTGACATTCATCCTATTAATTATAGATGAGATCAATTATAGAATTCCAATCAATCTCTTATTATGGAATTCTGCAGAATCTAGCTCTGCTCTCATCAAAGAGTGAGAGTTCTTCAGCTTTAGCATCAGATCTTTCTTTTGGAACAAAGATTTGTGTTCATTATGTTTCTTTCTGAGAGGGAGAAAAACTGTGTAAGCCTGATAAATCCTGATGTACAAACACTAAAAGTGTATAAAGCAGTACAATTTATTTTGTATAAATATGTGGTTTTCGATCCTGAGTGCATCAGAATTGCCTGAAGAGCTAAGTGAAAATACCGTTTTAGTAGATCTGGGGCATGGGTCTGGAATCTCCAGTTTTAATTAAGCTCTCCAGAGGATTCTAATACACAAAGATGAACATTATTGGTGTAAAATGCTAATTCCCAAATTTTCATGAGCATCAGAATCATCTGGAGGGATTTTTAAGACACAGTTTCCTGAGTTCACTCCAGATGTTCTGACTCAGCAGGTCTAAGGAGGAACATAAACATTTGCATTTATTATTGTTAGTTGTAGAGATAGGGTTATGGCTATGTTGTCCAGGCAGGTCTTGAACTCCTGGGCTCAAGTAATCCTCCCATCTAGGCCTCCCAAAGCATTGGAAGTGCAGGCATGAGCCACGGAGCCCAGTCCATAATTTGCATTTCTAAAAAGCTCAGGTAATGCTGATGTCACTTGTTCATAGATTACATGTTCTATATGATATGGTTTCACTGTGTTCCCATACAAATCTTATCTTGAATTATAGCTCCCATAATTCCCATGTGTTGTAGAAGGGACCTGGTTGGGAGATAATTGAATCAGGGGGTTAGTTTCCCTCATGGTGTTCTCATGGTAGTGAATTAGTCTCACAAGATCTGATGGTTTTATAAGGGGTTTCCTCTTTCCCTTGGCTCTCATCTCTCTTACCTGCCACCAGGTAAGATGTGACTTTGCTCCTCCTTTGCCCTCTACCATAATTGTGAGGCCTCACCAGTCACATAGAGCTGTGAGTCCATTAAACCTTTTTTTCTTTATAAATTACCCAGTCTCGGGTATGTCTTTATTAGCAGCATGAGAACAGACTAATACAATATAACACTGGTATAGCTACATATTAGAATCTCTGCAGAAATTTAAAAATCCCATGCTCAGAACAAATACCAGAATCTCTGGGAGTAGAATCAAGGCATTTTAAAAAATCAGGTTATTTCAGTGTTCAGTTAAGGCTGAGAACCACTGGTGGAGAGCAACATAACATCAGTATTGCCTTCAATTTTTAGAGGGAGCCACCTATGGAAACATGGAATAGTGAAAAGAATTGACTTTATGACAGGTAGATTCAAGTTCAAATCCTGACTCTGCCATCCAATAACTGAGAGCCTGGTTGCACATTACCTAACCCTTTTAAACCTCAGTATTCTCATCTATAAAATAGGTATACAGCAATAGTACCCTCCTCAAATAAATGAGATAAAAAAAATCAAAGCTTTTGCCACAAAGGCTAATACACAGTAAATGCTCAATAAATGCACATGGATATTATTGTTGCCATTGTGTCATTTATCATTATTGCCATTATATAAAGAATTTTAATGAGCATATTACATTTTTTAACTTTTGTTTTAGGTTTGGGGGCATATGTGAAGGTTTGTTGCATAGGTAAACTCATGCCACAGGGGTTTGTTGTACAGATCGTTTCATCACCCAGGTATTAAGCCCGGTACCCAATAGTTATCTTTTATGCATCTCTCCCTCCTTCTGTCTTCCCGCTTCAAGTAGACTCCAGTGTCTATTGTTTTCTTCCTTGTGTTCACAAGTTCTTATCATTTAGCTTTCTGTTCCTTCATTAATTTGTTGTGGATAATAGCCTCCAGCTCCATCCATGTACCTACAAAAGACATGATCTTGTTCTTTTTTATGACTGCATAGTATTCAATGGTATAAAAATATCACATTTTCTTTCCTTACCATGCAGAATGCTTTTCCAACTACTTGCTTATGCCTAATATTCTTTATTTTAGAGTCTATGCTGTGGGTGTTTTGGGGACTGGGGACAATTCTTTAGCATTATTTAACATATAGACAGATAGTACATTTAGCTTTAAATGTCATTCATTGCTCTGTGAAATATTTCTCAGATAATTTCCTAATCACAAGTTTTAAAGGCAAGTAGGATGTACACTGAAAATCCTGGGGTTACAGAACACCTAAAAAGCTGGAGGAGAGACTATTTTCAAAAATGACTCCAACCTTTTACCCTTTCCTGTGTCTACACTCTGCAATGTGACTGTGCAGTTCTTCCCATGAGGAGAATAGATGTCTTTTTCCACCTCTTGGATCGGGGCTGTCTTGTGAATAGCTTCGACTGATAGAATATAGTGGAAGTGATTGGCAGCAAGTTCAGAGCCTGGGCCTCAGGAGCCCTTACATACTTCTGTTCTGTCTTCTGCTCTTCTGTCTTCATCATGAGAACATGCTAGGCTGGCCTGCTGGAATATGCGACATGGGGAGCAAAGCCAAGTCAACCAAGTTGTCCCAGCTGAGGCCCCAGACACATGAAAGAACCCAGCCAAGTCTCCTGGTCAATCCATAACTCACAACAAATGCATGAATAGTCAGCTCAGATCAGCAGAACTGTCCAGCCAACTCATAGAATCACAAGAAATAATAAATGGTTGTTGTTTTAAGTCACTAGGTTCTGGGGATAGTTTGTTATATGACAGTAGCTGACATAGAAGATTAAATACAAAGAATTTTTTAAAAATAAGTGAAAATAACAGGGAATAATGGAAGCTTCGTTTCACTACTTCAAAAAAATTGTTTAGAGTTGGTCATCTGGGCATATTACATAAAACCTGAATGAGCTAGCATTTATTTACTTTCACAAAAATAAATTATATCACATGGGGGCTCTGAAGTGGTATTTTTTTCTGATCTTTTCTGGTAATGTATTTGAAGAATAGAATAGGTGTGGGGGTGTGTGTGTGTGTGTGTGTGTGTGTGTGTGTATGTTTAAATTTAATCAACAGTCTGTAGACACCCAGGAAATCTCTAGGAGGGAAGGCTTCCTGGTAGATTCTGTTCCAGACAAGAGCCAGATGACATTTCTAGTGTGTAGGTCATAGACAAGGCTAAAGCAATAATAGATAGTGCCACTTTCCTATTTTAGGATTATAAGATTTATCAGAAGCTACAAGTTACAGGCCTATCAACAAAGTCACCCAAGTAGTGGGGATTGAGGAAAGGTGGCAGGATGGAAGCTACTAATTTTGCTTTTTTAAAGCAACTGCCCCTCAGGAGCATGGACACACCACATTTATCTTCATGGAGCCACTGGAAACCCCACAAAGGAAAGTACTTTGAGGTCATGAGCTAGTGTCACTGTGCACTTATCAGTGCTGAAATCCCAGGTGATCTCATCCACCCCCTCATAGAGATAATGAGAACTACCAACATTCTTCTTCAACACGGAGTCCTTTTGTAAATGTGCTTTAACTGCTCAACTCTGTAAGACAAGTGCCTAAGAGGGTAGTATCTAATTATTCCACACAAAAATTGAGTTGGTATTTAATCTTTTTAAAGTCTGTAAATAAATTTGGCAAGCAAGCTTATGGATAGCAATTTTACACATAAAATATTTCATTTGGGGGTGTTGGCAGTGTAGGTAATTTGATTTAGGTACTTTGCAATCCACAATGTGGGAGACAGGGACAACTAAGAAAGAAAATTGTTCTCTCAGGTTAGTTTGATTCCAATGCCTATGATAAGAATGTCTCAACTCCAGGAGTCATGATGACTGGGCACGTGATTTCCCGTTCACAGTGGATATTTACTGAGCATCTTCTGTATGTAATGGGACCCTGTATGGGCCAAAGCAATTGAGAAACATTCCCTATCTTTAGAAACAGGTAACGTTGGAGGAATCAACATTAGAAGGAAAATCAGACCAAGTAACAAACAGTTAAACTACAATGTAAAAAAATACTATTAGAAGCGAAAAGCAAAGGGCTGGATTGCAAAAGGGGTGAAATTAAGAAAATTGTCACTGGGATTTTGAAACTACTTTTGAAGGAAGAGTATGAATTTGCCTACCAAAAAAGCTAGGGGAGACCAGCTCTGGTGAGAGAAATAGCTTGTGCAATGATGCCATGATGGACCTTTGTATATTTGGGACACAGCAATTTCTTGGGTATGGCTAGAGGTTGCATTCACTAGGAAGAACAAGAGGAGCTGGAGCTGAAGAATCAGGTCTGGGTTAGATGGTGGATAATCTGGGGGTGCCATGACAAGGATTTTATCCTGGAAGAAATGGAGAGGGTAAGGCTAGAATCAGGGAGGCCACGTAATGGCATATGGTGGGAGTCTACATCACAGATGGTGAGAGCCTGAAATAAGGTATTGTGCTGCTGCTTGTTGGGAAGCAGACCCTGAGCCAAAAATTTGTGTGTGAGTGGTTTATGAAGGCAGTACTTTCAGCAGAATGTGTGAGGGAGTATGAAAAGCAAAACATAGAAGGCGAAAAAGTCAAGGAAGGGTGTGAGTTCAGAAATAGCATCACCCTCAGCCTGGTCCTAGGATGAGCTCTGTAGCATTAATTACTTCTCACTCTGTGTCCCCACCAGCTAGGCATGGGCTACAATCCATCCTAAGGGAGATGTAAACTCTGAGACACTTCTGACTCTGTCTATAGATGAGGCTGGTTACAGGCCCAAGGTCGGTCCTCTGAAGGTCAAAGATAAGAATTTTTAATGGAAAGAGCACAACTGGGTGATGGTGAGATAAAGTTGGTTAAAAGACCCTAGAAGATCTGAATGTAGTAGATACCAAGGGTATCTACTACACAGTTGTAATGGGGAAAGAGGGACAAAGAACAATAGCTCCCAAACTATGTTTCTGGGGATATTTAATTCTGTGAGATTTATACAGGTATTAACAATGGGAATGGTGGTTTTAAGTTTGAAATTACCAGGTTACATGAAATTAAAAACGTTGTTTACTGCAGAAATTCTCAGATTCTTTGATATCCCAAGAGGCCAATAAAATACAAAGCATTTTCAAGCTCATTTAACCAGAGCACATCTTGGGAAATGCTTGATCTGGGAGATATTATGAGTTTGCATTGATTGAACTAAGGAGATCAATAGAAACAGTGAAAGTGAGGAGGGGGTCTGGGTGACTTTCATGTTTATGACTTGGAAAGTGGGACGGTAGAGCAGGTTATGGGTAGGGGAGATGAGTAGTTCAACTTTGGATCTGAGCCCAGGATCCAGACCTGGCTGAGCAGAGAGGAGCCATCCTGAGTGTTCTGTCTGAATTCCTGACCCACAGAATCCATGCAAATGTTGAAATTTTGCTTTACACCACTAAATTCTGGGATAATTTGTTATACAGTCTTTAAAGAATTTTAAACTACAGGGTAAATACAAGTTGGTAGACAGGATGGAAATGTGTCCAATAACAGAGTGATGTAGAATAGCAATAGTAGTAGAAGTAGTAGTATCAGTATCATTTCGATAGTAGTAACATTGCAGAAATAGTAGCATTACATGTATTTTTTCACAAAACATTTAAAAAGAAAAAATTAAGATAGTGCTTTTATTAACCTTGTTTTACGCATAAAGAGACAAAAAATCTCCAACTTGTCGGTAAGTGGTAGAGACAGGATAATGCTCCAGGTAGTCTGGCTTCAGGGCCTACACTCTTAAACATTTGAGTACATGGGTAAAGTTTGGACATAGTAGAAATCTTAAAATTATTGCTACTGATAACTAGCATTTATTTAGCACTTACTCAGACTCTCTGCCAGGCACCATGCTTAAGTGAATTGTTTTAATAGGCAACACAAGTTGGAAGGCTGGCTAGGAGTGTAAATGAAATGTACTCTTTTTAGGAGGCAAAAGAGACAGGTTTGAAAATTGTTTTTCCTTAGTCATGAATTTTGGAACTTATATAAAATGCTGCAGAATATAAATACCTAAGGTCATCACAAGCCCCATAAGCAGAGAAGCGGTCAGGAGTATAACAGAAATAGCAGTGTAGATTGCAAAATAAACCCGAGTGCTCCAAATCACTGACAATCTATGTGGCACATAAGCAATCACTCATGAATGTCCTTTTATTTTAAGCCGACATTCTCAATAACTGAATAGCACTGGAAGAGAATCCAATAAAGACCGAGCCTGCAGGCCTACTTTAAAAATTATTATTAATATGTAACGGTGCAACATTTATTGTGAGTGACTCATGATAATTTTCAGACCCAGAATAAAATTAAGTTCTTTTTCTCTTTAGTAGAGCAACTCTCAAAAATTAAAACAGATGCAAATGTGTGGCCTGCCCACACACATTCTGATTCTGCTATCAGATATTCATCTGACAAATCAAAGCCTTCTTAGGAATTAACATTTACTGCATGATGAAATCTGAAGTCTGGGAGGACAGAATGAGAAATTCTTTTTCTACAACATATGTAAGGTTTTGGTTTTATTTTATTTTTTGTTTTTTACTTTATCTTAATTGTGATGTTTGATCTCTGGATTAAATTATGAACTCTTAGCAGGCAAGCACTGTCCTGTCTAATCTATTCCCTACATCCCTCAACCAGAAACCTTATGTGCAAAAGGACTTGACATTTGGGAAACAGTGGCTATGGTAGACAAGGTGGCCCTTCTCTCCACAGCCACATCCTTCTTCATCTTTGTTACATTATGCAGGATTTTTTTTTCCAGATGAACCACATGCCCAAACCTAGGAAATAAAACTTGATTGATTGGAGCCAATCCTGTCTACCCTCTACTTTTTTTCCCATCCTCCACTGCAGCTATGGGTAGAAGAGGGCATCCAGGAAAGATTCTATCCCAGGTGAAAAGACAGCTGCTTTCTGCCAACTCAATTCTTCCTTCCTACCTGGGCTGCTGTGATAAGAATGTAGAGATAGCCCAGAAAGTGAAGGGAATGAGTCCAGGCGCAGTGGCTCATGCCTGTAATCCCAGAACTTTGGGAGGCCAAGGCGGGTGGATCACCTGAGGTCAGGAGCTTGAGACCAGCCTGACCAACATGATGAAAACCTGTCTGTACTAAAAAATACAAAAATTAGCCTGGCTCAGTGGCACAGGCCTGTAATCCCAGCTACTTGGGAGACTGAGGCAGGAGAATCGTTTGAACCCAGGAGACAGAGGTTGCAGTGAGCCGAAATTGTGCCATTGCACTCCAGCCTGAGCAACAAAAGTGAAACTCCATCTAAAAAAAAAAAAAGAAAGAAAAGAAAAAGAAAGAAAGAAAGAAGGGAATGGAATGGGCTGGAGGAGCGTTGAGAGAAAGAGCCCGGGTCCTATCACCAAGTGGCTGAAACTGCCCTAGACTGTTCACCTCCAGGCATCTTGTTTTCATCTTCCTGGCTTCTAATTTTAAGCCACTTTTGGTCAATTTTAATGTTACTCGTGGTCAGCTATATCCTACAGGAAGTAATGATGCTCTGAGTATACCAAGAAATATTTTTAGTGAAACCAATATTTATGGATGTAAATAAGAGTTATATCTCAAAACTATAACCCCTATATGTTTTCAGGAAATATCAGACTTAAAACCTATACCAGGTCTCATTATAGCACTCTCTGCACTCCTGGCGCAATCGCCTATGTAATTGCCTTAACTAGGCAAACTTTCACTAGCATGTAGATTGTCATCTGGGCTACAGTCAATAGAATCTGTTACTCAGCATGTTTTGTGGGGATTGTTATGTTGCTAATAGATAGAAAGTGAGGTGGGGGAAGAGATGCTTCCAGAAGATCTCAAAATCATCGTGAACATATAAGGAGAAGGAAAAGTATAATGCAATCTCTTACAATGTTAAGGTAGTAGAAAACAAATCAAGATATTAATTCCGGCTATGTCACATGCTAGATTTTTGCATTTAGACAAATTTCTTTCCCTCTTTATGCCTCAGTTTTCTTTATTGTAAAGTGAAAATAATAGTAATACCTGCACTATTTGATTATTGTGAGGATTAAATGAAGTAATGTTCTTAATACAGTACATGGCACATAATATGCATTAGATATGGCAACTATGGCTTTAAGAAATCCAAATGTATTTCCTGACTAAGGTGATTCCACCAGAATTGGTCTTTTATCCTTCAATTTCCAGGTGAAGATATCTCTTTTTCTTTAAATCCCTGAAATTTGCCTTAGGAAGATTTTTTCCTGCTTACCTCTTTGCCTGATGAATGGTTGGCTTGGCTCGATTTCATCTTTGTAAAAAACATGGGGGGGTTACTGAGGGTTTCATATTTCTTGTCCTAGTCCTCACCTCCTCTTTGATGCAGGCCTAGTATAATAGCAACTACTCTTAAATCAGTCAATGAAGCTTCCCTGAGCAACAAAGATGATAAAAGAAGCAGTTCCAAATTAACACTGATTTGTTTTAGGCTCACTGCCTGGTTCTTCATAACTCTCCTGCCTAATTTTGTTTGTATCAGAATTTATAAACAGGAAGTTAATCTGCCCTGCAGATACTATGTTTGTGTGAGTATGTGTGCTTGTTCCAGAGCTGCATTATTTTTTAAACTTTTTGTTGTGTAATTTGAATGCTTTTGTGAAGGATGTGCTCTCTAATTTAGCTCTTCTTATAGGATGCTCCATGATTCTGAAACTTGTAGGAAGGCAAATTCCTGGCCCACTCCAAATCTGAGGGTGAGCCCAGGTCCTGGGCCCTAGTAAGTACTCCGGACGTTTCCAATACATGCTTAAGTTTGAGAACCACTGCTCTCTTTTGCCCATTATTTCACTTTCTTCTCTCTGACAATCTGTTTCTCTCCTTCATGTTACCTATAATCAGTTGACTTTATGACTCCTGGTTTAGAGTCTGAACTCATGAACAGTTTTTATTCCTACATTTTCTCTGTACCATTCACCATATTGCCATACACCTGCTGTATGTGTATCCCTTAATACAGAGCCAGACACATTAATAGACCCTGATCTAGCCAGGAGTCAAACTAAAGTCATAGAATCCTAGTCAGGAGAAAAGGCCTTGGGAGGAGATGTGCCAAAAAGTTACAAGAGAAAAGCCCATTAAGTAAAGTTAATCAGAACTATAAATGTGAAAAAAAGGAGTGTGAAATTTGAGGGTGGACAGAAATTTCTGCAACCTGACCAGGCAGATAATTGTATCTAAATGTGGGTAAACTGTAGGGCTCATTTTGCTGTGACTCTTTAATACAGATTTATTTCAAGAATTTCAGCCTTGCCTCAGTGTCCCTGCCTCCCTCTGCACCCCAGCTCACACAGAGGTGGAAGATGCAGGTTATCCTCCTCCTCCTATTCGAAGGTTCTCTGAAACACTGTCATCCCAGACACTTCCAATTTTCAAAACAAAATCTCCCATAGGCCGTAGGGACATACCATTATGCTTTAAAGACATCTCTAATTTAATTATTAAATGGATTTTTTAAAAAAAATCTGAAATGGCTAAACATATACAGGGAGGGGCAAGTGTTTGCCACACAAGCAATCAAACAAATTGATAAAGAGGAAGAAAATGACTATGGAACTATAACTGTTCTATTCTTAACTAGCAATCTGCATATTTTCTCCCAATTAATGCCTAGAATGGGATCTGAGTTCATTGAAACCTAATTACTGGCATATCACTTTGTTTATTCAAAGTCCTACAACAGTCACTGCTCATGTTTAATTTGCATAAACTCTGCAAAAACCACCCCTAGGATGTCAGTGCTTGCTTTGCCACGAGAAGTCTATACTGAAGCTAGAACTTTTCGGGCAAATGCACACCACTTTTCCTGTCACTCTGCTGAGTAAATGTTCTGTCACTCAAAGTCCTCATTCATTTAAGAAGAAGACATGTCTCTTGTAAAGACTTTTTCCAGGAGCTATTTTTACTAATGGTGTAGTGAGGTAGTTTGGGGAGAGTCTCATAATGTAATTAAGAATAAGTGTGGAAGGCCTGACTTCTGTAGCTGGTGTCCGTCATCTCATTTTAAAATTTTAAAATTATTTTAGAGACAGGATCTTGCTTGTTGCCCAGGCTGGAATGAGTGCAGTGGCATGATCATAGCTCACTGTTCCCTAAACTCCTGGGCTTAAGCAATCCTCTCACCTCAGCCTCCTAAATATCTGGAACTGCAGGCACACACCACCATGCCCGGTTAATTATTTTCAGATTTTGTAGAGATCAGGTCTTTCTAAATTGCCCAGCCTGGTTTCCAAGTCCTGCCCTCAAGCGATCTACCTGCCCAAAGTGCTGAAATTACAGGTATGAGCCACCATGCCTTGCCCATCTTCTCACTAAACAAACATAAATAAGCAAAGAAAACACTTCCCATTGAACACTGGCACTCCTAATTTTCTCACTACCCCGGGAATAGATGGTACAGGTTTTATTATCCTCGTAGTCCTAGCTTTGCTTGCTTGTCTCTCCTCCCATTGCACTCAACATGGGTGGGTCCCAATGACCTCCCCTGAAAATACTGCATCAGACATTATATTCATAGCTCCTTTATTAATTAGGCCTTTTGATGTCTGTGTTTCTCACTTAGCTCTTGCTGGAATGCCCCCCACACTAGCTATTGTTGTCTTCTGTATTCTCCTCAGTATCTAAGCTAACCCACAGGGGGAGTTCCTTACCCATTTCAAGGAGAGAATTGAAGCTGGTGGGAAAGCAGAAACATCTTATCTTCCTGCATCTGCTGTGAAGATTTCTCCCTATTACAACTTCCTCTTTTCACTTCTTCCCTCCAGTCATTCACCCAGTAGTAGAAAATCTGATGTTAGTATCTCTGCAATTTATTTACATTGCCAAGCACCCTTATTGAGGCCAGAGATATGAGCAGAGAGAGGAACCAAGTGTGGCCAGAGGCTGGGTGGAGCAGTGAGGATGAAACATGTTCCAACGCATCTAGTACACAGGGTGTTCATGATCTGAGCCATGTCTACTTTTCCAGGTCTGTCCTTGGCCAGCGTCCTCACTCTGTGTACACAGTGGCCCACCTTGACCACCTGCTGGCTTTGCTCTTCCCCTGCTGCTCTTGTCATGGTTTCATTTTCTCTCAGCCTCATGTACTCTTGCCTGGAGCCCTTGTCTTTGGCTCGCTTAATCCTGCTCTTCCTTCACAACTCAGCTCAGGTGTGAGCCCCTCCGAGATGTCTTTTCTGACCCCTACAGGTTGTCTTAAGTACCCTCTCATGTGCACAGCTGCATCTTGGGGTCACCTATTCCAATAAGCTTTTGAGACATTTGTCACTCTCTATGACAATTGTTCATTATCTTGTTGTTAGTGCAAGTTCTTTCACCTACACCACGATCCATTAAAAAAAGGCTTTGTCTTTTACATCGCCAAGATTCCTACTACTGTGCACAGGGCCTGCCATGGGACAGGGACTCAATACATAATTCTCTAACAAGTGAGTGCACGTGTAGCCGAAAGTCCCAACCCAGTTGTGTGAACTTGAGAAAATCACTCAATCTATTTGAACTTTAGTGTGCTTCACCTCTCAGACAGACTTCTAAGCAGTACCATTTGTTTTCCACCTCCCACTTTAATAACCCAACAAAAAGGCATTTAGCCTGAAATTGTGCATAGAAAACCCCACTTCAAAAAGAAAGTGGTCTCCTTGATAAGGTAATTGGGGAGGGTTTCTGAGAAAGATTGTGGAATCAAATTCTTTTGAAGAATTCCTCATCCATGTTGGATTAGATTAGCAAGAATCTGCATAAAGATTGGAGCACAGATGAGCTCTTTGTAGTCCTAAAGACCACTTTTATACTATAAGACTTGAAAGTTATCTTAAAGTTTGTTCTAGTTTAACCGACCTCTTTTATAAATACAGAAACTCAAGTCTCTTGATCTGTAATCTGTGTGAATGCTTTTATAAAATCTTACACAAAATGTACTATTATTGGCAGTAAACCAAAATGGCATGCTCCTTAGCAGTGGGGAAAATTAAGAGACTCTCCAAAAACAAAGCTGCCTTTGTAGGTTGTAATTTTTAAGATTTGCTTTGGAGGAATGGCCATAATAAAAGAATAGAGGCAATGAGAAAGGCTGCAGAATGCTTACCCACTTTAAAAAAAAATTACAGTATCTATTTGGAAAACAACATAGATATTTTATCAAAGAAAATGTATTCATTTAGCAAAATGTGGGCTTCTATTGAGAAATATAGATTTTCTCACTGACAGACCTTAAAAAACTGACTCCCAGAAGCAGAGTGTGGAATGCAATAATGTCAAGTCATGGGATATGTATTCCTGTCATTTTCTGACAAGGGTTTTTTGAATGTAATCACAGTTATTAGTTGCAATCTTGCACAGGCAATCCAAGCAATGATAGCTGTGCATAGCAAGCCCCTTTACAGACTGTGTGTGTGGCAAAAAGCTCCTTCATAAGCCAGTTAGTATTTACATTCCATGGTACCTCAAATATTGCTTCATCGCTTTTGGACTAGTTGATGGCAGACTTTATACACTGGAGAAAATATTTAGTGAACTTGATTCTTATTTTACTAAAACTCTCTAATCCTGAAACACTGAGGCGTCTTACCCAGAAACATTTGCAGGTGATTTTTTGTTTGTTTGTTTTCTGTCATGATAACACAGAATGCAGTGGGGAGTAGGACTCACTTTAAATTGCTAGTGAGAAAGGGAGGCAGTGGATCACTTTTCAATAGATTTTTATACTGCTCAAGACTTGAACATTCTGGTTAGCGTGGCTGGGAGGTAAATCCTAAAATAGCCAGTGCCACTCTGAGTTTTAAGCCTTCAGAGGGGCACTGGCTATTTTAATAAAACTCTGACTTGTGGTCAAGTTGCTCTAGAAAGGCAGTTTAAAGCAGTTTTCAAGTGCATAAAATAAAGTGAATTAGGGATTGAAGTATTGATTTGTAGGCAATTCCTTATGCAAACAGATAAGAATGTCATAATTAGGCCCTTTAAGGTACTTGAACCTAAGTTATTCCTTTAACTAAGGTGAATGGCAGCTCTATGTTTTCATTTACTCCATTAATTTATTTAGCAAACAGAAAGAATTACCCCACCCCACAGAGAGATGAGTTTAATTCTGTTTTCCCCCTGCACCCCCTTCTGAGCTATTTCCAAACTCAAATCAGTGGATGTCAATGGGATAAGGTCTGGGGCATCTCTTTGAGGCATTCTCTAATCCAAACTGTTTGCAAATCTGAGACATTTTCCTCTGAGTTCCCCCCATGTAATGCTTTCTCCCTGGCACAATCAGTTTAGCACGGGAGCTGAGGCAGTTTGTTCATTGTTTTAGTACTGTTCTGGAATTTCCAATAAAGGTTCGCAATCTGGACAGGGATGATTCTTTGGCAAAGGACAAACAAAGATAAGTGGGATACTCCTATAGCAGCATCTACCAAAGTGCTAAAGTCAGTCAGTTTCCCCTGGGCTTTATCGATAGACATTGCATTGTTCTATATTGTTTGATAATGGCGACACAGTCTTGGTAATAAGCTCACTATTTCTACCTAAAGAACCCTGTTTGAGTCTCCTCTAGTTCTCCATTTCTTCATTCAAGGAGATCTGCTAAGACAGTTATGTCACAGTTACCTGGGCCCCGCCCTGTGTTGATAGGAGTTACAGCTTTGTCCCTGGATGAGTCTTCTCCAACCCTAGGGGGCATTTCCAGCCTGGTCATTTCTGGGCTCTAGGACACTGTTGCCTACATTGGGTCCTGAGAAATGCACAACCGGGATGGCAACATTAGAAATAGGGCTCTGCCTGCATGTTCTCTGGACCTCAACCTTTCCTACTGAGGAGCTGCCACCATGGTAGAGCATATGATCAACTGAGAGCAGGAAGACTGGGCTTTGATACTGATGGGTCCCTTATGACATGAACAATGCGAATTTCAATGAAAAACATCTAGTAAACTTGCACCTCTTATTTTTCAGTCAGGATCTTGGAGACTTGAGGTGGGACAGGTTGCTGGTACCAATAGCATGGGAAATTGTGATCGGGGAGTTTTGAGGACCCTTTGAATGAGAGGATCTAGCCCTATGTCAGAAGTGGGCTAAAAGTGTAGGTCAAGGTTAGTGAGAGAGTTTTTATATTACAGCCTTCATAATAGGGACAGAGGACTAAGACACTAATCTCCTTTTTCATAGTGTTTCTCTAAATATTTTGCCATCTGATCGATAATTGCGTCTGGGATTTCTGTTTGCTAGTTTATCTGTTTCCTCATCAAAAGCTTCAAGATTTACTGTTTCTGGGAACCAGAAGGGGTATTTTTTAAGCCTCTGGCGTGTATGATTTACAAGATATTTTCATCTGACTTAAGCGTCCAGGTATCTGTGAGATATTTTGATCTTACCTTTCTTCTAGCAAGTAGGCCACTCAAAAACAAAGAGTAATACAACTGACATGTCATCTGGTTGACAGTTACTCTTACCTTTCGTTTGTCTATCCCCTTAGCAGGGTCAAAGTTGTTTGGCTGTTTTGGTTAAACACATAATCCCAAAACAAGGTTATTAGCTATGGATCAGATGAATATTGAAAAATACCACTAGAGTAAGTGTTAAAGATGAAATCCAATCTGTCCACAATGGTAGGACTGTGGCTATGATTCTGAAATAAGAAAAGATTTTGGCTTATGCTCCCCTACTGTGATGTACGCCATGCTCTGCCTCATAGGGGAAGGTAAAGTTTCCTGTGGAAAGTACCTAGTGTCCATGAGATTGGCTGTAAAAATCACTATGGGTATGACTAGCTTTGAGAGTCAGAAACTCCGATCATTTGCCAAGGCTCTCCACTGGCAAGAAAAAGTAATCAATTTGTGAAAATGAAGTTTATGATGTGGAATAAAGCTAGACTCTTTGATCTTGAGATGAGCAGATATCCTAGATCTTGGGGGTCATCCAATTAAATCAAGGATGTTTTTGGCTTTGTCTTTTCAGGTGAAGGCAAAACTGGGGACTGATAATCTTCTGATTTCCCTTTCAAGGTTGAAAATACAGATAGCACAGCCCAATCTTTGCTACTGATGTTCTTATTAGCCAAAAGGATGTTGTAAAATAAGATTTTAGTATGTGTTTCTTTGTCTCCTGATATAATCCCTTAAATGAGTCTTTAAATTGGTGCCTTGCATGTCAGTGATACATTGACTTACCCCATGGTATTAAAAGACTAAGGCTGTGTCCTTTTACAGAGACAATCAAAAAACATGAAGTATTTACTTATCTAGTAATGGCATCAGAAATGCTTCAAAAACCTTCTGCCCACTGGTCCATGTACCTAGGCTGTAGTCTTCAATGGCTATTTTTGCTTAGTCATTTAAGCTGGAAGGAGAACATTCATTTCCCTTCCTTACCTGAAGTCTTTTCCACTTTTTTAAATTCAGAGAGTGTTACTGAAAAAAGACACTCTGATGTTCAATCCCCTTGTGCTGGGAGCTCCAGAACTTTCACAGAGCTGTAAACTCTTTAGCTGGAAAAGGCACTAGCGTGAAGTTCAGATGCCCTGTTACAGAGGAAAACAATGTGATGAAAAGCTACTAGATAAGATACTATTCATGAAAACCCTAAGAATGAAGAGCTTACAGGATGTTTTATCCTGACCTAAGTAACCGGATACTTGTCACATATTCATTTACTTACATATAAATATAAATATGAATACAAATGTAGTTGAATACATCTAGTATTGAGTGAAACTTCTCCTAATGAGAGAAAATTATAGCTAATTCTCAAAGCAGAAAAGGACAGATAAAATGTGCTACCCCATTGTTTTTTAGGGAAGTCCATCTTGAAGTGGATTTCAAATGTAAGTGGTTTATTTGGGATGTGATTTCCTGGGATCCATCCCAGGAAATCCCAACGGGGGAGTTAGGGAGAGAAAGAAAAAGAAAAGAAAACTCAACTAAGTGTGTGTTATGGAACAGTATACCACTGAAAACAGTTGAGTCCCTGTCTTTCTGGGGAACTCAAGGAGACAGTATAGAATATGTCACCGAGTTGTCCTACCTGAGGGGTGTGGAAGTGGGAGTATTTAAGCACCAACTCCTATCCTCTTTCTGATGGCTGTTCTCAGTGGTGTTAACATCTCAGAATTTCTGATCTGCCCCACATAAGTTTGAAGGAAAGCCCTTGGATGAGAGTCAGGTGTCTTCAGTAGGATGCTGTACGTGTGTACTGGAATGGTGGCAGCCAAGAGGATGAGGCCATGGCACTTACAGTGTCTGCTACAATTCTCCTACGATAAGCAAGAGGAAAGGTAAAAATCCATCCTAAGCTCTAAGGCCAAGTTTTGGGACCCTCCAGGGAAGACTTATAAAGTCTTGGACTGCTATAAAAAAGGATACCTGATATCTCAGGATGGATTTTTACCAAGGGTTAGGACCTGCAGAAACTTTCTGATTGAAATAGAGTATATTGTCAGAGTTCATGGAAGTTCTTGACATAGGTTCACAAGAGTTTGGCATTGTACATGAACACACAGTCCAATGTCCTCTTTTAGTTCAATGTCCTCTAAAATGGTTCATGCATCAGGCTTGGGAAGTAGTGTGTAGTACTATTGTTTTCTGTAACCCTTGGAGAGTGAGAACAAGAACTTTAACAGTTCTAGTAGCTCCATGTGTAGGACCATGGAGGTTAATGGAAGTGCAGGAGTTAACAGGGATTCTAGCCAAGTAGTAGAATCTTTACTATAAAAATGAGTTAGGAGCATGGAGAGACCAGTGGCAGGGCCAAATGAAGACTCAGCTGTCTCTCTTTAAGGCGGCTTTCCACAGAAGAGCCAGTGCAAACCTGAGTATTATACCAAGAAAACCACAGATACTGGAAGACCAGCTGTATCAGATGGAAACAGACCTGCTGAGAGCAAGAACAGAGATACACCCCCTCAACAATAACAATTACTATAGCTCATCATTAGGAGGCATTTGGTGTTTCCATTTTCTACTGGAAAAATTCAAATCTAGAAGAGTTGAGAGAAGAAGAGATCTTCACGCAGATTATGAATATGAAGAGTCAAACCAGATTCGATCAAGTTTAAAAATGAAAATTGATTAGAATGGTCATGATATTGAGCCAAAATTGCAATGGGATAGGAAAAGATGATTTAAAGTGTTGTGTTTAATAACACTGATCTAAAATGAAAGGGAAGGGTTTTCAATGTTTTACTGCTCTCTAGAATGTTTTCTACATTTATAAAATATTATCTGTACATAGTCAATGTTTAGAAAATGTTTGCTGAATGAATGAATATATATTTCCCAGTTAGTTAATATTGTACTGTTTGTAGGACCATAAAAAACAACCAAAATATAAATATAGTTGTTCATGATAAAAATATTGTTGTATATCAGGGGTTCCAGTGTTTCTGTTTTTAAGGTCATGTGATGATTTTCTTTCTTTTTTTCTATTCTCCAGCCAAACTTCCCCCCTTGGAATTACCCTTTAAGTGCCCTACCTTGTTTCATCCCCAAGACTTTGACTTTTACTGGGTTATTTACCTGAACTCTTTTCTAGAGATCTCAGCAAAGTTTACCCTTTATCCATTTTCTAGTTTTGCTTAATATTTCTTCCAATAGATCCTCCATACCCATGTTCTCTCCTGTTGTCCTGTATTACATCTTCACTCCACAGTACTCCTAATGTCTTCTATTTTGAATTGAATAGTTGGTTGAGTTTGCTGCTTCCACTTGGAAGTAAGCTCCAGAAGAGGAGAAACATTTTCTGTCTTGTGGCAGATACTTTTTCTCTCACGCATAGATCATTCCCTTGGGCAGAGAAGATGGCTTGGTTTGAATACACAGAGACAATAACTTTGATTCAGGTAATTTCTTTGAGATGCAACCCAGGAAGCAGAGGTGAGGGATTGGGAAAGTGAAAGAGGGAAGAGAAGACAGCTAATCAAGGGTGTGGTGTTAAGTAGGTCTCCATCGTGTGCAACTGGATCTTAACCCCCCTGGGAAAATTGCATGGGGCATACCTCAGAATTTATTTCACTGAGGCAGTGAAAAGCTGAAGTTCTTATCCACTGGTTCCCATCTCTCCTTGGTTGATGCTTGCTGTGGGGAACATTACTCCTCACCACTTCTGGTCTATCCCTTCAGCCCATGTTTGCAGCCACAAAAAGCCTTTAAGCAGAGAGTCCCAGATCCTAAAAGTGGGAATTGTTTAGTAAATCTGCAGACAATTTCCATGGAAGGTCAAGGGGTGATGGCAGTGCACTGAAATATGTACCTGAGTAGGTATTGGGTAAATGTTAAATGAGTAAATAAAGCACCCAATTTGAGGGGAAAACATGAAATGAATGGTTTATAAAGACAACACAGAACTTTTTATATTAATATATAATGTATCCTTAAAACTACAGGCCAAGTGTTAGAAAGGATTTCTGTTTGTTTGTTTTTGGTGTGTGTTTGTGTGCTTGTTTTCAGAATGGCCTTAGAGTAATTAAATAGTTAAAGTCCAGAGATAAATAAGTTTTTGGATCAGTTACACACAAAAAAGTAAATTACTTGTTAACAGACTTGCATATGGCTCTAAGAGTTTTATTTGACGGGGGTGTTTGCACATATATTGAAAATGAGAGGTAATGTTACTGGATATTTTATTGTTCATTTAGGAGCACTGTTTGGTTCTAGTAATCTCTTTTTATGACATGACTTCTGTGATGCTAACTCTGTTTCAGATAGTCTCAGTTCATTCCTTGCTCTGAACCTTGTGCTGTATTTGCTCTTTGTATTGGACCTTGCAGTAATATCTGGGCAAAAGAAATAAATCTATTCTAATGTATGAACCAGCAGCAGCACTAGTAAGTGTTCTTCAGGGGCTTATCCCCTTATTCTCTCACTACCTCCCAAGGCACTCCTAAACATTCATCCAATGCAGTCTGTGGCCTCTAAACTCCCATCATACAGAAACTCTGGAACAACTGCTTTATCTGGATCTAGTTTATGATTGCAGCATACACTCTGGGCTCTGTAGCTGTTCTACAGTGCTCCCGCTTTCTGAGAATAATCAGCACATTCCGGTAGTGGAGCAGATATGAGACTGTTGAAGTTCATGCAGATGTTGACATGGGACCCCTGGAGTTTGACGTTTTATAGGAACATAGGATTTAGTGCCCCCTTGTGGTTCAGAGAACTCCAAAAGCAGCTACTCATTAGAATGGACCCTGTAAACCTGCTAACAAATCTAGAAATGTATATTCCTTTTTAACTTTAAAAATACGTATAATAATTTCAAGTTTATAGAAAAGTTACAAGAATAGTACAAAAACTTTCATGCACTCTTTGCCTATATCCATCAACTTTTACCATTTTGCTATACTAGTTTATTCTTTTTTCTGAACTCTTACATGGTAGGTTGAAGACAACATGCTCTTTTATTTCTTGATGCTTTAATACATACTTCCTAAAACAAAAAATAATTTCTCACCTAAAAATTAAAAATTTCACATAATCTGCAGTCCATAGTCCAATTTCAATAATTGTCCCAGTACTATTTTTCATAAAAATTTTTTTTTAAAGATTGAATCTAGCTCAACATCATTTACCACTTTTAGCTGTTATTTATTTTTAGAGCTTAATCTGGGATAGCTGCTCAGCTTTTGTCTTTTGTAACATTGACATATTTTAAAAATATAGGCAAGTTTTGTTTCTTTGGTTCGTTGGTTGGCTGGTTGGTTATTGGTCCTATGGCATGTTTCATGGATATGACTGCAGTTCCCAAGGGACTTAAAAAGAAAGAAATTCAGCACAAAAAACAGATCTAAAATTGGAACAGAAAACATGTCCTAGATGCCTTGAGATATGGAATTATGTAACAATGCAAGTTTTAGTAAGAAAGCTAACATCTAATGTAAAGATTCTCTCAGAAAAATATGGGATGTTTTAATCCATTGCTGTCTCCTCCAAAGGTGTCACCATCTCTTTTCCTAGACAAACTGGCATTCTCATCCTATCGTCTTTTGACAGAACTTAAATTAACTCTTGTCTCCACGAATCTCATTGCTCAAAATGCACCTCTCAATAGTCATGAAATATGAGTATCTCCAATGGAACCAGCTGCTATCTTATTTATAGAGTAGCTGATAGCTCTTCTCCTTCACAATTCATGTGAAAGTATAAGGTATACAGTACAGAATTATTCAAATGCATTCCTTGTTTTTGTTCATTGTTTTGTTGTTTTTTAATGCCAAATAGTTCTGCTTTCTATAATTAGTAGTTATCAGTATTAAATTAGTATTAACAGTTATCAACCTGGCTTTAACTTCAGGTAAGAGCAAAGGCATTATGGGACATAAACAAGGTCACACAATGAAATACTGATACTCTCAATTGAAGTGTTTCAACAAGATTTCATCAATAGCTTCAAAATGTCCCAGTCCTGTGCTAGGCATTGGAGTTCCAAAATTAACCAAGCAGATATGCCTCCTGCTCTCTGGAAGTTTAAGTTGAGTTAGAGAGAAAGAAAATTAGTTATGCAATTATAATTGATAGGAAAAACTATTAGGGAAGTATATCATGATGCTGAGGTACATAGGAGGATATGTTATCCAGATCTCAGAGGAAGGAAGTCATTTTGGCAGAAGTTTCTTCAAAGCTGGGACCATGAAGATAAAGAGAAGATAGCCAAACCAGGAGTGGTAAGAGGAAAAGTGTTTTAGGCAGAAGTTATGGTCTGTATAAAATCCCAAAGAGAAATAGAGATAGAAAAGTGATAGGAAATGAAAGGCTGGTGATGTATCAGTCAGCTATAGCTGTAAGAATGCTGTGTAACAAGTCACCTGAAATTTCAGTTATTTCCTACCATAAGCATTTATTCTCACATTCATAGGTTGGCTGACCTACAATGTGCTCAGAAGGATGTCTCAGATTTAGACTGTTATTCTTCTAGGTCTAGGTCCAAATGTGATTTGCAGTCAGGCATTATTCCATGTGTTTATTCTGGGGACCATGCTGAAACTGCCCAGCAGTTACTGGCAGCAATCACTCAGATATATTTTTCTCATGACAGATCATTGTGTTTAAGCTCAAAGCCATGATATGGAGGAATACACTCTTCCCTCACTGAGGAGGTGTGTGTGAATATTTATTGAACATAAACCTAGACTATTGCATATGATACGATTGAATTATGTAATATAAAGAACTGAAGTGGTAAGCAGTGGCCATACCAGTGATACACAGAGTTCAGACTTTATCCACAAATTTTTTTTAACTAAGGAGAGAGATAATCATATTTGCACTGTAATGTGATCACGTTGGTTGCAGTTAGGAGACTAGACTAACACAGAACTACACTGAAGCTGGGGAAACTATAAGAATGATATTATAAGGACACATTCATCTTTGAAATCATATCAGATAAACTAAGAAAAATATAAACTATCAAGACATTCAAGCCTACATTATTGGTTATTTTTTACTTCTTCAGTCTAACAGGTCAAAACAAAAACCAGGATTAGCAGAGGGTTCAAGGGCCATACACATTAGATTGCAAATGGTGGTGGGAATTGTAGTGAATTACCTTGAACACTCTGACTTTAACTATTTTATTGGTTGTTTTATAGATATTAGTTTGCTTTATAGTACTCTCGCTGTAGTATTTTAGGGTTGAGCCTGAAGAAATGTGTCTTATAGGAGGTTATTACTTAAAGTATGGTCCCTGGATGAAAAATATCAACATCACTTAGATGCTTAGAAGTCTGTCAAAAACTCAGAATATTGGACCCAAGATAGACCTATGAAATCATAGACTACTAGCATTTTAATAAGTTACCCAATTTAGATTGAGACCACTAAATTAAGTTTCCAAACATCTAACTAATGTGTCTCAGTTCCATGCACTGAAAATGAATTCCTATGCACAATGAGGTCTAAACATCCTATTACAGAATATTTAAAGAGGGACTACAAATCAGAAAAAAAGACGTCTTCATATTTATTCAGTCAAAGCCCTACATTTATAAAATGTTATTGTCAGCAAAATGGTGCATGCAAAGATGTATTATTCCAGACCTCTCACATCTAAGGAGCTTGCAATCTTGTTGGCAGAAAGTCACCTGAAAATTTCATACCTAACTATTGTGGTGTATGCTAACAGTGTAATATAAAGTGTTATATCATTAGCAACAATCAGTATTGCCTTGGAGTTGGAAAACTTAGTTGAAGGTATGATATGCAGAATAGGCTTTAAAGTATTGCTGGGATTCTGAGAGGCAGTTATGAAAGGAGAAGACATTCTGGGAGGCCGTTCAATGTATAGAGTTGGGGGAAAAGCAGGTGTATTAGTCTATTTTACACTACTGATAAAGACCTGAGACTGGGGAGCAAAAGAGCTTTAATTGGATTTACAGTTCTGCATGGCTGGGGAAGCCTCAGAATCATGGTGGGGAGGTGAAAGGCACTTCTTACATGGCAGTGGCAAGAGAAAATGAGGAAGATGCAAAAGTGGAAACCCCTGATAAAACCATCATATCTCATGAGACTTATTCAGTACCATGAAAACAGTATGTGGGAAACTGCTCCTATGATTCAAATTATCTCCCACCTGGTCCCTCCCGCAATACATGGGAATTCTGGGAGTACAATTCAAGATGAGATTTGGGTGGGGACACAGAGCCAAACCATATCAGCAGGGCATATTAAAAAAATGGCCAGTTGCGGTGGCTCCCCACCTGTAATCCCAGCACTTTGTGAGGCCAAGGTGGGCAGATCACTTGAGATCAGGAGTTCCAGATCAGCCTGGCAACATGGTGAAACCCTGTCTCTACTAAAAATACAAAAATTAGCCGGGCATGGTGGTGGGTGCCTGTAATCCCAGCTACTTGGGAGGCTGAAGCAGGAGAATCACTTGAACTTGGGAAGTAGAGGTTGATGTGAGCCAAGATCGCACCACTGCACTCTGGCCTGGGTGACAAGAGCAAAATTCTGTCTCCAAAACAAAACAAATCAATTAGGATCCAAGACAAGTTTAATTGGATCAACCAAATGTGAGAGAAAGCAGAAGTCAGAGCATGCTTTGGAAACAGCTGGTTTAAAATGGTGCACAAAGAAAACAGAAATTAAAATTAAAGATACATGATAAAGTGGGTGGTTTGAGGTAGGGAAAACAGTGGGATTCCACAGAGAGTGGTGGTCAAGAGCACAGGCTCTGGAGCCAAAGGATTAAGGGTGAACTTTCCATTCTGCTCTTTACAAGCAATGTGAACTTTGGCAAGTCATTTAATTCTTTCTAAGCCTGGGGTTTCTTCATTAGTAAGAAAGGAAAAGTTATACAAATCTTGTCATAGTTTTATACAGTAATGGCTCCCATTACCTCCTGCTTTCCATTTGCTTCTATTGGCCCAAGTTGACTCTCCTGTAAGTCATGAAACTTATGAATCTGAAGCAAGCTGAAGCCTGCTAAGTTCTTGTGCATCGAGGCTTTTCTTTTAGAATGCTGTCTTGAGACCACCATGATATGGAGAAACCCACCAGGAAGGAGTCCAGGTGAAAGGCCATGTGGAGAGAGAAGCCCAGTCATTCCAGGCTTTCTAGATGAGTTAAACCCTGGCCAATTAGCCAGCTTAATGCAACATATGAGGGATCCCAGTTAAGGCCATCAGAAAAACCACCCAGCCAACTGACAAAATTACAGGAATGAATGAATCCTTATTGTTTTAAACTACTTAAGTGTTCAAATGTTTTGTTACATGGCAATAGATAATTGGAATATATCTCATGGGTTGTTATGTGCATCACCTCATTTCATCTTCATGATAGTCTAATGAGATACATACTTACTCGTAGGGAGAACTAGATAAACGTTAGATACTATTTTTTAACCTTGAAAAGCCATCTCATAAAATACAGAAGCATAATGTGTAAACTCTATATGCTAGTCTACAATTTGTCTTGTCTTTCTTCTTCTTTTCTAATTTGAAAATGTATCTCTTGGGGGTTTTTTCCTTGTCAGCATACAAAGCTCTACTTCATTCTTTGTAATTATCTAGTATTCTATTGAATGGATGTTTCATAATTTATGTACCCATTCCCCTGCTTATCGGCTTTACATTGCTTCTCATTTTTTAAAAGATTACAGACCATTTTGTAATGAGCATATTTATACATATATTTCAGTGCACATTTGTGAGTGTTGTTGTAAGATAAATCCCTAGAAGTAAAATTCCTGGCTTAAGGTATATGCACATTTTATTTTGTGATTGATTTTTAATTATTACTTTGCTATCCAATGAGGTTGCAGCAATTTATACTCTCATCAATAGTAAATGAGACTGCCTGGTTCCTTTAACAAATTGTTAATAATACTGTAAATTATTACCTCTTTGTATGGCTTCCAATTTGGTGGGTGAAAAATCTCATTTTTTGTTTTAGTGTGCCTCTATTTAATAGGAATGATGTTCAACAACTTTTTACAGGTCTGTAGACTACTTGTAGTCCTGTTTTTTGGTCTTATCTTTTGTGTATTTTCTATTGTGGTTCTAGCCTTATATTATTGATTTAAAAGAGTATTCTTTTATTCTTTTACTTTAAGTTCTGGGATACATGTTCAGAGGGTGCAGGTTTGTTATGTAGGTATACATGTGCCATGGTGGTTTGCACCCATCAGTGTGTCATCTAGGTTTTAAGCCCTGCATGCATTGGGTATTTGTCCTAATGCCCTCCCTCCTCTTACCCACCGATGGTCAGACAGGCTCCAGAGTGTGTTGTTCCCCTCCCTGTGTCTATGTATTCTCATCGTTCAGCTCCCACTTGTGAGTGAGAACATGCGGTGTTTGGTTTTCTGTTCCTGTGTTAGTTTGCTGAGGATGATGATTTCCAGCTTCACCCATGTCCCTGCAAAAGACATTAACTCATTCTTTTTTAATGGCTGCATAGTATTCCATGGTGTATATGTGCCACATTTTCTTTATTCAGTCTATCATTCATGGACATTTGGGTTGGTTCCAAGTCTTTGCTATTGTAAATAGTGCTGCAATAAACATACGTGTGCATGTGTCTTTAAAGTAGAATGATTTATAATACTTTGGGTATATACTTTATATATTATGGGAAATTACTCTTTGTTCTTATGTACTAAGATATTTTTCCAGGTTTATTATTTCTTTTTTGACCTTTGTTTATGGTATGCCATTGTTGCCACACTGAACTTTCACATTTTGTATTGTCAAATTTATCAGTCTTACATATTTTCTTTAGGTAGTTTTACAGTTTCACTTTATTTAAGTGCTCAAATCTTTGCTGCATCTGAGTTTTTAAAATTATTTTTATGTTTTTGTAGATTCGAGAAGTACAAAGGCATTATACTGCATAGTGATGAAGTCTGGGCTTTTAGTGCACTATCACCTGAATAGAGTGCATTGTACTCAGTAGGTAAATTTCCAACCCTCACCCCACTCCCACCCATCTAGATTTTTTTTCCATGCAGCAATTTAGATAGATATCCTCTACATTATTTCCAAATATCTAGCTAATATTTTCTCAATTCTATAAACTAAAATATCAATTCATACTGATTTAAAATCTCATTCTTATGTAATAGTGAATTCAAACTCATTTGTGAGCTCTTTTCTCTTTCACTCACCCTGTTTTTATGCATGCCCCTGTACCAAAATGATTTCATTATTGTAGCATCATAGAGTCTGGTAGACCTAGGCTACTGAATTGCTCATATAAATATATGAGAACATATCATGCACATATATTTATATTTTTGTGAGAAGTTTAGACTAGTCTACTCTAAGGAAAGTACATTTTTGTAGGGATTTACAGGTCAATTTTGGAGTGACACCACAAAGTAGGGAACCTCACTCACCACAAAGTGTAAGTCTTCTCCATGTCCCCTAGGCCATATTTAAAACATCCTCAGTGGTGGCCAGTATTGACCCTCTGAAGATTCATTTATATTTTAGAAATGGCAAAATTCCTTCAGAGTCAAGCAAGCTTAATAATTATGGGTAGCTAGATTAATCCTTTTATGATGAAAAGCAATATTAAGGCTGAATAACACTGCTATTCTAGAAAACTTGTTCTCTAAAACATGCATAAAACAGGGCTAATGGAAGAGAAAAGAACTCACAAATGAGTTCGAATTTAGTATTTTATAAGAATGAGATTTTAAATCAGATAATTTTTCAAAAGAGGTATTCTAAATATGTTTGAGTAACTCCCTTGTAATGGAGTAGACTGATAGCCTCTCAAGGTAATTATATTGAACTAATAACACTCAGTTGCACATGCATATCTTAGATGTTTATTTAACCATCATCAAAATAATGCAACCTAATGAAAAATGCAACCTAATGAAAAGTGCTCAATATGTTAAATAAAACTAACCACAAATTCTACATTCACCATGATTACATCCATTTATAAATTACTATGCCTTTGACAAAAATGCAAAAAGAAACCTCTGATAAAATTGAGAGATTTAGAGAGATGTACTTTTTTCTTTAAAATTGAGTTAATGCTGTTATAACAGTGTTTCTCTAATAAAACAAATTAAGAGCTTAATGACTTTGTAGTCATATCTCCTAAAGAAGAACCTTATGAGAAATAACAAAGTACAGATGCGAAGAAGATGCTTTTCTGGCCAACATGTAGAGTTGCACCATAAAGTAACAGCTTACAAACAGAAACCGGACTCTAATGGTCTGTGTCTTCAGACCTCCAGCTCTGTTGTGTTACCTGGGGCTGATGGGACTCTCAAGATTTCTTACCTGTAAAATGAGATCATTAGAATCACTTCATAGGCTGATTTAGAACCTTGCTCCCCCAAAGTGTGGTCCTTGGGCCAGCATTGTCAACATCACCTGGAGCTTCTTAGAAAAGCAGAATTTGAAGCCCCAGACCTCCAGAATCACAATATCTGAGGGTAAAATCCAGCACTCTATGCTTTTACAACCTCTCCAGGTAGCTCTTATGCATGCTGAGGTTTGAACAGTGCTGATTTAGAAAACTGAATGAATCAGATATAATTACAAACACTGCTTTCCATGAGTTCATTATCATTAGGTAAATCAAAGTTAACCATGTGTATTGGAGGTCTGGGAATAATCAATTTTCTCTTAATTTTGGAAATTTGTTTCCTTTTTTTTAAACTTAACATTGTTTGGTCTTAAACAAGAAATTTAAACATTTAATAGAGAAATATTCTGCCTTATAATTTCACAAATATTTGTTGACTTCTACCTATGTCCTGGGCCTTGCTTTATATGCTGGGGATTCAGCAATAAAGATTGCAAGGGAGAAAAAGTGACACCTTTTCTTTACCCATTGCAAGCTTCCTGGCTGACACCCCTATAACGAAAGACAGAGTAACAGGAGAAAAGACAAATTTACTTAACAATGTTTGACATGACATGGGAATCTTCAGAAATGAAGACCCAAAGGCCCAGGGAAAACGATGTATTCTTATACCAAGTCTGATGAAATAAGTGATGGTTGTGGAGAAATGTTATTGACAAAAAAAAGGGGTATGATCATATGTTCATATGCTTTTCTGTGTCTCTGCATGGCATTCCTTCACACTAAGAACAGGACACCTGTCAAAGAGGATCTTCAAGGGAGCGTAAAGGAGGTCAGACAGTGGCCTTCCTAGGTTGTATGGCTTATTCTCTGGAGAAAGTAGTTCTAGTTTTTATATCCAACAGTAGGAGAAGGAGGGCAGGAGAAAGTAGGGTGGGATAAGGGCAGAGAGATCTTGTTTCTGCAACCCTCACAATCTCCTTCACCTCAAAAATATGCAGCATCCCAAAGCACCATGCCTTGGGGTATCAAGTTTGGAGCCCAGATTACATGGCTTCTGCCTTCAGAGAGCTTATAGGCCAACCGGAAAGACAGACAATAAATCAACAATAACAGATGTAGAGAGACTTATAGAAGAAACATCACTAGTTGCTATGAAAATATCTAACTTGGGGCTCTTACCTTTGAGTCAGAGGGTAGACATTCGATGATCTGTAAATCCCTTGCATTTCATTTGGATTTGGAACATATACATGTTCATATTTTCACTGTTGTGGAGAGAAAGTTTCAAAGATTTTTTGAAACCCAAACATTTTAGGACCCCTGCTAAAATCAACATTATTGGCCAGTTCATTATCCTGGCATTTTGAATCCATTGTCTGAGTAAGATTTCTCCCCTCCACTCTCATAAGAGTGCTTATTTTGGCTTGAATTACCCAGGTATAGATTCAGAAGTGGGTCATCAACAGCATGGAGATATCCCTCTTCCTTCTTCTATGAAAAATAGAAAGCAAATTATCTCCAGACATGGGCTTGATCAGGTGCATGGCTGCACTGCTTAATTACAAGACATGGTTGTAGATGAAATGTCCTAAGGTGACCTCTCTTAAAAGGACCTTCCCTGACATCTGTTCAACATTTAATTCACTGTTCTTGGAGATGAACAAGCAGTTCTGGGGATGTAGACATAAAAGCCTCCAAGTTGATTAAAAGCTGTGCTTAAATCTGGACCAATTAATAAAAAGCCCCACAGGGTTAATGTTAAGGGTGGCTCTTATTATGTTTTTCCTCTTCATTTCAGGGTTTCTGCAAGTGGATTAATCAGCCCTTGTGTATTCATTCTACCACCAGAGCAACAATTCATTTTGATTATTGCGTTACAAATACCAGCGACATTCAATAGACCTTGCAGAGAAATGTATATGAGTTTGGGCAAATATCCACTGTAGCATATGAGGCAGATCAGATAATAATAGCAGCTGCAGGTTCTGGAACATCACAGAGTCCCTCCATGATATTCACTGAATTGGAATGTCAACCTGGTAATGTAGTTCATCCTTATTACCTAAAGGATTCTACAGTAAAGGCAAATATAGCACATGTGTTTAAAAATAAGTATTCATATCACCTTTTATACAGTCCAAATAGCTTTAATAGCAAATGTCAAAGAGCCTTAATTACTAAATGCCAATAATAAGAAAGTAAATGGAATTTAACCCAAACCCTCCTCAGGTGCTATGGGACTTTAAATAATCCTAAAGCTTTAAAAATAGGCATTAAACCCTTATTTTTTATTTTCTCACAAACTACTGTCTCAATGGGCCACAGTTTACCAAAATTGCTTGTGAGTTACCCCAAGTTTGTTTTTTTTTTTTTTATATATATATTTTTTTATTGCATTTTAGGTTTGGGGGTACATGTGAAGAACATGGAAGATTGTTGCATAGGTACACACATGGCAGTGTGATTTGCTGCCTTCCTCCCCATCACCTATATCTGGCATTTCGCCCCATGCTCTCCCACCCCCAACTCCCCACCCCCCCACTATCCCTCCCCCTTTTCCCCCGACAGACCCCAGTGTGTGATACTCCCCCTCCCTGTGTCCATGTGTTCGCATTGTTCAACACTCGCCTATGAGTGAGAACATGCGGTGTTTGATTTTCTGTTCTTGTGTCAGTTTGCTGAGAATGATGGTTTCCAGGTTCATCCATGTCCCTACAAAGGACACGAACTCATCGTTTTTGATGGCTGCATAATATTCCATGGTGTATATGTGCCACATTTTCCCTGTCCAGTCTATCATCGATGGGCATTTGGGTTGGTTCCAGGTCTTTGCTATTGTAAACTGTGCTGCAATGAACATTCGTGTGCATGTGTCCTTATAGTAGAACGATTTATAGTCTTTTGGATATATACCCAGTAATGGGATTGCTGGATCAAATGGAATTTCTATTTCTAGGTCCTTGAGGAATCGCCACACCGTCTTCCACAATGGTTGAACTAATTTACACTCCCACCAACAGTGTAAAAGCGTTCCTATTTCTCCACATCCTCTCCAGCATCTGTTGTCTCCAGATTTTTTAATGATCGCCATTCTAACTGGCGTGAGATGGTATCTCAATGCAGTTTTGATTTGCATTTCTCTAATGACCAGTGATGATGAGCATTTTTTCATATGTTTGTTGGCTTCATGTATGTCTTCTTTTGTAAAGTGTCTGTTCATATCCTTCGCCCACTTTTGAATGGGCTTGTTTGTTTTTTCTTGTAAATCTGTTTCAGTTCTTTGTAGATTCTGGTTATCAGCCCTTTGTCAGATGGGTAGACTGCAAAAATTTTTTCCCATTCTGTTGGTTGCCGATTCACTCTAATGACTGTTTCTTTTGCTGTGCAGAAGCTGTGGAGTTTGATTAGGTCCCATTTGTCTATTTTGGCTTTTGTTGCCACTGCTTTTGGTGTTTTAGTCATGAAGTCCTTGCCTATACCTATGTCCTGAATGGTTTTGCCTAAATTTTCTTCTAGGGTTTTTATGGTGTTAGGTCTTATGTTTAAGTCTTTAATCCAACTGGAGTTAATTTTAGTGTAAGGTGTCAGGAAGGGGTCCAGTTTCTGCTTTCTGCACATGACTAGCCAGTTTTCCCAACACCATTTATTAAACAGGGACTTGCTTCCACATTGTTTGTTTTTGTCAGGTTTGTCAAAGATTGGGTGGTTGTAGATGTGTTGTGTTGCGTCGGAGGCCTCTGTTCTGTTCCATTGGTCTATATCTCTGTTTTGGTACCAGTACCATGCTGTTTTGATTACTGTAGCTTTGTAGTATAGTTTGAAGTCCAGGAGTGTGATGCCTCCAGCTTTGTTCTTTTTGCTTAGAATTGACTTGGCTATGCGGGCTCTCTTTTGGTTCCATATGAAGTTTAAGGTGGTTTTTTCCAGTTCTTCGAGGAAGGTCATTGGTAGCTTGATAGGGATAGCGTTGAATCTGTAAATTACTTTGGGCAGTATGGCCATTTTGACAATATTGATTCTTCCTAGCCATGAGCATGGAATATTTCTCCATCTGTTTGTGTCCTCTCTTATTTCATTGAGCAGTGGTTTGTAGTTCTCCTTGAAGAGGTCCTTTACGTTCCTTGTTAGTTGTATTCCTAGGTATTTTATTCTCTTTGTAGCGATTGTGAATGGCAGTTGGTTCTTGATTTGGCTGTCTTTAAGTCTGTTATTGGTGTATAGGAATGCTTGTGATTTTTGCACATTGATTTTATATCCTGAGACTTTGCTGAAGTTGCTTATCAGTTTCAGGAGATTTTGGGCTGAGATGATGGGGTCTTCTAGATATACAATCATATCATCTGCAAATAGAGACAATTTGACTTCCTCCTTTCCTATTTGAATACCCTTTATTTCTTTTTCTTGCCTGATTGCTCTGGCTAGAACTTCCAGTATTATATTGAATAGGACTGGTGAGAGAGGACATCCTTGTCTAGTGCCAGATTTCAAAGGGAATGCTTCTAGTTTTTGCCCATTCAGTATGATATTGGCTGTTGGTTTGTCATAAATAGCTTTTATCATTTTGAGATACGTTCCATGAATACCTAGTTTATTGAGAGTTTTTAGCATAAAGGGCTGTTGAATTTTGTCCAAGGCCTTCTCTGCATCAATTGAGATTATCATGTGGTTTTTGTCTTTGGTTCTGTTTATGTGGTGGATTATGTTATAGATTTGCGTATGTTGAACCAGCCTTGCATCCCCCGGGATGAAGCCTACTTGATCATGGTGGATAAGCTTTTTGATGTGCTGTTGCAATCGGTTTGCCAGTATTTTATTGAAGATTTTTGCATCTATATTCATCATGGATATTGGCCTGAAGTTTTCTTTTCTTGCTGAGTCTCTCCTGGGTTTTGGTATCAGGATGATGTTGGTCTCATAAAATGATTTGGGAAGGATTCCCTCTTTTTGGATTGTTTGGAATAGTTTCAGAAGGAATGGTACCAGCTCCTCTTTGTATATCTGGTAGAATTCGGCTGTGAACCCATCTGGACCTGGGCTTTTTTTGGGTGGTAGGCTCTTAATTGCTGCCTCAACTTCAGACCTTGTTATTGGTCTATTCAGGGTTTTGACTTCTTCCTGGTTTAGGCTTGGGAGGATGCATGTGTCCAGGAATTTATCCATTTCTTCCAGGTTTACTAGTTTATGTGCATAGAGTTGTTTGTAATAATCTCTGATGATGGTTTGAATTTCTGTGGAATCTGTGGTGATATCCCCTTTATCGTTTTTTATTGCATTTATTTGATTATTTTCTCTTTTCTTTTTTATTAATCTGGCTAGTGGTCTGTCTATTTTGTTGACCTTTTCAAAAAACCAGCTCCTGGATTTATTGATTTTTTTGAAGAATTTTTCGTGTCTCTATCTCCTTCAGTTCTGCTCTGATCTTAGTTATTTCTTGTCTTCTGCTAGGTTTTGAGTTTTTTGATCTTGCTCCTCTAGCTCTTTCAATTTTGATGATAGGGTGTCAATTTTAGATCTCTCCTTGCTTCTCATGTGGGCATTTATTGCTATATACTTTCCTCTAGAGACTGCTTTAAATGTGTCCCAGAGATTCTGGTATGTTGTGTCTTCGTTCTCATTGGTTTCAAAGAACATCTTTATTTCTGCCTTCATTTCATTGTTTATCCAGTCAACATTCAAGAGCCAGTTGTTCAGTTTCCATGAAGCTGTGTGGTTCTGAGTTAGTTTCTGAATTCTGAGTTCTAACTTGATTGCACTGTGGTCTGAGAGACTGTTTGTTATGATTTCCGTTCTTTTGCATTTGCTGAGGGAGTGATTTACTTCCAATTATGTGGTCAATTTTAGAGTAGGTGCGATGTGGTGCTGAGAAGAATGTATATTCTGTGGATTTGGGGTGGAGAGTTCTGTAAATGTCTATTAGGTTTGCTTGATGCAGGTCTGAGTTCAAGTCCTGGATATCCTTGTTAATTTTCTGTCTCGTTGATCTGTCTAACATTGACAATGGGGTGTTCAAGTCTCCCACTATTATTGTGTGGGAGTCTAAGTCTCTTTGTAAGTCATTAAGGACTTGCCTTATGTATCTGGGTGCTCCTGTATTGGGTGCGTATATATTTAGGATCATTAGCTCTTCTTGTTGCACTGATCCTTTTACCATTATGTAATGTCCTTCTTTGTCTCTTTTGATCTTTGTTGGTTTAAAGTCTATTTTATCAGAGATGAGAATTGCAACTCCTGCTTTTTTTTGCTCTCCATTTGCTTGGTAAATCTTCCTCCATCCCTTTATTTTGAGCCTTTGTGTATCTCTGCATGGGAGATGGGTTTCCTGGATACAACACACCGATGGGTTTTGGCTTTTTATCCAATTTACCCGTCTGTGTCTTTTGATTGGGGCATTTAGCCCATTTACATTTGGGGTTAATATTGTTATGTGTGAATTTGATCCTGCCATTTTGATGCAAGCTGGCTGTTTTGCCTGTTAGTTGATGCAGTTTCTTCATTGTGTTGATGGTCTTTACTGTTTGGTATGTTTTTGGAGTGGCTGGTACTGGTTGTTCCTTTCTATGTTTAGTGCCTCTTTCAGGAGCTCTTGTAAAGCAGGCCTGGTGGTGATGAAATCTCTGAGTACTTGCTTGTTTGCAAAGGATTTTATTTTTTCCTTCACTTATGAAGCTCAGTTTGGCTGGATATGAAATTCTGGGTTGAAAGTTCTTTTCTATAAAGATGTTGAATATTGGCCCCCACTCTCTTCTGGCTTGTAGGGTTTCTGCTGAGAGATCTTCTGTGAGTCTGATGGGCTTCCCTTTGTGGGTAACCCGACCTTTCTCTCTGGCTGCCCTTAGCATTTCTCCTTCATTTCAACCCTGGTGAATCTGACGATTATGTGCCTTGGGGTTGCTCTTCTTGAGGAATATCTTTGTGGTGTTCTCTTGTATTTCCTGGACTTGAATATTGGCCTGCCTTCCTAGGTTGGGGGAAGTTCTCCTGGATAATACCCTGAAGAGTATTTTCCAGCTTGGATTCATTCTCTCCGTCACATTCAGGTATACCTATCAAACGTAGATTAGGTCTTTTCACATAGTCCCATATTTCTTGGAGACTTTGTTCATTCCTTTTTACCCTTTTTTCTCTACTCTTTCCTTCTCGTTTTATTTCATTGAGTTGATCTTTGACCTCTGATATCCTTTCTTCTGCTTGGTCGATTCAGCTGTTGAAACTTGTGTATGCTTCGCAAAGTTCTTGTGTTGTGTTTTTCAGCTCCATCAATTCACTTACATTCCTCTCTAAATTGGTTATTCTCGTTAGCATTTCATCAAATCTTTTTTCAAGGTTCTTAGTTTCTTTGCATTGGGTTAGAACATGTTCTTTTAGCTCACTGAAGTTTCTTATTACCCACCTTCTGAAACCTGATTCAGTCATTTCATCACATTCATTGTCCATCCAGCCTTGTTCCCTTGCTGGTGAGGAGTTGTGATCCCTTGTAGGAGGAGAGGCGTTCTGGTTTCGGGTGTTTTCCTCCTTTTTGCGCTGGTTTCTTCCCATCTTTGTGGATTTATCTATGTGTGGTCTTTGTGGTTGGTGATTTTCAGATGGGGTCTCTCAGTGGACGTCCCGTTTGTTGATGATGAAGTTATTTATTTCTGTTTCTTAGTTTTCCTTCTAACAGTCTGGCCCCTCTGCTGTAGGACTGCTGAGGTCCACTCCCGGCCCTGCTTGCCTGGGGGGATCACCTGCAGCAGCTTCAGAACAGTAAGGGTTGCTGCCAGTCTCTTCTTCTGCTATCTTTGTCCCAGAAGAATACCCGCCAGATGTCCGTCTGAGCACTCCTTTATGAGGTGACTCTTTGGATATATGGGGGTCAGGGGAGCTGCTTGAGGAGACAGAGTGTCCTTTATAGGAGCTCAAGTGCTGAGCTGTGAGCTCCGTTGTTCATTCAGAGTTGCTGGGCAGGTACGTTTAAGTCTGCTGCAGCAGAATTCATAAACTCCTTTTTCCCCAGGTACTCTGTCCCGGGGGAGTTAGGGCTTTATTTATGAGTTTCCCTTGTGCTGCTGTCTTTTTCTCAGGGCTGCCTTGCCCAGCGATGAGGCAGCCTATTCACTGTCTGCCTACAGAGGCTTTGCTGAGCTGCTGTGGGCTCCGCCCAGCTGCCGTAGGAACTTCCCTGCAGTCCTGTTTATACCGGTGTAGTGAGAACTGCCTCGGCAATGGCAAACTACCTCTGTAGCGGCAGACTGCCTCAGTAATGGCGGACGCCCCTCCCCCCACAGAGCTGGGCCGTCCCGGGCTCAGCTATGCTTGCTGTGAAACTCTCCATCCAGAGCGTTTCTGATGGCTGTTTTTTGGTGGGGGTGGGACCAGCCGAGCCTGATCCCCTGGCTCCCTGCCTCAGAGTCTCCCAGGTGTTCCAGCCGCCTGTTGAAAAGGCGCCGGGATCTGTGTGATTACCCGTATGGCAATCCACTGCGTCAGCTGAACCCACGGGCGCTGAGATTCGTGACGTTTTTTTGCCTGGGAAATCTCCTGGCCTGGCTGCCTGTTTCAGTCCCCTTTTTTAATCAGATGAATGGGCGGCTCTGCCTTCCCGGAGCTCCAATTGCCAGCTAAAACGGCACCCCGGACCCACGTATTTTGTATGGGGAACCACTGCGCTGGGACGCCACCCAAAAACAGCAGCGCCGGCGAAAACAGTCGCGCCGGCAAAAACAGCTGCTCCGGCCAAACCAGCCGCGCTGGCGACCCCGTGGGGCTCCTCCCCCCTGGGAATCTCCTGGTCTGTGGGCAATAAAAATCCGTCTGGCAATGCGGCGTCCACTCACCCTCTGCGCTTTCACTGGGAGCTGCAATCCTCAGCTGCTCCTAATCGGCCATCTTGGATCCTCCTCCCCAAGTTTTAAATCAAAGTCTCAGTTAGTAGTTTGGTCAACCTCTTGGTTGACAAAACGGTCATTTCCATTTTTATCATGTTTCCTCCACACTTCAAATGAAAAAAACAAGAGCAGTGGCCTTTGCAGTTTATGTGGCCAGGACATCCCTTGCTGTCCCCAGGTGGCTCCAGCCATGGATCCTGCCTGGTCACACCCATGATCTCCCCGCAGCTTCCCAGCCAGTCTCACGACTTCAGCTTCTGGTAATTTTATGACCAAGAAAATAAGGGAGAGGCACTATTTCTATTTTTTAAATGTCCTGTGTTGGACATTAACTGGCATCATTTCTTCGTCTTCCCTAGAAACCCACTACAATCTCCCTACTCATGGATGTATCTGGGATTTTAGGAATATGGAAACCAAGCCAGTGTGCTGCCTCCCTGCCGTGGACATCGTCAGTCCTCTTTCTCTGGGGGGAAAACTCCTTGCTGCTGCTTCTCCCTTTTCTTCCTGACCTGTTCTGAAAGGCACATATATGTCCTGAGTCCTCTAGTGACAGGAAAAGAATTGCAAGGAGGCTGGTGCCTGTTCTTTGAGGAAGATGGCTGTCTTCCTGCCTGGCTTTAGCACCTGTCCCCAGTACACTGGTTGTTGTCTTGGTCCGGAGGCAGCTTCACATTTACAAGAATCACCAAGACTGTGCCATCAAGAGAAACAGGGAAGACCTACGGCGTGTTTATTCATAGTTGGTTAAGAGACATCACAGATTAATCTGTTATTAAAATTATCCTCATTGATAATAATTGACAAGCAGTACCATTAGCAGTACACAAGACACATGATAATTGAAAAGTGCATCCTTTTAAACAGATTTTTTTCCCCAAGCCTGTTGTTACTCTGGAAATTGCATGGGCAAATTCTTTTTCAGACAATCTCCCTCCATTACCCAGAGAAGGTATAGCCTAAAAGAAAAAAAGTCACAGACTCAATCACAGCAACAGGAGAAAACTAAAAAAATGAGAAGCCTGGGCTCACCCACCAGGAAAGACACTTCAAGTTCACCTGTTCCATGGCTCAGCTGAGATGCTCAGTTGACAGTCATGATGTGGAACTGCCATTCTTTCCTCTTCAGTCAAACTTCTAGAAAGAGAACATAAGAGTTAAAAAAAAAAAAATGAGGCTGCAGAAGGCAGGTGGGGCGAATCTGTGTTAAACTGTTGTGTGAAAACTGCCATAGGAAACAGGACTCTTCTCTCTCTGACCGTCCTTCTCTCCCTCCCCCTCCGCCCCTCCTCCTTTTATTCCTTCCTGACTTGTGGCACTGAGGAAACATATGGATTACACACCCATTCTATGCTCAGTAGTTAGAAATTGTTGAATGTACAGAAGAAACGCTATGCATTTTGCCAGTTTAACATCTATAAACTGTAATGCTAGCCTTCTGGTGGTCGATACCCCAGATTTACAGCAGGTCTGGCTTCCTTCTACCCTGCCAGACTCTCATGGTTTCAGTCACATGTGAGCTGCGGGAAATCTGGGTCATTTAGTTAAGAGGGAAGGATGAGCAGGGAAGAATGTCCAGGTGTGTGGATCTGTGTATCTGAAATGACATTCTATAAATATAAATTAAGATATGGTCTGGTTAAAGAATCTGTTCTGAATACAAATTAAGATATAGTCTGGTTAAAGAATCTGTTCTAATGTGTAATTGTTTTCATCAAAAGACTTATAAAAGTATAAATACCAACCCATGACTATAGATAAAACAAATCACCTTTATGTAAATAGCACAGTACTAATTTATAGAACCAAACTAAGTGCCCATCAACTAATCAGTGGAGGAAGAAACTGTGGTCTAGGTACACCACAGAATACTACTCAGCCACTAAAGGAATAAAATAATGTCTTTTGCAGCAACTTGGATGGAGCTAGAGGCCTTTATTCTAAGTGAAATAACACAGGACTGGAAGACCAAAAACTGTATGTTCTCACTTATAAGTGGGAGCTAAGTTATGAATATAAAAAGGTATACGGAGTGATATAATGGACTTTAGAGACTCAGAAGGGGGAGTGTAGGAGGGGAGGCCAGGGATAAAAAAAAATGACACATTAGGTACAATGTACCCTACCTGGATGATGGATGCACAAAAATCTCAGAATTCACCACTGCATAATTCACTCATGTAACAAAACACCACTTGTACCCCAAACATTATTGAAATTATATATACATATATATGAATGTACATACACATACATATCTATACTCACTTATATATATACAGAGGAGAGAGAGAGCATTGTTATCCAAGATTTGGAATGTTATGAGAATTTTGGGGTAGGAGATTATGGAGCTTTATACAATAGTAGCTATAGCCTGAAGGATGATTTGATTGCAGAGATACCAAAAGGTTGCCTGACCCCAGAGAGCTCAAGAGAACTCTCTCTTGTACCTCATGTTCTCCTCAGCTCCCACTTTGGTGCAAGCCTTTGTATCTCTAGAAAGTGTCAGGTAAGGATAATGAATGTCTTGGGAAGGGAAACCTCCTAAGCAGTGGGTGAAGCACATGGGTTGATATTCCAGTTATCACACAGAAAGCAACATCTCTGGAGGAAATAGACAGATATGTTTGAAGGAGTGTTTGCAAGGGGCATGGGCGGCCCAAATGGACTCTCTGGGGAGATAGCCCTGGGTGGTCAAGAGAGAGCAGGAGTACCAACGGAAGCCATGTTGTAGTGGCTTCTTGCTCCAAATTCAATTCCATGACCCCAGTACCCAACCTCCACTTACCGTTTATTGTCTCTGTCTACCCTGCCCCATGTCTCCAGAAATACACTGATAAAGAGCTTCATATGTAATGTGCCCTATGTCTCAGTTTCACAGGCTTTTTGCTTTCCTTTCTATCTAAAATGTAAACTAAAATTAAACACTTCTCCCAAAGAACTCAGAAATGTAAAAGGATGTAGTACTAAGTGGCAAAGCAATCATCATTGAGATTGAACCATTCCGAGCAGCATGGCCACATTCTCCATGCACTCAAGTAATCACAGCACATGCTTGGAAGTCGGGAATAACACTCTGTCCTTTCCCATATTTAGATTTTAGTGAAGGGCAGAAAGCTCTGGTGTACCTTCCATTTGAGTTTAACACGGAGAGACTACAGATCTCCTTGACTCCTGATGGGGTTGAGCCTTGATAAAGCCATCATAAATAACCCTAACCCTAACCCTAACCCCTAAAAATAAATAAATAAATAAATAAATAAATAAATAATTCCCTAACCCTAAAAAAAGCCACCATAAATTAAAAATATCTTAAGTCAAAAATGTGTTAAATACATCTAACACACCAGACATTATAGCTTAGCTTAGCCTACCTTAAATGTGCTCAGAACACTAACATTAACCTGCAGTTGGACAAATCATCTGGCAACACAGTGCACAGTAGCGTGCCAGTTGGTTGCCTTTGTAATTACATGGCTGACTGAGAGCTGTGGCTCGCTGCCACTGCCCAGCATCAGGAGTGAGTATACTACCCCATATTGCTAGCCTGGGAAAGGGGAAAAAATCAAAATTCAAGTACAATACATGCGTATCAGTTTTGCACCATCATAAAGTTGAAAACTCATAAGTCAAATCATTCTAACTTTGACACTGTCTGTATAATACAATATAAATATAGTATAAAGAGGCCTGACTGCAAAGTCAGAAGATGTGAGCCACAGTTTTGATGCCACCACTTTGTAGTTTTGTGACTTTGGGGAAGGCAACTAACTTCTTGACAAATTGAGTCTCCACATATTTAAGCCAGATTTAATAATATAGGGCTCACAATGATGTGTTAAGACTCTACAGACATTAAATGATTTGGAGACACTGTGGAAGCAACATTTATAATTATTGCTCTTCTTGATTCAGTCCTGAATGAGGTTGGGTGAACCCTGTCTGGGGCACTAATTGCTCTGCCCATACAGCTGTGCTCTATGGACTCAGGGCATGCCAGTCCCATTGCCACCACCAGCACCTGCACTTCCTTGCCTGAGGTCTTTTTCTGGCTGCTGGAGTCTCCCTTGACACCTGTGTAGCATGCAGGACATGCTGGAAAACAAGGCACCCATTTTCACCAGAGCAGCCTTCAACTAATGAGTAATGGAAATTGCTATGTAAATATACCAGGTCCCTCATGCTTTAGGTAGGATAGCCCTGGGGCGCATATCTATACATGTTATCAGCATTCTCTGGGGGTATTAAGTTCCAGTCACCTATAGTGTAACTTGATTGAAAGCTTAGCTTTTGTTGGCATCCCCCACTTCACTGTCTCATCTAAGATTCTACAATGGGCCATAGTGATGAAGGGAAATGGTTCAATTTTGACAGTTGCTCTACATCTTCAGATCCTTGAAAGACCATTCAATCATTACATTTGTCAAGACATACTCTGTCTTTTAATACTTATCTTTAGTCCATTTTCCATTGCCTATAGCACAATACCTGGAACTGGGCAATTTGTAAAGTAAAAGAATTTATTTCTTACAGTTATGAAGGCTGAGAATTCCAAGGTTGAGAGGGACAATCTGGTGAAGGGCTTCTTGCTGAAGTTGGGGCTACTCTGCAGTATCCAGAGACAGTGCAGGACATCACATGCCAAGGGATGTGATGCTAGCTCAGGCCTCTCTTCCTCTTCTTATAAAGTCAGCAGTTCCACTCCCATTAGAGCAACTAATGGATAACTAACTAATCCATTAACCCATTAATCTATTAATCCATGAATGAATTAATCCATTATGGGGGCAAAGTCCTCATGATCTAATCACCTCTTAAAGGCCCCACCTCTCAGTACTGCCACATTGGGGATTAAGTTTCAACATGAGTGTTTGAGGGAACATTCAAATCATAGCAATGTTTAACTTAAGCAACCTAAGCAACTTGGAACTTGATAAACAACACTTACGCTGTTGTCTTCTTGTCTATGAATCTCTTAGTATTTGTGTAAGATGTCCATCCTTTAAAAAAAAAAAGGTTGTTAAACACCTGGCAGCAGGTTATGGAGAGAGATTGAATGGGGAATCAAAAGGCCAGGGAGTTAAGTGCAGAGAATCTTTTTTTTTTTTTTTACAAGAAAACTTTAATAACAGCACCTCTATACAGAGAGCTGTACAATCTTCCTCTGTAATGACCAGAACCGATGTGCTCAAGGTGTTTTTCCCTGCATCCTTGAGGAGCACAAGAAAGTCAGGACCCTGGTGTCTCCAATGCCTTTTATGGAGATAATATCCAGTTTAAAAAATAGTCCAGGGTAGCCTTGAAGGAAAAAATCCTGGGCAGTAGATAACAGACAGATTCAATGTGTACGAGGAAAGAAGTAGAGAAAAGTTGCTAATCAAACTGCATTGCTCTCGAGAAAGCTCAGATCATTTTTTCCTTGAATCTTTATTTTGTGGGTATCAGGAGCCTTCTCAGCAGCAATATTGGAAGCTCCATTAAGGCAAAGAAAAAAGACTTCTATTTGTTATGTATATCCAGTTATATTAGTTTCTTTCTATCCACCCATTTATTCATCCATCTATCCATGCATCATGCCTCTAGCCTTTCTTTCTTCCATCTTTTCATCCCTCTTTTAAGTCCTGCCTCGATGCTGCTGTCTATTCAAACTTCCATCCTTTTTTCCGGTACTCCTTCCTCCTTTCCTTCTTTCTTTCATTCTTTTATAACCTTTTAAAATCCCTCCTTTCATTCATTCATCCAGCCTACTGCCTTCTTCCCTTTCTCATTAATTAATATTGTTAATAGTGGCTTTGGGACATAATAATTAAGTTTCACACTCTGGAGTCAGGCTACCTGGATTGAAACCCATTTTCATTATTCATTAGATTTGTGCTCTCAGGCAATTTACTTAAAGTTCTTCTACTTGAGGTTCCTAATTTCTTTGTCTATAAACTGGAGTTAAGAATAACCCTTATTGTATGGCTTATTCTGAGGATTAATGTACATATAATACATAAAGACTGACTTACATTAAGTTTTCTATAAATAGTCATTGTTGTTATAAGTATATTTCTGGTATTGGGTTAAAGTCTGCAAAGATAAATTTTAAGACGTAGCCCTTGTTTATAAGGAGATTCCATGTCTGGAGAAAGGTAATTACAGCATCCAAAAATGAGCAAGTAATTCACTTCTCAAAAGGAAGATTAGCTCACTGTGTTAATTTCCTAAAGTGTATAATTCTGCATTATTGCCTGTGACAAATGGTGAAATAGTCGAGGGTCTTGTGTTTCCAAAGCCCTGCTACTCTCTTATAAATCCTGACCTTTGCCCTGTTTCAGTTATTTTCTATCAAGCGTGTTCATCTGAAGCTTGATTTGCACACTGAGTTTCCTGCCAGCCTCCTGCAATACAATTTAACCTGAGAGGCAATATAATATTCTTGTTGGGCATAGCAGCAGTTCAATAGAATAGATTGGGAACTCTCACCATTGGGAATATGATTTAGGTCCCCTTGTTATTGGGAAAGCTCTGCATGCTCTTTCAGCTCTGTTGAGATGAGGCCTTTCAAATAGTAACTATGATTCTGATACACTCAGCTAAATTTTTTTTTATTTCTAGTAACTCACTACATTTTTTATTTAAAGCTCAAGGACTTTAATACCCAGACAATTTCAAATGAATACTTAATAACTGTGAGACCTAGTTTGAAAAATTAACCAAAAAAATAACTTAAAGTTTACTTTGGAGATCTACTGAAACTCCTACCAGGGCATTTGAATACTTGCCTAGTCTCCTAAGTCCCAGAATCAGAACTTTACAAACTTGTCTCTACAGATGCACTGAGATCCAACATCTTCATGATCAGTAAGAAAACAAAGATTTATAACCCTCAGCAGGTACCTATAGTTTGAAGTGATTACAAATGGAGTATTAGGAAAAAATAGCTTAGATCATGCTGTGGCAACCAAAAAAATCGTAAAATCTCAGTGGTTCATCACCAAACTTTTATATATAAAAGTATGTTTCTGGCTTATGAAGGATCTGAGGCAGGTTGATGGGAGCACTCCTCCACCTTGTAACTCAGGGATCCGCACTCCTTGCATGTCCGCTTTCCAGCATCTCAACATGCAATTCCCAAGGTTACTGAGGAAGGCCACAGGGTAAGGAGCTGAGAACTCCTCTTCTTCTCTTCACTGCCTCAGCTATAAATTGACATCCCTTACTGCTACTTATGATCCATTGATCAAAACTTACTTGTCTGCATCCTAATGGCAAGGGCTGAGAAATTCAGATGAACACATCAAGTATTTGTTGCCCCTGAACATCTCATTCATAATTGGTATAGATATAGACATTCTAAATGAGAAAGAGGTGCCAAAATGATAAAGATAATGAGGGTTGTATACTGCTTCTAAATGACAATGAAGGGGCTCAGGCAAGAATTGTTGAGACCAGAGGCTCTATCCTAAACAGCCCAGCCACCAGCACATCTCTTGAAAGTCTCATGGCCTATCTCTAAAACTAAACTTTTCATGAGTTTAAAAATATAAAATTTCAACCTTGTTTCAGCAATGCTGAGAAGGTGACACATATTTATGCTTAGACTATCTCCTAGCACAATGTATGCCCTCCCAGGAATCTGACTTCCCTAGTTTAATGAGAACACTCTAAATGTTTAGTGTTATTTAATGGTGGTGATAAGTTACAAGGAAACATCACCATTAATTTGAAGAAACTGCACCATTGTTGAGTATTTGTCTGTATACCTTCCGTGCCACATGCCAATCAGAATGCTTTATACTCTTTTTGATTAACTTTTATCTTGTATCCCCCTCAGTGTCCAGTCATGAAAGGCCATGAACCCAGAGGGTAGGAATCTGTTCAAAGCCTAGTGAAGATTAACAAGGGCCTGCTATTAGAATTTATTCTTCTCTCTCTATTTCTCTCCCTTTCCAGCCAGGGAATTTCATGGAACAACAAAGGCAAGCCTCACACTAGTGAGTCCTAGAGATATTTTCTTACCTTCAAAGGACAAATAAAGCTAGAAACCTTCTAAGATGAAGCATGAGTTTACTTGTTTCTAGGTTTTTCTGGTCTCAGTTGCCTCAGAGCTGCTCTCACACTCCTCAGTGTCTCCCCAGACACTTTTTACCCCAGAGTCTAAATCCAGATGGTACCTCCTCCATTCTCAACATCCTGATCACCTGAGCTCTGAGGCCTGCCTGGCTCTGCAAGACTCCTCCCTTCGCTTCTACAACCCAACCTGATGATAGCTCTTTGAAAAGAATTAAGCTATTACTACCATATATGAAATCATTACTTCATTAAGCAAATCCTTATTGTATCTCTACTGTCTTCCAGGCTCCATTGTAGGTGATAGCAAAAACAAATGCAACATTGGGCCCCTTTTTATTGTGCAGTTTACTTTCTACAAGTGGGAAACAGGTAAAGAAATTAAGATGATTCTGGATGATGATCAATGCTACAAAAACAAGAAAACAGGATGATGTGATAGGAGTGACTGGGACCAGGAGCACCATGCACAGAGTGGTCAGGGAAGGCTGCCCTGCCCAGCAGCAGCCGCCCTGGGAGGATGGGTGGGGAAAGTCAGGCAAAGGTGCTAGGAATGAGCTTGGAATACAGGATGGAAAGGATAAGATTCCCTTCTTCCTCTTTCCACACTCATAAAGTAATGTGGTGCTTCTTTTTCTGATCTCCATTTTAGTGGCCTAGATCCTCTGTGTAAGCAAGGCTATAAATTTCATATTAACTGTAATAACAGAGCATCTGGAAGAAAGCTCTCATTTCTCTCTTTCCCAAATTAGCATCTCTCTATGGGGCTAAACAAAACACCTGCCTTGATCTATGGTCAAGCTGCTGTGACCTAACTTCCTCTGTTTAGACCAATGGCTGATGACAAATCATAATCGAAACAACTGCTGATTTTCTGTTTCCTCTCAGTCAGGCAGACGACATCTCCCTGCCTGATTAAGACACTGGAGGAACTATTTTCCCTGTTCCCAGTGACTGCTGATGGATTGCACTGACACGTCATTGCTGCCCAACGCTTCTTCTAGGAGGCATCAATTTCTGCAGATTCCTTGGCTGAGTTCACGGCTATTTATTTCAGTTGCTGGAAGAATTGTCTCTGAAGTACATGCGGCTGTGTACCCAGTGGGAGCTCAATGAAAATGATGAGGAAAGGATGAGAGAGGTAGACATGACACAGACTTACCAATTAGATCAGCACTGCACTCGCTCAGAAGAGGTCGGCCTCATTACTCTTTTTTACACCATAGCTTCTTTCTCTCTCCATCTTTTCTCGGTGTGGCCCTGTGCTGTATACTCAAGGCAATAACAAGGAAGAAAAGGAAAGAAAAAGATGGATGCCACCCAGGGTGGGTTGGTGTGGGCACACTTATGGTCTTCTAAAAATAAGGAACTTTCTCAAAGAGGCTTATCTGGAAGAAGCTGATTTAATAACCAGGAGTTCCTAAGTCCATACTTTATGTAAAATAGATTCCTCCTTCTCCCTCCCCTTTTTTTCAAAACAAATAACTTGAAAATCTGCAATATGTGACATGAACCAAGCAAGGAACAGAGTCTTGAGGAGGTTTAATTCAGAGCCCTATTCTGTCAATAGCTCCTGGGCAGCCTTGGGCAAATTCCTCAGCATCTCTGGTTTTCAGCCTCTTCATCTGCAAACTAAGGTCTCTTTTTGTCCTAAAATGCTATGATTCCTATACAATAAGTAAGATTCAATTTAACTGAAATAAAGAACTTTTTGACATATACCAGTTTAAAAATTTTGAAAAAGGAAGTTTTTAATGTCTTTTTCAAAAAACAAGTTATCCAATATATCCACATGTTAAGCTCTGACTTCTTAGTGTAGGGACACTCTGCCTAGGTCTAGATGGGACAAGTGGGAATCCTGAAAACATTAGAAGAAACACTTTTATTTTGTCTTGTTTTGAAGAACACCTTTAAAATGATTCCAAAAACAGTATTATAGGGGCATGATAAATTAGTGTTATTAATTCATTTATTTACTTATTTGCCAATGTAAAATTATTTAATTTATTTTCTATGTTGTTCTAGAAGTGGTTTAAAGTGACAGAAGACTTAATTATCTATCCATTAGCTGCTGTTTCATTTTGCTTACCAAGACCTAAAGATCTATTTGTTTATATTTTAAAGGCAAAAGAGCCTCATTATCCTGTAAAAATGGGTGATATGTTTAAAATGTTTCTTTCTGGGCCTGCTTAAACATTTTAAAATTCGCATGGTTCTGTCTGATCCTCAATCATACTCTAAAGTTGGTTACAATCAAGCACTTCTGAAACGCATTTCAGGAGAGTGTCCCAGATCTATTTCACAAGGTTTAACTGGGTGTTTGAGAAATGCCAGGGAAGCTCAGAGTCCAACTGGGGGAGACAAGCATAGAAAAAATAAATGACAATCCAGGGCTAAGTTGTACACCCCGAAGGGCCCCATGCCAAATGCACGCTGGGGTCAGGGGACACTCACATGAGGCATGGCCATTGATCACCTTGTAATATTGAACCTGTGAGGTTTGCTCCCTTTTTAGCAGATCATTCATCTTTTTCATGAAGCTACCTCCCAGTGTCCTGAAATGACAGCTAACTCCTAGACACCGATGGTTTCCAGACTGAAGATGCTAACTCTTTCAGTGGTCAGAGGTCCTGCAGCCCTCCATGAAATTTCTTAACATTGGCCAAAGTATTTCCTTCCATGATTGGAAGGAGAGTGCTTCTCAATCTTGGAATCACTGTGGAGATCTTATTCTTCTGCCCAAGCAGCACCCTAGACTAATTATAATTCACCATTCCTTGGAAGTGGAGGCCCAGGCATAAAGTATGCTAGATAATTCCAATGCGCAACTGAAACTAAGAACCTCTGACTTAATGTACATTAAAATCTGAGTAGAGTGGCCCTTAGAATTAAATTCATGCTAAGGTGGAAATGACTGATATCATTTGCTTTTATAAGAGGCTTTGTTAGATTAAAAAATTGATTGACACACCATAATTGTCCATAATAATGGGCTATGTAGTAACGTTTCAATACATGTAATGTACAGTGACAGGTCAGGGTAATTAGCATATTCATCATTTCAAACATTTCTCATTTGTGTTGAGAACATTCAATATTCTCCTTCTAGCCATTCAAAACTGTATCTTATTATTCACTGTAGTCACCCTACAGTGCTATAGAACTCTAAAACTTATTCCTACTAGTTAGCCTTAGATGTTATTTTTGAAAGGGGGAAAGGCAAGTGTGGAAAAGTAGCAAACATTCTTAAGATAGTCACCTGATCTCTCTGAGTCTCTGTAACTTGGGTTAATGATAAAACCAACAAAACATTAAAAAACCTAGAAGACTTCCAATGAATGCTACATTGCATGATTTTTAACCCTCAGATAACCTTTAATGTGGATATCTTGAGTCTCACTTTAGAGCTGTGGAGAGGTTAAATAATTGTACAGGAGCTTGTAACGAGTAAGTTGTGAGGAAAGGATTCAAAACTACATATCTCTGTTTATAAAGTCAATGTTTTTTAAGAAACGGGGTCTAATTCAAAGGATAATGGTGATGGAGCATATATTGTGTCTTCCTCTTAATAGCTTCTGAATAGGTTGGTCTCCTCCAACACTCCAGGGGAAAAGGATTTTCACATACACTCCCTTGAAAGAAAATTCCTTAAGTAGGTTGTTCTGGGAGAGGGCTGGGGGAGGTGAAGCAGGTGCTTAAGATTTCTTAAGCATGACAGAGCAACAGGGCTCTAGGCTAATTGGAGGGGGATGACTTGTACCTGAGTAGCATATTTGGAGCAAAATGGAAGGGGCCAGGCTCAGAGCTGGGTAGCAACCTGTCACGGTGAATTAGGGTTATGCTGATTGCTTACTGAAAGGTACTAAATGCAACACAGAGGCCGCCTATAATCAGTAGAGTTGTGCTGCTTCTCTAACTGACACGCTGTCTGGCTCTGCCCATCTAGCAGTGATCACATTAGAATCAGGCCTCCAGCTCCAAGCCGTCAAGGAGTATTGAATTTGCTGTATTTTCTGAGCAATAAAAGCAGACTTCTAATTTAATTAATCTTATCCTTGATTGCGTTAACTATCCACATGGCCAGAAAGTACAGCTTGGACCTCAGGCAACCACTGTCCAGATTAACCTCTCAGGCATTGAGGTTTCAAGGTTCCTGTGAAAGGACTGATTTGTGATCAACAAAGAGCCAGCCAAAAAAGCCCTGCTGTCTTTGGGTATTTGATGCTCTAAAATCAAATTCTAAATCAGGCTGTAGGAAGATCCAAACATTTCTATAATAGTCTTTTGATCTGAGGAATACAGAACCATTTTCTTTGAACCAATGAAATCTTTTATCCTCAAACTTATATTTCCAAGAAAGCAAAATGATAATTTTACAGTGATAGATATTCACTGGGAAAAATCTGGAGTATTTTTATGCAACCTAAGTGATGTCGATTTCAGCTTAATAGTCTAGTAGATCTACAAGACTGTTCATGTTAGCCCCATGGTAACCACAAACAAATAAATTATAGCAGATATACACGTGAGAAAGAAAAAGAAAACAAAGCTTAACAGTATAGAAAACCACTGTACCACAGAGGCAAATAACAAGAGAGGAAGGAAGAACAAAAAATAAACTAAACAACCAAAAACAGATTAACAAAATGGCAGGAGTAAGTCTTTCCCTATCAATAATAACCTTAAATATAAATGGATTAAACTATTCAATTAAAAGATTTAGAGTGGCTAATTGCATTTAAAAAAAAAAACAAGACTCATATGTATGCTGCTTATGAGATTTATCTCATGGTTAAAAATATAAATTGAAAGTAAAAGGGTAGAAAAACATGTTCCATGCAAGTAGAAACCCAAAGTGAGCAGGATTAGCCACACTCATGTCAGTTAAAAGAAACTTTAAGTTAAATGCTGTAAAAAACACAGAAAAGTTACTTTATAATGATACAAAAATCAGTCTAACAAGAGGACATAACAAGTATATGTACTCAACATTGGAGCATCCAATATATAAACATTAATAGATGTAAAAAGAGAGATAGAATTCAATACAACATTATTTGGGTATCTTAATACACCATTTTCAACAATGGTCAGATCATTTACACAGAAAATCAACAAAGAAACATTGGAATTAAACCATAGACCAAATTGATCTAAAAGACATTTACAGAAAATTCCATTCAACAACTGCAGAGCACACATTCTTCTCAAATGCAAATGAAATCGTCTGTGGGATAAATTATGTTAGATCATAAAACAATGTCCTAGTAAATTGAAGAAGCTAGAGATTATATTAAGTATCTTTTTATAACAAAAAGGAATAAGACTAGAAATCAACAACAAGAGCAACTTTGGAAGCCTTATAAATACATGAAAATTAAACAACATGTTTCTAAATAACCAATAAGTGAGTACATTAAAAGAAAATTTAAAAATTATTTGAGACATATGACAATGAAAGCATATACAAAAATGTATGGGACACAGCAAAAGCAGTTCTAAGAGGAAAATTCAGAGCAATATGTGCCTACATCAACGAAGAAGAAATGTTTCTTATAAACTAACCATGCAACCCAGAGAACTAGAAAAACAAAAGCAAACTAAACTAAAAACTGGTAGAAGAAAGCAAATAATAGAGTTCAGAGAAGAAATAAGCAACAGAGACTAAAAAGTCAATTTTAAAAAGATGAACAGAACAAAAAGTTGTTTCTGAAAAAGAAACACCAAATTGACAACCCTTTAGCCAGACTTAAGAACAGAAGATACAAGACTCAAGTAAATAAAATCAGAGATGTGAAAGGAGACATTACAACTGATATCACAGAAATGTAAAGGATGGTAGGAGATTATTATGAACAACTCACAGATTTGAGAACACAGAAGAAATGAATAAATTTCTGGATACACATGACCTACCAAGATTCAATTAGGAAGAAACAGAAAATGTCAACAAACCAATAATGAGTGAGAAAGTGAAATGAGTTATAAAAGTCTTCTATCAAAAAGAAAACCCCAGGATCTGACCTGATGACCTTCCTGCTGAATTCTAGCAGACATTTCAAGAAGAATAAATACCAATTCTACTAAAACTATTTCACAAAATTAAAGAGAAGGAGCTATTTCCAGGCTTATTTTATAATGCTAGTATTACCCTGATTTCAAAACCAGACAAGAACAAAACAAAAAAGAAATCTATAGGTAATATCCCTGATAAACATATATGCAAAAATTTTCAACATAATACTAGCAAACTGAATCCAACAGCACATTAAAAAATCATTTACTATGAACAAATGGGATTCATTCCAATCATGCAAGAATGATTCAACATACACAAATCAATAAACATAATACACTTTGTAGTGTGTATAAAATATAAAAAATTATATTATAATTTCAATATAAATAGAAAAAGCATTTGACAAAATTTAACATCACTTTATGATAAAAATCCTCAACTAATTAAGTACTTTAGTACCTCAAAACAATTACGGCCATATGTGGCAAAACCACAGCTAACATCATACTGAAAAAGGAAAAGCTGGGAGCTTTTACTCTGTGATCAGGAACAATACATGGATCCCCCAGTTTCACCCCACTCTTATTCGACATAGTACTGGAAGTACTAGCCAGAGCAGTTACACAAGAGAAAGAAATAAAAAGCATGGATATTGGAAAGAAGGAGGTCAATTGCCCTTGATTGCAAATGACATAATCTTATAAAGACTTATGAAGACCATAAAGACTTCACAAAAAATTCTATTAGAACAAATGAATAAATTCAGGAAAGCTGACACAAAATCTATATACAGAAATTAGTAGCAGTTTTATACACTAATAGCAAACTACCTGGAAAAATAATCAAGAAAATAATTCCATTCACAATGGCTACAAAATAAATCAAGATACCTAGAAATAAACTTAAGCAAAGAGATTTAAAAAAATCTTTATACTGAGAACAACAATACATTGATAAAATAAATTGGAGAAGACATATAGAACAGATGCAGTGGTTCATGCCTGTAATCCCAGCATTTTGGGAGGCTGAGGTGAGTAGACCACTTGAGCCTAGAAGTCTAAGACCATCCTTGGCAACATGGTGAAATGCTATCTTTAGAAACAAACAAAAAACAAAAAATTAACCAGGATGGTGGTGTGCACCTGTAGTCCCAGTTACTTGGGAGACTGAGGTGGGAGGATGGCTTGAGCCCAGTACGTCAGAGATATTTGCGTTGTCATGGTCATTTTATTGATATTCACGATAGACAAAATACAGAAACAACATAAATGTCTGTAGATGGATGAATAAATAAAGAAAAAATGGTGTTATATATAACATAATGGAATCTTATTCAGTCTTAAAGAAGGAAATCCTGCCATTTATGACAATGTAGATGAAAGTGGAGTACATAATCCTAAGTAAAATAAGACAGACACAGAAAAATATCCTACCTGATTTATATGCCTGATATTATCTAAATGTGAAGTGTAAAAATGCATAACTCATAAAAATAGAGAGTAAAATAGAAGTTACTAGGGGCTGTGGGTAGAGGGATATGTGAAAATGTTGGTCAAAAAGTTTTAGTTATTTAAGATAAGTAAGCTCTGGAGCTCTATTATACAACAATATAACTATAGTTAATAATATTGTATTTTATAGTTGAAATTTGCTAAAAGGGTAGATCTTCAGTTTTCTTAGTGGCCCTCACCCCCACACATACACAGTAACTATGTGAGAATATTGATATATTAATTCACTTGATTGCATTGACTATTTCAAAATGCATATCCAGTCACTAATGTTTACACTTTAAATATATATAATTTTTAGTTGTCAACCATACCTCAATAAAGTTGAAGGAAAATACAATAACAAAAGGAAGTTGCAGCCAGTAGTGTAGGGAACATTTCTCTTATCCCCTCTCCATGCCCAGTAAAAATATATGTAGTGTTTCTCCTCTACTTTATAATAGTCATTTGAAATGCACTTTCCTCCATCATGTCATTATAGAGAATAAAATAAATGGAACTGAATTCTGTGAAAAGAAGCCTTCCAGCCCAGCTGTTTGTGTGTTAGTCTAAATATTTAGATAGAATGCTTGTCAAAGCACTTAGGTACAGAAAGAGTTCTATTGTAACTTTGGAGCAAAACAAATAAGAGTAAGAATATGAGGTGAAATTAATTGTTTAGCTTCATCGAATTTGTATCTGAGTATTCTTCCTTTAGCCACTCAGGAAGAAGTGAGACCATTTACCATGTGTCTAGTACTGCAAAAGTACAAAAAATATAGAAAACAGTATATTGTAGAGCTATTTGAAAATTGATAGTCTTACTTACTAAAACACAACTGTCTCAGCTTTCTTTAAGACATTTTAGATGTATTATCTCATTTTTCCAAATGGAAAATCATAATCAAGCCTATTAAATTATATTCAAACCTATTAAAGATTAAGCATTAATTATATGAGAATGTAAGTTTCCTGAGGGTGCTAACAGTATTAAGTAAAGGGATAGCATGTGCATTCCCTAAGGGCTGAATACATACCTTCTTGTTTAGGTATGTATTGAGCACACTATCCCCTTGAAGCAAGGATTTAATTTGAAAATGGGATCTGTATACATTTAGAAAAACAGCCTGTTGCATGGCAAGAGTGACACCATCTTGAAGCAAAACTACCATGATGACTAAAGTTTGACACCTGCATACCAGGGTTTTCTGCAGCAAGGCTTTAAACTGTGCCTATAGCATAGATAACTCCTCATAAATGGTTTTCTAGCCTACCCAGTGGTCACAAATTTTGGAAGAAAGTCTGAAACATCACCAGCTGCCTGTTTTTAACCACTAAAATCTTTCTATATGAAAGATATTTCTGTAGGTACAGGGATTCAATCTCAATGCCTAGACATTATGTCTTTCCATCTTTTTTTTAATATATATGTATTTTTTTATTGCATTTTAGGTTTTGGGGTACATGTGAACAACATGCAAGATTGTTGCATAGGTACACACATGGCAGTGTGATTTGCTGCCTTCCTCCCCATCACCTATATCTGGCATTTCTCCCCATGCTATCTCTCCCCAACTCCCCACCCCCTGCTGTCCCTCCCCTTTTCCCCCCCGACAGACTCCAGTGTGTGATGCTCCCCTCCCTGTGTCCATGTGTTCTCATTGTTCAACACCCGCCTATGAGTGAGAACATGTGGTGTTTGATTTTCTGTTCTTGTGTCAGTTTGCTGAGAATAATGGTTTCCAGGTTCATCCATATGTCCGTCTTTATTATTCTTTTTTTAATTATTTTCATAGATTTGGACGGTATATGTGCAAGTTTATAGCATGCATATTTTTCGTGTAATGGTGAAGTTAGAGTTTCTAGGGTAGCCATCACCTGAATAGTGACCATTGTACCCAATAGGTAATTTTTAAACCTTCATCCTCTGCCCATTCTTTTCCCTTTTGGAGTCCTCAGAGTCTATGATTTTCCTCTGTATGTCCACAAGTACCTAGTGTTTAGCTCCCACTTGTAAGTGAGAACATGTGATATTTGATTTTCTGTTTCTGAATTATTTCACTTAAGATAATGGCCTCCAGCTTCCTCACATGTTTCCTTCTGAGAAACTGGAACTATCAGCCACTTTCTTGCTCACTGCAAAATAATACAGTGTAATCCACTCCACTGCACACCTTTCTACCTGGCCTTCTCCAGCAAATATATCATTTGGAAACTTGTATATGTTGCCTTCAAAGTTTATCCCATTATTTCACACCTAACTTTAGCTGCTACAGCATTGGCTTCCTTCCCAAAAGAACATTTCATTGTGCCAAATTGAATTCATTAGAAAAAGCAGGCCCATGATTAGCCAGCAAGCTAATATCTTCATCGTTCACCATAAGCAATATAAACAACTAAGCCAAACAGACATTTTAACCAGGGTCATCTTAGTCTCTGGCACAGGGATGAAAGACAATCATTCTTTAAAGTGCCTTGAGGTGTGATGAGAAAACTGGGCAAAGCATATAACCTCTATGGGCCCCAGTTTCATCCTCTAAAAATGGGCATTAGATTCTAATCCTCAGTGATTTTACAATACACCACAAATATGTTAATACTGTGGGTTAAATCCTATCCTCCAGGTACATGGCAGCTTTTTCACTATAGTATAACTCTTTGCCATTGTTTCTGACTCAATCTGCTTAAAATATATTTGTCTAGTTTGGCCTTTCTTACAGACAGGGCTTTTTTTTTTTTTTTTTTTGCAATTTGAATATCTTTCTGTACACAGGTAACACCTTAAAACGTTATATTGCCAAGGTCCTATTTTTTTCTCAATCCTAGCCTTAAGTATATTATTTTCTTATTTCTCCTTAATTTAAAAAACGCAGCCCTTTTAATGAACATTATCCTATATGGTGAGGTGGGGGGTGGGTGGAATATGGTATTTTTCAGTAGCAATTTGGAAAAAGTCTGCATTAAGTAATAACTCCCATGATTATTTCCTATATATAAGTTACAGCAATAAAATGTATTCAATGCACCCCAATTGTTTTATATTAAGTTAAGCTCAGCTGTTTGGGGGAAGCTAAAATTATTTGCCAATTGATGTGTCACAGCCGCATTGCCATAGGGATTTAGGACTCTCTTGTGGACCTTAATTCTGCAGCAGGTAGTGTCTCATTAGGTGGACAAACCAGTTGCAGTGATAACGGGAAGAAATAAAATCTCTGAGGTTATCTCTTTCATGCTCTGGCTCAAGTATATGGGGAGAGAATTTGACCAAAGATTTACATTCTGTTGCATAGTGCCTGAACATTTCCTGTCAGCACCAACTATTCACAAGATCCAAACTCTTGACCAAAAGAGAAATGTCCTAAGAAAACAATGTCAGGTCTCAGTTGGCCCAATTTACTGGCATTTAAAGATTCATGAGTTTATGCTGAGTCAGGTTTATGGGTACTCTATAGAATTCTTTTTAAGACGTCTTTATGGTAGAACCCCACCCCCAAATAAAAATCGAATGGAATTATCATAGTATTAAAAGTACAGAATCACGATATTTTGCCAGTGTTGAAGGTTTCCACTAACTGAAGAAAGAGTAAGATAGGACGTAATTAAGAAATGATCATTGGTTAATTTAGATAAGAAGAAGCTTGGCTTTTACCATTTCCTATCATTAGCTTAGAAATCCAGGATATACAAATGTGAACACGCAGTTGTCACTATTTCATGAAATTGCTTCCTGGGGTGGCCAGAGAGCATTGGCCCAGGAGTGCCATCAAATGAATATCTACCAGACTCTGAAATGTGAATAGAGGTAACGTATATGGAAATGTTGGAAATGCAGGGGGGGAATTTTGTCCACTCTCATGTAGAAAGTGAAGATAATCAAAGAGAATCTAAACATTATTAGCATTCTTTATTCAAGGAAAGGGCAACTTTCTCAGCCTGCAGTATGATGACCCACGTGAATTAATACAATGAACACCCTCTCATGAAAAGACAGTTAAAAATATTTTAAATACATTTTTAAGTTATGAATATATGGGAGTCTTCATTGTGCAAAACAGTATAAGCGGAAATCCAAAGGAGTGAGGTTGGTGAGTGTTTTGAAGATTTAACCTATTTCCACCTACCTTAAGTTTTGATTTTTAATAAAATTCTATTAGTTGTTTCTTCTTTTAATTGTTTTAAATTTAATTTTTAATTGATACATCATATTTGTATGTATTATGGGGTACATGTGATTTTTTTGTCACATGCATAGAATGTGTAATCATCAAGTCAGGCTAGTTAGGATAATCATCATGAATATTTATTATTTCTACGTGTTGGGAACATTTCAAGTCCTCAATCCTGGCTATTTGAAATATACAATACATTGTTGTTAACTATAGTCACCCTATTCTACTATTGAACTATAGAACTTATTCTTTCTGTCTAGTTTTATGTTTGTACCCATTAACCAATCTCCCTTCATCTCTTCCTCCTGCCACCCTGCATACACACTCACATCCTTCCTAGCCTCTGGTAACTATCATCCTACTATCTATCCATGAGATCAACTTTTTTTAGCTCCCACATATGAGTGAGAACATTCAATATTTGTCTTTCTGTGTCTGGCTTATTTCACTTAGAATAATGACCACCAGTTGCATCCATGTTGCTGCAGATGATATGATTTCATTCTTTTTATGGCTGTACAGTATTTCATTGTGTAAATATACCACATTTTTCTTTATCCACTTATCCACTGATGGACACTTAAGTTGATTCCATATCTTCAATATTGTAAATAGTGCTGCAATAAAAGTAAGGTGCATGTATTCCTTTGTTATACTTGATTTCCTTTCCTTTGGATAAATATCCATTAGCTAGATTGCTAGATTGTATGATAATTCTATTTCTAGTTTTTAAAGAAATATACGTAGTGGTTATACTTACTTATGTTTCCAACAACAGTGTATGAGAGTTTCCTGTTAGCACTGCTTTTGCTGTATCCCATAGGTTTTTGTATGTTGTGTTTCCATTTAATTAGTGTGAGACTTTAAAAAAATTTATTTCTTCTTTATTGACCAGGTGGTCTTTCAGGAGCATGTTGATTAATTTTTATGTATTTGTACAGTTTGCAAAATTTATCTTGTTACTAATTTCTAGTTTTATTTCACTGTGCTCAGAGAAAATACCTGACATGATTTTGATGTCAGGTATTTAAATTTGTTAAGGCTTGTTTTGTGCCCTAACATATATTCTGTCCTGGATAATATTCCATGTGCTGATGAGAAGAATGGGTAGCTATTGAATAATATGTTTTGTAAATATCTGTTAAATTCATTTGGTCTAACTTGCAGCTTAAATACAATTGTTTTCTATATTCTTTGTCCTTTATTTTTTATCTTTATGATTTAGTGGTTTTCCGTACTGCTAACATAGCTTTTTTCTCCTTCATATGTTCGTTTCCTCTACCAGTGAGTTATATACTCCAGTGTGTTTTCATGAAGGTAGATTTTATCGTTTTGTTCCAGGTTTAATAATCTCTTAGAATTTCTTGTGGAACCAATCTAGTGACAATGAATTCCCTCAATTTTTGTTTGTCCAGGGAAGTATTTCTCCTTCAATTATAAGGAATAACTTTGCTGGGTGTAGTCTGCTTTGCTTACAGGTGTTTTTCTTTCAGCACTTTGAACATATCATCTCGTTTTCTTCTGGCTTACAAGGTTTCTGCTGAGAAATCTGCTATTTATCTGACGGAGTTTCCTTTATGTGTGACTACACACTTTTTCCTTGCTGTTTTTGAATTATCTCATTGTTATTGACACTTGACAGTATGATTGCCATATTCCCTGGAGAAGACCTTTACTATTTTATCTATTTTGGGGTATCTAATCTTCCTGTATGTAGATGTCTAAATCTCTTTATAAAGTAGAAAATGTTCAGGTATTATTTTGTCATATAAGTTTTCTGTGTCTTTGCCCTTTGCTTTCAGGAACTCTCAAAATTCAGAAATTTGGTCACTTCATGATGTTCCATACATTATTTAGGCTCTCTGTAGTTTTTAAAAGGTTCTTTTTTTTTTCCTTACTAGGTTATTTCAATATACCTGTCTTCAAGTTCTGAAATTCTTTTTTTCTGTTTTATCTATTGTATTGTTGAAGCTCTCAATTGTGTTTTATTGTTTCATTTATTGAATTCTTTAGTTCCAAAATTTCTTTTTGTTGTTTTAAATGATATTGATCTCTTTAGTGAATTTCCCATTTATCCTAAATTGTTTTGTGTTTTTGTTTTTTTTTTTTTTTATTTCTTTGTATTGTTTTTCTGTGTTCTCTTGCAGGTCACTGAGCTTCTTTAATATCATTTTAAATTCTTCTTCAAGTTTTACCTAAATTAATTTTTCTTTGGAATCTGTGCTAAAAAATAATTCTATTATTTTGGATATGTCTTTTTTTTCTTTTTCATTTTTCTTGTATCCTTTCATTGATGTCTGCATATCAGGTTTGAGTCACTTTTTCTAAGTTTTTAGATTGGCTTTTTTAGGAAACTACTTTTTCCTGTAGATAAATTTATGGTGTTGGCTTGCTAGGGCAATTTAGCTTTGGTTCTGGATATGTGCAGTAGTGTAATCTTCACATAATATCTTCAGCATAAATACCATCGTGGTTTGTGATTTCCTCAGTGTCTTAGGCTGTGACTGTTTTGGAGCCTATCATGAGGTTTAACTGGGGACCAGACACTAAGTGGGCCAGTGGTCAGGCCCCAATGGTGGCAACATCATGCCAGGTGTGCCTGTTCTTGGGCCCTTTGGTGGCATATGTGGGCAACAGTGTTAGCAAGTCCAGGAAGGGTAATTCTTAGGCCTACAGATGGCTTGCTCAGGTACAGGGTATGGCAACAGTTGGCTAGGTGGGTGGGCTAGTCCTCAGGTCCCTGAGCAGCATGCATGGTGTTGACAATGTTAGTAGCAATAGCAAGACAAGCCTTGGACTTCTAGTTAGCACTTGCTGTTGTCGGAGTTGGCTGCAATGCGGCAGGGAAGGCCAGACCCTAAACCCCTAGATGATACGTATGAGTGGTTGCTAACAGTGGTGGTGGTGGTGGTGGCAGGCTGGCTGAGCCCATCTTGAGGACCCCAGGAGGAGTGCTCAGTGCCAGGAGTGATGGATGGTGTGGAGTGATCCCCCAGGCTTCTACATGACATGCTTGGACACTGGCAGCTGATTTTCTGAGCCTGTTGTTAGGACCCTGGTGATGTGTATGTTTTTGACCCAAGTGGCATTTTTTGGCACTGAGCACAGTGTCAGCAAGGCAGACCTATTTTTAGGTTCCCTTGATGGTGTACACAGACATAGGCTGTGATGGGCAGGGCAGGGCAAATCCCAGGCCTCTGGAAAGCTTGTTAGCCATGGTAGGCTGTTGTTATAAGGATGCCTGGTGGGGTGTGTGTGTGTATGCATGTGTGTGTGTGTGTGTGTGTGTGTGTGTGTACTACCTGATGTTGCAGAGCAGTCTCAGAACCTCTAGGCAGCATACTCAGGCACTGGGAAGGGTGGTCGCACAGGACTGTTCTCTTGTCCTCTGGTGGTATGCAGAGGGACAGGATGTGGTATGAGGGCGGGGCTGTCCCCAGGTTCTAGCTGGGGTGCTTGGGTAGTGGTGGCAGTTGTTTCAGTGAGTGGGGAGAGTGGGGAAAGGTGGTCCTCAGGATGTGTGTTTGTGCATGGCAGCCCTGCTGCTGGGAGTTGGGACAGTGTTGCCATCTGTGGTAGCCTCCCCCGGGCAATTGGTTTCAGACTCTGGGGTGTGCACACTTTGGACCCTGGTGGCAGCAGTGGCTGTAGTGGCTGCTGAAGAGAACCAGTCATCAGGCTACATGCAAGTGCACAGAAGCCCTTCTGCTGAAGGACACAGGGTTACTGTCACTGTCAGTGGCCCCAGACAGGCAGGTTTCAGTCTCTGGGAAGTGAATGCTTTGGCTCTCTCCCCCAGTGTACTGCACTGCCCTTTCCTTGCCATGCGGAAAACTGTCTGGGCTAGAGTACTGGGGACCCTGCAGCTATACTGGGTTCAGTCAGTGTCTCTCAGCACTGCAGCTCTCTTGGTGGACACAGGGGCGTGTCAGTGGGGCTCCAGAGATTTGGAGATGCAGGAGTTTTTGGGACCTAGGAAAAGAAGCAGTCTGGTGGGGGCTGGGCTCTCAAAATGGCACCACACTGCAACTACCTGGTCCTCAGGACACATGTGGGACCCAGTGTGAACTTCCTCTCTGGAGCAATGCCATCTCATGGACTCCAGTGAACTCCTTATGCCAGTCTCAGGACCCATGGGGTTGAGGGAGTCTCCTATTGCTAGGATTACAGAAATCTATGGTAGAAATTATGGTCTGCTGGGGATCTCTCACTTTACCCTTTCCCCACACTGGAGAGGCTGTCTGGACTCCTGGCCAGTTACTCACCTCTCTCTCCTCTTATGCCTCAGGTCGTTTCTGTCACCTGTTGGATATCAGTGTTGTCTCTTAGATGTTTTATTCAAAGTGTGATTATCTACTCTCTATTTTGATTCTCTTTGCGGAGAAGTCAAGTATCCTTTGCCATCCTGACAAAGTTCTAAGTGTTTTTCAATATCAGGATGGTAATGAAGACAAACCTAAAGACCACCCAAGTTATAATAAGGCCAGAACTCCAAAGACTATATAATTATTTGAAGAGTGAATGAGATGTATGCAAAGAAAGACCCTCTTTATAGAGTACTAGTAAAGAATTGGTGTGTCTTAAATTTGAAGCTACGTGGACAAAAAAAAATGACTTAAGATATACTAACTGTAAGCCATTCCTTGCCAGGCTTGTCCAGATTCATACTCCCTATGTTGTGTGAAAAAGAAATAAATCAAGTTGAGAATTTATTTCAGAGATTTGAGGTGGTAGTATTCTTTTAAGCTAGGCATGAATAAAACCAATAATTTTTGGATGAATGTACTTTGTGCTACTCTTCAAAAAACCATCACTGATAAAATTCCCAAGATTTTGATTTGCAGTAAAGCAATCTCTACCACACTCAAAAAAGTGGGTCAGTAGGCATAAGAGGCAATGTAAATAAATAAATAATAGAAAAATGAGTGAATATGAGAGGGGGAGAAAGAGACTATATGAAATGACCAAGCAATTTTGAAAAACAAAAACAAATTAAGTATATGTAGATGAGAAAAAAGCATGATTGAAAACTAAAGGTAGAGGGCAAATTCAATAAGATATTCCAAAACTTTCTCATTTTACAGTGCCCTTAGTGTCTCAGTAATTTTTTTGATGTAACTTTAGACCAAAAAAATCACAAATAGTTTATATGTATTAAATTATTAAATAACCTATTAAATAGCCAGGTTTAGACGTTAATGAGTATTTGTCATAAGAGACTGGTAGCCATTGGAAATTAATTTTAAAAATTAAATTAAAAAATAAATAAGCAATAATTATTTCTTAAATAACCATTATTTATTAATGAGATATGTCTACCTATTGGTCACTGGATAACTTTTCAAACTGTTGACTTAGATTAAAAACAACCAGTCTCATTTCTTGTTTCACACTGATTGTGTATGATATTTGTTTTTGATCACAACTACTGCAAAGGCATGGCTTCATCCAAAGAGATGCTGAAACCATGAGTTCGCTCTAGGTAGTAGCACAATTTTAACTCTACTGCACAGTTTTGCTGTGGTTCCCTCAAACACCTGAAACATTCTTTGGTGCCCCTATAAGACAAATGTGGCACCTCGGAGAAAATCAGTGCCACTGGGTTTCTTAGTTTGAAAACTAAATATTTAGACAGTGCTGAATAGAACATTTTGGAGAATTCAAATATAGATCTGAACACATTACCCAGAATGCAGCTCAGAGTATCAAGAAAAGTCAAGCAGTAACTCGACAAGATAGATTTGGTGAAAAGATGTTAGAAAACTGGAAAAAGAAGTGAGAATACAGTATAAAGGCAATATTTAGAACATACTATCTGGAGGCCGGGCGTGGTGGCTCACGCCTGTAATCCCAGCACTTCGAGAGGCTGAGGCAGGTGGATCATGAGGTCAAGAGATCGAGACCATCCTGGCCAACATGGTGAAACCCTGTCTCTACTAAAATACAAAAAAAATTATCCAGGCATGGTGGCGCGCACCTTTGGTCTCAGCTACTCGGGAGGCTGAGGCGGAAGAATCCCTTGAACCCAGGAAGCGGAGGTTGCAGTGAGCCAAGATTGCGCCACTGCACTCCAACCTGGCGACAGAGCAAGACTCCATCTCAAAAAAAAAAAAAAAAAAGAACATACTATCTGATTCTAATTTTTTAGAATTAAAAGTCCAATAATCATTAAATTTAAGAAGTGAATTTCAAGTAAAATTAGTAATTAAAAGAACATTACCACCTGGACATGTAATACTAAAATTGAAGGATATACATTTTTTTTAATTTCTAAAAACTATAGAGAACAGAGATAAATTAGATTGGTGCTTAATTGTTCCACATTAACAGTGGAAGGCAGATACAGCAAATAATGGTATTTTGAAAATATTGACAGTTAAATGCCTGTCAACTAGGTTTTTCTAAACAGTGACATAGTCTTTTAGAAATAATGGCAATATAAGGGCCCTTTAAACAATAACAAAAACTAAATGTATTACTAAAATACTCTCACTAAAATGTCTTCTGAAATATGGTCTTTAGGAAGGAAGAAATGCAAAAATAAATTATGAGCAAATAACTGTTCTAGTTGTGGATAAATATAATCGAACACTGTGTGTCAAAATATTAATGACAGTGCCTTAATGTATGATGACTGATATGGTTTGGCTGTGTCCTTATCAAAATCTCATCTAGAATTGTAGTTCCCATCATCCCCATGTGTCGTGGAAGAGACCCAGTGGGAGGTAACTGAATCATTGGAGATGTTCTCATGATAGTGAGTGAGTTCACCTGAGATCTGATGATTTTATAGGGGGCTTTACCCCCTTTGCTTGCCAGTTCTCTCTCCTGCCACCATGTGAAGAAAGATGTGTCTGCTTCCCCATCCTTGTAAGTTTCTTTAGGCCTGTGAAACTTTCAGCCCTGTGAAACTGTGAGTCAATTAAATTTCTTTCCTCCATAAATTACCCAGTCTGAGGCAATACTTTATAGCAGTGTGAGAAAGGACTAATACAATGACACAGTAAGTTATCCAGTATTTTAGTTCTAACAACAGCAGACAAATGAAAATGGGAGTTAATCAATATTAAAATATTCTACATTCTTTACAGTTTTGAGGAGGTGTATTAAAATATTTATAAATTTTAAACCATTTTAAAATAACCGTAGATGATAAAATGCCTAGGGTACCTACTGAAAGATATATAAAAGTGCTATACTTTCAAATCTAGTGAATAGAAAAAAAAATAAAATCAGTGAAAATACACACATACACCCCCAAATTATCCTCATTAATAAACTAAAGGAAAAAAATTAACATAATTTTAACAGACACAAAACATATTTTTGTTAAATGTTTACATTCATTTATGATAACAATTCATTACAAATGGACACTTAAAGGGAAGTCCTTAATCTGTTAGTTATATGTGCAGAAAAACTACCACACAAATAAGGTAATATTGAAAATTTAAAACATTTCCTTTTAAGAGAGAAGAAATATACTTGCTCAGTATCACTACTTGCATTCCATGTTGTTCTGAAGATTCTAGCTTTTGCACTAAGACAAGAAAAAGACAGAACAATTGGTTGCTGATTGGAAAAGAAGAAACAGAATAATCATTAATCACAGTTGATACGATTGTGAACTTATAAAATGCAAGGAGTATATAGATAACTTATACAATTAATAAATCAGTGTAGCAAATTCTCTAGCAATAAAATCATTATACATAATTATATCATGATTGGTATAATGAAATTGTTGTATATAATTATGCAAACAATTGCAATTTTATTCAACAGCAATAAATAATTGGAAATCATGATTTCAAAATGATTCAATTTATAATTGTTAGGAAACATAAAGTACCTGGGAATAAATCTATCAAAATATATAAAAGCCCTTTATGGAGAAAAACCATAAATCTTTATTAAGAAGTATTTAAGTGGAACCAACAAATTACAGTTATATCATAGTTCTGGATATAAAAGTTCAAAGTAATAAAAATATAATTATTCTCCCTGAATGTATCAAGTATTAGGAAACTTTATAAAAGGCAAGATAGTAAACATTATATTCTCTGCAGGCCACAGGATTGCTATCACACCTACCAACTCTTTTGTAGCTTGAAAACAGCCATTGACAATAGGTAAAGAAATTGATGTGGCTGTGTTCCAATAAAACTTTGTTTACAAAGTGAGTCAAAGAGACAGCAGGCCAGATTTGGCCTGTGACTAATTGTCTTCCAACTCCTGATTTAATCTATGTAATCTATCTTTAATCAAAATCTATAGGGGTGTGAGTGTGTGTGTGCGTGACTTAATAAGATCATTCTAATTTCTCTGTGACCAAGTGCTGGGCAAAAGTGACCAAGATATTCCCAGAAAATAACAAAGTTATTTATCCTACCATAGATAAAGACATTGCAAAACTAGAGTTATTAAGACCATATGCCATTGACATAATATTGTCAAGTAGATAGATGGAATAAAATATAAAGTACAGACAGATGGAATAGAATATAAAGCCTTTTCTATATGAGACAAGTGACATTGCAGATTGCAGCTGAGTGGATTGGTTACTTGACATTTGGTGCTGACATAATAGTTTATCAATACAAAAACAGAATGAAATTGGATACTTACCTTAATTGATAGACAAATTTAATTATGTGTGAATTATAGGTTTTAAAATTCAAGGTATATTTTAAATATTGAGAATAAAATATGAGGATATCTTTTTTATCCTCAAGTAAGGGAGTATTTTTTAAGACAGAAAAGAACAAACCTTAAAGGAAAATCTTAAAATTATGTTAAAGTTACACCATCTGTTCATTAAAAACACTTTAAGAGACGTTAGAAGATAAACAACAATTTGTGGTGAAAATTTTTACACATACAAGAAAAAAACAAGCATTTATTATCTGGAACATATTAATAACTGCTACTTAACACTAAAAACAGAAAAACAGCATAATCCAAAAATGCTGAAAAAATATAAATGGGCATTTCACAGAATAGGAATCATAAATGGAGGAAAACCTTTGAGGAATATGGTCATTCTCAATAATTATCTGAGAAATGTGAATGAAATCCACAGGGCAGTATTATACAACCTATATGTTGTAAAAAAGCAAACAAAAATAATAAACAACTAAAACAGAGTATCAAGATTTGACAGAGATATGATGTTGTTGAGAATATAAACTATTAGATTACATTTAGAATATACTTTGGAATTAACCATTAAAGCTGCAGGTATTTATACACTATGATCCAGAAACCCCATTACTGGGCAAATAGAGCAATGATTGCTTGACTATACTAGATACACATAAAAAAATTTTTAATATTGTTTTCAAAATCAAAATACTACAAGTTACCCTAATGTAGTATCCATTTTATAGAATGGATGAATAAATTGAGGTATAGTCATATAATGGAATTCTATATAGCAGTGTGAATAAAATAATTACAGATATCCTACTGATACGAGTGGATATTAAAATAATAGTATTGAGAAAAGGAAACAAGTCTCAGATATAACAGAAAAGGTACATTGGATTCTATATATTTAATGGTTAAATATGCAGAATAAAGCAATGTACACTTAAGGATGCATTAATACAGGTTAAGACTAATTTCAAACAGGAAACATTAGTATAAAACACAGAAAACTGATTAACTGCAGGTGGGAGGAAAGGAAATGTGTAAAGAAATACTGAGGAGAGTTTAAACGGTTTTGATAATTTTCTGTTATAAATTGAATAGTAGGTACACATGTGTTTGTTGAATTATTGTTACATGTATTATAAATTCTTACTGTGTAAATTAACAATAATAATAAACTATGACATACTATGAGCCACAAAGAAGTAAAACCTTAAACAAAATGTCAATGCCAAACTAAAGCAGCAAAAAGCAAGGAAGCATTACTTGCAGCATGCTAAGCTTCAACATATTTCTAAACATTTAAAAAACTGTTTTTAATTTAAAAGTTCACCAGGATAGCAGTGTTTGAGCCCATCTCCTGTAACGTTACTCTAAAATGCCTGTGGAGACTCAGCAAGAAATGGAAACTTGCAATTTCACTGAAATCTTAGATTACAAACAACATACTACCAGCATCTGCAAGAAAGGCTACTAATTTTAAATTGATGCAACAATATTAAGAAAAAACAATTTGCAGAAGAAGGTTTGCAACATACAGTAGATTAGTCACTAATCAAAGTGAAGATAAGATGTTCTATGCTTTTAGCACCTTCACTGCACATCGGATTCTATGAGGAGTTGTAAAAACAAAAGTCTTAATAGATGATGTTCATCCTGTTTTGTCCTAACAGAATCAGAATCTGAGAGTGAGTCTCAACTTTTTAAAAAGTTTCAGGGTGATTCTAATGTGGATCTAGGTTGAGAACTATTTGCTGGTCTAAGTATTCCAGTTTTGTCTCTTTAAAGTGATGAAAGAAACTCATAGGACTTGCAATGTAAATATGATTGCAGGAGACGTAAATGGGTGTGTATACATATAATTTTATTTTCAAATCTTTTATAGTTTTCTCACAGATCTCAATCAAATGCAGCATTGCAATTTTAAACAATTTTCTTTTGAGTCTTTTGGAAGTAATCAACTTTGCTCTTGTAATAATAATAACTTCCTCTTTATCCTTCGTATTTTACTGTTTTACATAACAATTGAATTATATATAGTAACAAATATGTTAACAGTTGTAATAGCAACTATAGATGGTGATACCAGTTTGGGGAACAAATACTGTTAGTCTTGGGAAGCGTTAAAGAAAAGCATAAGAAATCCTAGAGAATAAGCTACTAACCACCAATTCTTGGCATCCTGTGGGCATTGGTATTTTTGCAAAAGAAATAGAATCTTCATTGGTAGAATGTAGAGATTATTTAAGAAAGAGTAAACAGTACAATAAAATATGAGTCAATATAGTATTTTAAAAATCATTGTTAAACAGGGGGTAGAGAAGAAATTTCAGAATGACCCCGTTTGAGTAGGGTATGGAGAGAATACAGCCCCTTAGGGATACAAAATTCCATGACATGTAAGGACATTTGCTGGGATTTAAGCAAAGCAACCTGTTCTGGAAGTGTGGATCTGAGGACGGGAAATGATCAGACCCAAGGGGGAGAAGAGCAGAGTTAGGGGCAATGCACACATGTGGTCTGTCTGTATTTCCACTCTTGTGAGGATGCATTAAAATGGAATCAAAATTCCATATAAACTATAATACATAGTGCATTATCAAGAAAGTGAAATATCTTTCTGAGCTTAAAGGAACAGAAAACCTTCAAGACATTTGTTAGGTAAACATAAACCAGTGGATGCTCAAAGGAAAGCTTTGCTGGTGACATGGTTTATGGAGCATCACTTAGGTTTTCTAGTCATGCATTTTTGTCTTTCTGGTTGTAGCTGTTTTGTTTTGCATCCTTTCAAAAGCAGACCTAGAGAGAATTTCAGTGCACATAGTTTACTGGAGTGGCCATCTCAAGAAACAAAGGTTCAGGCGCAGAGAGAGGTGAAGCAGAGAGGGGAAGGTAGTTAATAAACAGTAAGTTATATCAAGTTTTTTTTTTGGAGTGATTAAAATGTTCTAAAATTAATCGTGGTAATGATTGCACAACTCTGCAAATACCCTAAAAATAATTACATTGTATAAGTGGGTAAATTTTATGGCTTGTAAATTATGTCTCAATAAAGCTGTTATTTTCTCTTTTTTTAAGAGCAAGCTGGCAATGACTTTACCACTGTAGCATCATTAGCAGCATCGTGCTGGGAAACTCTGGAAAACAGTGTAGGGCACTCCACTGGGTTCTCCCCGCCTAATGGGAGGAAGCTGGGGCATTTATTCACCAAATCCTCATTCATTGTTGATCCAAGGCTGTTTCTAGGGTTATTAGCTCTTAAGGCCACATGTGTATTGCTCAGAATTTAGGCCAAGTGTGCTCCTGCAGGCCAGGCAAAGAGTCACAGGTGTTCATTCTAAGTTGCCTTAGGTGTGTGTGCCTTAGGGCCAGGGCAATACGAGAGAGCCCTGGTGGCATCTTTACCATAAACAACATCTTGTGTTAAAAAGAGAACTCTGAAGTGGTCCTCTGTATCCTCTGCCTAGTGGTGCTTTTGTGATTGTGGCTTTCTTGGTTGTCAGCTATGTGTAGAAAAAATAAAAAAAGGCTTTCCTCTATCTTTCTAGGTTCTTTAGATGGGCTACAAAGTAAGTTGATGTGAAGCAGATTAAAAGGAGAAAAGGTATACAAATGTATTACATGCATTGGGGCATCACACGAAATAACAGTGAATACCCGACACCCCAGAGAGATCTAGAAGTGCATATACCTGAGTTAAAGGGAAAGGGACTTGGGGCTTCTTGGAGAATGGTGGTGACATGAGTTATAAGATGGTGAGGCGAAGAATTGTATGTTGAATAAAGGTTGTCTTGTTATGTAGATAAAACATCTCTTAGAGAATAAAAGCGGTCTGAAGCAGCCCACTTCCCGATACAGATACTTTACAATGAAGATTTCCCTTACAGATATAAATTTCTTTTACAAAAGAACAGCTTTCCAGAGCTATTCCTGTGTCTGCCGTTTCTCAAAATAACCAGCTTGAAACGTGTCACAAGAATATATTTTGAGTTGGCATATTCTGGTCTCCTACAGGCATATTTTAGGGTGGTGCGTCCTGAGTCCAAACAAATAGGATACACCACATGGACTCTATTCTCTAGAGCCATGCAATTTTGGCATCTGTATTTTATTTAATGGTTCAGGGAGGACTTGATGGAGACAACCAGGTGTGTTGTATGACTGTTAAGAAGTTATTTGCAGGTGAGTATGTAAATTAAACCTTCAAAATGTCTATTTATCAGGTGACCTTAGGTGGCTCAGTGGCATACACATTTGGCATACAATTCCCAAAAATAAATATTAAAGCTGTTTCCATTTGCTTTTTCTGATTATCTTCCTGTTTATTACTTATGGGAGAACAGAATATGTCAGTGATAGAAATGGGCATGTGGTTGAATTGGGGTGTTGGAGGTGCCTTGATCTAATCATGGACACTCATATTATTTATTTTGAGGATGCCAATAGATATCACAAGTTTAAATAATTTCCCAAGTGACTTCAAGCCACAGAGAAAATATACAAATGAAAAGATAAAAAAATAGATACGTGGACAGAGAATTAGCCTAAAACTTGGAAGTATAAGGATAAAACATTGCAAATTAAAACATAAGTAAAAATAAAATATATATATATGAAAAAAAATCTCTCCTGGCCCCAAACCAACCTGCGTAAAAACACCAAACATGTTAACATATTTTAGGTAAATGTCAACAAACGTAGAAAAATTAATTAAATAATACAAAAAGATTTTGTTACCTTCCAAGGAGAGATAACAGGTCTCACAAAAACCCCAAGTATTTAACAAAATGGAGATTTCTTTTGTAAAACAGTAAATGACTGAAAGTAAAGCAATCACAACTGACCAGTTTTGTGGGAAAAATGTTATCTAATTCATATTTTGCAGCTACTCTTTATTTAATGCATGTAAGCTACGGAAAGGATGGTATTTATTGAAGAGGTCAGATTTTAAAATACCTGTATACCATCCTTGAAAACATAACTTCACTATGGTGCCAAGGAACTAGAGGAGAAACCCTAATCAACATTCAAGAATGCATAGGCAGGGCGTACAATTGCAGGTGATGATCACTGAGAGAAGTTAAAAATAAAATGGTTTATTCTGAAAAATTTGGTCGCAAAATTGAATGCCAATTTAGTTTTGCTTCTTGAAAGATGCTATTACATGAAAATATTTTAAAATTGTAATTATATGGCTCTGAACATATATATCATAAAAGTAAGTAGCAGAATATCAGAGAATAGCAAGTAGAACAAAAAAAGTGCCAAATTGCTCTTTTAGCAGGGAAGAACATCATAGTGCATTACATTGTTTTTAAATTTGATGCAGAAAGGATTGCAGGTTGAAGAATATTTTTGAAAATCTTAAGTATAACCATGAAGGATTTTATATAGAAAATGTATGTATCAAAAGGAGGAAAAAATAAAATCAAATAAAACATAAGCCATATAGCAAATGAGAAACAGCAAATGAAACCACAATGAAGCATACAAAAATAGTAAGCAGAAAGAAAGTTGTCAGATATAATAAGCATATCAATTCTGACAATAAATGCAAATGAGTCAAACTCGTACACTAAAATGTACACGTTCACAGATGGGTCATAAAGCAAAAGCCCAACTATTTGTGATCTACGACTGATACCTAAATTAAAATGATTCAAAAGGTTGAAAAGAAAGTGATGTGCAAATTTAACCGGAGAAATGCAATCTAAGTAAACAGAGAGATGACAATATAAATATCAGACAAAGTAAAATTCAAGGTAGAAAGCATACTAACAGCACAGAGAGTTGTTGCATGCAAATTATAATCTTCATGAGTCTGTATGTGCTGAAAAGCAGAATGTCAAAACAGATACAACCCTAACTGAGGAAACAAGATATACACAGAAACACAACAGATTTGGGAGGATTTATTCTACTTTTTAAATTTTTGACAGATCAAGTAGACACTAAAACAAATAAGAAAATAGATGATGAGAAATAGGTTGCTGAGGAGAGCTGAAGAGCTCTGATATTGCTTTTCTCTGCGGGCCAGATCTTACCATAGGAGCCACAGTCACTCAATTGGAAAACTTAAGTGCAGTGGGAATAATTGGATCCTGAAGTGGGGGTCAAGTGGCAGCACTCAACTGTGTCAAAGGCAAGGTGGGTGTAGTTACTGTAAAGAACAACAGAGGCAAAGAAAGAATCAGAATACTCCGACTCATGCAGATCTATAGCATTTGCTGGTTAATTATGGTGTTCTTAGAAATGAAATAAACAGAAAGCCTACTAAAATCTTACTTGATCTGTGAAAGCAGAAAACTTTCTGGTCAAGTGAAGAAAAGTCTAACTTGAATTATATCAACAGAGAATCATGACTCCTCAATTAATTCTCAAACTTGAGCCAGTTTACAGACCTACAACCCCTTAAATGAAGGAGAGGCTGCGTCACCTCTCCTTCACTTTCAAAAATGTATACAGTTACTCTTTCTCTCATCCTTCCTAAAAGAGACCTTACAGCCTTTTACCAGGGTACCTGTGCATTGGGAAAAAGGAAAGTGTCAGACCTTTCAGGTACTATTGGGACAAAGGCTCTGAACTGACCTTGATTCCAGGAGACCAGAAATGTCATTGTGGCCCTCCAGTTAGAGTAGGGGCTCATGAAGATCAGGTAAACGATGGCATTTTAGCTCAGACTCACAGTGGGCCCAGTGGGTTCTTAAACCACTATGAGACTATTTCCCCAGTTCCAGGTGTAAAATTGGAACAGACACACTTAGCTGCTGGTAGAATTTGCACACTGGTTCCTTAACCTCTGAAGTGAGGGCTACTATTGTGGGAAAGACCAAATGGTAGTTAATTAAAACTGCCTCTAATGAGGAACATGATAAGTTAAAAAAACAATAACACATACATCAAGGGCTTAAAAGATGCAGGGGTGGTGATTCCAACCACATCACCATTCAATTCTTCTATTTGGCCTAGATCTTAGAGAATGATAGTGGCTTATCGTAGGCTTAACCGAGTGGTGAATTCTACTGCAGTGGCTGTACCAGATATGGTTTTACTGTTTGAGCAAATTAACATGTCTCCTTGTACTTGGTACATAGCTATTGGACTGGGGAGTGATTTTTCTCTGTGTCTCCAGCCTGCAGACAGACTTTCATGGGACTGCTCACCTTCCATAATTGCATGAGTGAATTCCTCTAATAAATCCCCTCTTTATCTGTCTATCTATTTACCTACCTATCTATTATCTGTCTATCATCTATCTATGTATCTATCATTTCTTTGGAGAATACTAATACAGATTTCTTGTATAAAAATGAATGAGATTGCTTTTCTCCCAAATATTTATGAATTGATTAAAGATTATTTATGCACTTGGTTCCAAAGAAAATAAATGCCAAAACATAGGTCTGGGTGTGGTGGCTCACACCTGTAATTCCAGCACTTTGGGAGGCTGGGGAGGATCACTTGAGGCCAGAAGTTCCACACCAGCCTGGCCAACATGGCGAAATCCCATCTCTACTAGAAATACAAAAATTAGCCAGGCATGGTGGCACATGCCTGTAACTCCAGTTACTCAGGAAGCTGAGACAGGAGAATCGCTTGAGCCCAGGAGGCAGAGATTGCAGTAAGCAAAGATCGCACCACTGCACTCCAGCCTAGGCAACAGAGGGAGATGTGGTCTTAAAAAAAATGTAACATTACTGGGACAAAAATGTCAACAGGTCTCTATCCTTCGCTCCAGGCCTATTCAAACTGATTTTGAATTCATATAGAAAATGAACCAGCAATCTTATTCAGGAAATCTCTAAATATGAAGAGCAGTGAAAGGGACCAAGCTCTATCTCAAGATAAAGACATGCCAGGAAAACTCACTATTTGAAGTAGGACAGTATTGGCACATGAATAGTCAGACCAAAGGAACATTAGTAGGATGTTCAGATACATGTAGTTTCAGATACACGTAATATGTAGAATATGTTTAAGGCAGTATCTCAATCTAATGGTAAAGAAGATATTATATATATATATATATGTTTAGCAAATGATATTGGTAAATGTTGGAAAAAGAATGGTGTTGGGGCCATGCTTTATGTAGTAAACTAAAATAAACCTCAAACAGAGGGAATTATTGAAGGAACTGAAATAAAATATGGTCAAATCATTTTACAAGTTTGAAGTAGAGAATTTGTAGATATGGCTCAAAACCAGAGATATAACACATAAATAAGGGTGATGAATAACAAAAAATTAAAGTCCTATGTGGAAAAAAAAATGAGGAACATCAATTGAAGACTAATAATCTGTTTTAAAATGTCGGTAACTGATATAAAAGACAAAGGACTTGTACATGGATATACATAGTAAAATCCCAATAATCTAAAAAGACAGCAATCTGCTGATAAACTAGGTAAGGATATGAACAGTTCAATAACAGTCAACAGAATAAAATACAAATGGTCCTTAAACCATTCGTACACTCTTCCTCATGAAAAGTGAAATGTACGTTAAAACCACAGTGAAATGCCATCTTTTATTCACATCATATGGCAGTAATTTATAATTTGGTCAACATAAATACTTTCACACATTGCTAGTAAAAATGAAAAAGAGTATGTAAAAAAGTTGGCAATATTTATCAAAATCAGAAATTAATATATCCTTTGTCTCATCAATCTTACCTCTAGGGATATATTTTATATATGCGTTTGCTCACACAAAATACAAATATGGTTACAAGGTTATTCATTGAAAATTTGTTTTTAATAGTGAAAAATTGGAAACAAAACAAATGTCCATCACTACAAATTTGATGAAATAAAGTACATAACAATCACATGGTGGAATACTACACAGCTGTAAAAAAGGAAATAGTGAGGTTGCTTTCTAATGATATGGAAAGATCTCTAAGATGTTTTTCTAAGTGAAAAAAAGCAAGGATATTGCAAATGAAATTCTTTCTTTACAAAAGAGGAGGAAATAAGATTGTATATGTGTATTTGCTTATAATTATATAAGCAGATACATATACAAGAAATAATGAACATACCCACAAGGAGGTTGTTAGGGAGCAGACAGCGGCAGGCATGAAAATGAGAGACTTCTTAATTCATAGCCTGCATGCATTGTTCCAATATTTAAACAAGGTAAAAGCATTATACGTTCAACAGAAAAGTAATATAACAAATAAAGAGAAAAATGATGAAATACAAACTGAGAGAAATGTTTGTGAAATGTGTCACCCTCTAAGGGTTAATTTATGAAGTCATTAATATAAAAAAAAGTTTTGATAAATTAGTCAGAAAAAGGCCTTTTTCTCCTCCAAAAAGGATGGCTGAAGAAAGTAAACAAACAGTTCACTAATAGAGATACAGATGGCTTTTAAACATGCAAATATGCTCTGATTCACTCATAATTAAAGAAATATATATTAAATAGAAATAGGATACTAATTTCCAACTGTCAGATTATACATTCTGGGATTGATATCTTAGTACAACGGGGATATAGGAAAATCACAAGTCTTATAAACAGTTTGTAGAGTGCTAAACATATACGGTGTTTTTGAAGAGCAATTGGTGAAATCCATCAAAATTTTAAATGCTTCTTTTCTTGGAACCGATAATTTTACTCATAGGTTTTTGTTTTACAGATAGATCCACATGTGTACAAACATATGCAGAGAGATATTCATTGCAGCATCATTTGGAATAGCCAAATAAAACAAAACAAATTTTCATGCAAACATGCAAAAAATATTATGGGAATATTAAGAACAATAAGGTGGATCTCTCTATGTGCTGTTAGGGGATATTTAAAAGTGCTAAAAAGCAAAGGGCAGAATAACACATAACAAAAGTTTATTTTAAGATATAAACAAATACATGCACACACATATATGTTAGACTACGTCTGAAAGGTTATACAAAATATAAAATCTATTAGTAGCAATTACATCTAAGAATGAAATTAAGTACCTAGAATGAGGTCTTACTTTTCTATACCTATCTATCTATCTATCTATCTATATATGTTTATATTTATGCTTATGCTTCAAAAAATTTTTACTGTGTGCCTGTTACTTTTTAATAAATTAAACTACCTAAAATTATGTAATTGGAAATGAAAGGAGACCCAGACAAACAAATCCCATCCCTTAGAATTAATTTTTGGGTGTTAGTCTTACAAACTATTCAACTATATCCTGGAAGAATCTAAATGTTCTTCTAGGGAGAAAAATTTTGATAGTTTGTGTTTATTTTGTTTTGTTTTGTAAGCAAGTTCTCTTTTTTGTATACATTTGTGGGGTACAAGCGTAATTTTGTTACAAGGACATAGTGCATAGAGATGAAGTCTGGGCTTTAAGTGTATACTTTATCCAGAATCATGTACGTTGCATTCATTAAGTAATTTCTCACCATCTATCTGTTCCCACCCCCCCAGCCTTCTGAGTCTCCAATGTCTATCATTGCACATTCTATGCACATATGCAAGTTCTGTTTTTAAAAGAGCTTCTTCCTGGCAGCTGGATGCCAGTGCCTTCCGAAGCACATGCTAGTGCTTCTCAAGCCTTGAAATCCATACAGATCATCTGGGGATCTTATTAAAATGCACGTTCTGGTTCAGAATTATCTTGGTTAGTCAGAGAATCTGCATTTCTAACTAGCAGGTGATGCTGAGGCTGCACCACACTTTGAATAGCAAAAAGTCATCTTCCCAAAAAACATAAATGAAGCTTTTTTTTTCCAGTGTGCCCTTAATTTATTTTGTTATTTCATCACAGATAGAACTGTTCACAAACTCAGATGAGAAAGCTATCACCTTCAGCAAAGAGCAAACAGTGGATTAGAATTTTTCCAAATTGGCTTTTGGCCTGTACTCTGCCGGGTAATGAGATGGTTTTCAGCAGAATTCTGTATCTTATTTCCCTGATCAGAGGGGTTGTGTACTTATTATTCTCTCCAAGCCTGGATAATAACATGCAGCAAGCCATCAGTCATTTAAATTGCCAAAGACACATGATTGAAGAATGGAGGTCCCTTTACTGAGGGGGAGAGCAAGAAATAAGAAAAACAAAATGGAACCTGACCAAGGTAGATTTGGGTTAAGGAGTGACCCACTCCCTGCTCTTGATTGGCTCTGAAAGATGGGAGTGCGTGGGGAGGGGACATAACAACAAGGCCTCTAATTGCCATGATTGATTGAGGCACAGTGATCAGGAGGAGCACTATCTATGTACACACTGCAAATGTTCTGCATCTAACGAGGGGGGGCCTCTGGCAAATCCACTTTCTACCTGGTTAGGGCACATCCAAATGGACCGAAGTTCAAGATTTTCCTAACAGCTCTTTCCAAGACCCATGAAAATAAAAGATGATGAGATTTCAGAGAACAGCCCAAGGTGTACCCCTCCCATCTGTGCATGCAGGTAAGTGAGTGAAGGCAGCCTAGGAATATTGAAACAGAAAGGGCTCATTTTTACTTTCTTGTTTTTTTTTTAATTTATTTTACATTTGGTGCATACTATATCTGGCATTTCTCCCATATTATCCCTCCCCACCTTCCCCTCCCTTTCATTTTTACTTTCTTATCAATGATGCTTGACATATGAACGTGTTGAGACCTGGACAACTGCAGATGTGTTCACTTCCTTCTTCAAGATGACCCAGGGTTTCATGTCAGAGAGTATTCATATTTTGACGGTTGGAACTCAGGATAATGAAATTAAGAATAATGCTAGAGTGCACACAACAGTTCAGGTACAAAGATGATCATTATGGCATTTTTATAAGAATAAAAATCATAGCAACAAAATAAATGGTTCATGATAGGGTATTGACTAAAACAATTATGGTGCATCAAGCAATGGAGTACTAGGAAGTTACTAAACATCACGGTTCCAAAGAATATGTGATGGAATTTTTAAAAAAGTAAGGAGCTTCTACTTTATATATGTATAAGTAATGAGCTTATAGGGCATATTTATTTATTTATTTATTTTCTATGTGCAAAATGGCAGTTTCTTTTTTCTTCTAATCAGAAAAGAAACATAAATATAAATAACAATGCCGTTAGAGTTGGGGAATAAGGTGAGATCAGCATTTTGGGGACAGGTAAGTGACCTTCTTTTGAATAAGGGCTAGGTTATATCAATCCCAAAGTGTATCAGGGGCTACAATCCTACCTGTGTTCATCTGAGTGGAAATGCAGAATAATGCAATGTGGTGTGTCAACTTTTGCCATAAGCTATAAAAATAATGTATTCCAAAAAGACAATAACCATTCCAAACTAATGTTGTGCTAAATGCTACTTTTGGAAAGGGGATGATAATTTTGCCCTGGGAGTGCAGCCAATGAAACCAATCCCATTTTATTTATGTTTCACTGTGTTTAGGATTGTTCTTCCTGCCCCCAATGTTCCAGAGGCTCTTTGATATTTACAAGCTTTAAATCTCTTTCTCTAAGCTGTTTGACATTTAGGGCCTGGCATTCTCAGGCTGCCTTTTTTTTTTTTTTTTTCTGAAAGCTTTAGGAAGTTACTGTCCCTGCAGTTTTCTCTGAATCAGAAACTTGTTTTGTTCCCGAACACAGAACGTTGTAGTGGCAACAAGTTGATGAGTTGACAAAGATTAGAGCAAAGCTTGAAATACAAGAGATGGCTCAGGCAGAATAGTCATGAATTCATATGAGTTTAACATGTGTTGAAATGTATCGTCCCAAAGATATACTCTTTCCCCCTGGTTTCTGTAAATGTGACCTGATCAAGGAATAGGATCTTCACAGATGTAGCCAAGTTAAGATGAGATGATTAGGGATGACCCCTTGATTTAGCATGACTGTTGTCCTTATAAGATGGGAAGATAGTCAAGGGAAAACACAGACTCAAGGAGAAAACTATGTGAAGACAGCAGCGATTGGAGCCAAGAGCTGTAAGTCAAGGAATACCAAGCACTGACAGCCACTACCAGATGCTAGGAAGTGGCAATGAAGTATTCCCTGCTATCGGTTTCAGAGAGAGCATGGCCCTGTTGATGCCTTGATTTTGGATTTCTAGGCCCCAGAATTGTGGGACAATAAAGTTCGGTTGTTTTAAATCACCACATTTGTGGTATAGTGCTTTGTTATGGCAGCCTTAGGGAACAAATGCAGAGATAATGAAATATGCCAAGTCAGTGATAAAAATGATGACCATGTACTGAGTATATTGGCATTTAGTATTTAGGTTCCTTAATATTTTCCCAATGTAAAAGAAGCCCCATCTGTGGATATTATCAATGAATGAGGAAACTACAGCTCACTGAGGTTAAGAAAAAGATTAGATACAGAGAGTTTATTTGGGAGGTGATTTCAGAAGCAGGGTGAAGGAGTGAAGAGAGAGACGGGAAAAAGGAAAGGTCTGAGCAAGGTCTATCATAGCACTGGTTTCTAGAGTGGACAGCTGGAACAGACTCCTGCTGGAACATTCTAAGAAACTTTATATATAATCCACTTAATAACTTTCCTTCTGAAGGATTGGAGGTGGGGGAATCCATCCATGAACTCCATCCCCCATTGATTAGGAGTTGCTCTAAGGGCATCAACCCCATGCGTGCCCAGGCTGCAACTAAGCTCAAGCTGAGAGAGCTCTCATGGCTTTGAAGTGACCCCTGAAGCAAACAAACAAAGAAACAGACAAGGCAGGTGCTTAAGGACTGAAATTCAGGAGCAGGTCCAGATTAATTTAAACTGGTTGGATATTGCATCCCTGGGGTTACAGTGAAAACGGGGACTGGCTCAGGGCCACTGTGTGACTCAATTATAACCAATAATAGAAAAAAATTTCAGCAGTTGATGGGAGAAAAATCTGTTTTGTCTGTTGGGCTTGTAAACATGAGAACGTAAGGTCTGGAGTGTCGGAATCCATTTGTGGCCATGAGAGAAATATCAACATGGGAAATGAGCTGCAGGAGAAAGAGAGAAAGCTGGACCCTCAGGATATCGCTTGAGCTGATGGAGTTCGTGGTGTCTAAAGACAGATTGGCAGCCTGAATTTTTACCTAGTGCAAGCCTATATATTTCCTCTTTGCTAAATCAGCTTGAGTTGGGTTTCCAATGGAAAGACCTTTGATTCTGTGTTAATCAGAGTTTAGCCCCAGACCAGCAGCATCAGCATCACTGGGGGCTTGTTACAAATTCAGATTCTTAGGCCTGACCTCAGCTCTGCTGACTTCCTGAGTGTGAGGCTCAGGAACCTGTATTTAAGAAGCCTCCCAGGTGATTCTTAATGCCTGCCAAACTTTCAGAACTACTGCCCACCAGAAGTTAACATCATTGGTAAAAGAAAGAAAAAAGCGTCAGCATATAAAAAATAAAACAACAAAACAACAAAACAAACTAATGCAATTTTAAGAGTAGTTTGATATTTGGAGCAAGTTACTTTCACTATATACAAAATATGTCTAGAATCCAGAACAATCACAATAACTTTCAGAATTTCAGGGTGACTTAGAAGGGCACTGCAGCACCAACTGCATATATTTTTCATTTTTCCTTATTAAAATTTTAGATTTATCTGCACAGCTCTGCCTCATTAGAAGGCGTGAGGGCTGAAAAATGAAGACAAGAGCTGTAGATTTATTTCTTTTTCTTTTACTTATTCTGACCCAAACCAGACACCAGAACAATTACAGTGAATTTTTAAAAAATTCTTTTTCTCATAGCAAGAGTGTCTGATGAAATTGCATTTATATCCTTTCAGCCCCTTGGGTTTGCTAATGCTACTAAATATAGTCTTCTTTCACACCTTGAATGGTAAAAAATAATTATGTTCTGTTGTCTGATTCCATGAAAATAATCACTCTTAAGAATTATTGGAGGGAAATAAAACCCTGAATTTGATAATATTGCCTCTAAAGCTATATAAGAAAACAAAACTTGATTTATTAGCCAAGCTCATGGATGCAGTCGAATCTTGTTAATTTGGTACTATTTGGGGGAAGACCAATGTTCATTAAAGAAAGTAAGAATTATGAACTTTTAAAAAGAAATAGAGATTTCTTCTATCTATGAATGTATTAATAGATTTTTTTTTATAATCAGAAATCCAGCCAGATCCTTTTTAATTCCTAATTAAGATTTGCAGAATTCACTACATGGAAACATGGAGCATTCAAAGTCCAAAAAAATTATAACCAAAAAAATTGGCTTTCTGAAATTGCTTATGTAATGCTTCTCTCACACATTGTACTATTCAGTTGCAGGCAAAATTCTTTCATCACATTCTGGGCACACAGTTAAACTACATTTCCCAAGCTCCCTTGCTGAGGCCATGTGATTTACCATGAGGGTAAAGTGTTATGTGCTTATTCCATGTCTGGTTCCTAAAAATATCTCCCACACAATCCTGATCCTTCACTCTCTCTTTTCCCTTGTCTGCTGACCAGAGGCAGTAGAGAGCTTCAAGATCCTAGTGCAGAAGTCTGCATACTACATCCTGTGGGCTGGCCTTTTGTTTTTATAAATAAAGCTTTATTGCAATGCAGCTATGGCCATTTGTTCATGTATTATTTATGGAAACTTTCACACTACAGTGGCAGTAGTTGCAACAGAGACAGCAAGGCTCACAAATCTGAAAATATTTACTTTCCTGGCTCTTTAAAAATCATGTTTGCTGACCTATGTCCTAGGACGTTGTAGAACCAATATACAGGAGCAGCCTAGATCCCTGAGTGACTGCATAAACTAGTCGTCTTTGCCCCTCCGCTGACATACATTAGGTTTCAATATGACCATTATTTTCTTAAGTTTTATTAAATGTCAAGACTTGGGGTATAAAAGCAGATGCAAATGCTAGTCTTTGTTATAGCACTTGAATTGGGCTATCTAAATGATATCTCAGAATGGCCCTCCTCTCCTCAAATATTTAAGCTTTAGTGATGATAATGTTGTGAAACTAACCGTTATCACTCTAGCTCTCCCCACACCCTGCGGTGAATGCAGAGCCTCCTAGAACTGTCTTGGAATGGAAGGTATGAAGTAGGTGAAGATATTGGCACCCTGGCTGCTCCCACAGGGGCTGAATCTGCAGGAGGTAGCGTCAGTATCAAAGGGGAGGTTGGATGACTGGGGCAAGTGCAGGAGGATACTGATTACTCTCATTATTTATAAATTGTATTTCTGTGTTGGCGTCTGTTCACGCTGAAAAGAAAACCTTTAGACTAAAACCTGATTACAAAAAGCAGAACTGTGGGTGGGTCCTTATAAAATAATGTTTTTATATGTTAGGAAATGTCTCAGCTACAGTTTTGGGGCCAGAAGAACTTACTCTTCATAAAAAGGATAAATATTTTCCTGTCCTCTGTAAAAAGAGCATACTTTTTTTTTTTTCCAAGCCCTTTATTTTTCAATTCCCATGGATTCAATTTGCCCCAAGAGCTCTGAAATGCTTGGATTTTATTTTATGATCTTTACTGCAACACACATTTGCTATATCCTTTTTGTATTTTGCTGGTATCATAACTCCTCTGGAATGAATCCTAGCATCTCCAATGTTATATTCTGAGACGTGGGAAGCAGGCTAGCCATTTTCTCTACATTAATAGGCAGAAAAGTTCTGTCCTCGGGGGTAGCTTTCTGATTGCCAACTATAATAACCAGTGTCACTTACACAATAAAAAGTTTTATGTGAATTTTTTTATTGTCTCCTCCTGGAAAATTATAGTCATTGCTCATCCAGCAGATGTGTGAGGCCGCAGGCTGAATGCATCTGTTTCCCCTTTACAAGGTCAGTCAGGTCCCTACCCTAGCAGAGAGGCAAATCTCCCAAGTGGTCGTTGTAAATCAAGTATAGGTAACAGGACAGAGTTTTTGTAAACATATTGGTGGCTCTGGTCCCTCTGACAAACTGAACTTTGTCCGTCTTTTGTTAGGTATACTTGCAGAGGACTTCCCTCTTTCCTGGTGTCTTAGTAGGGGTTCTGTAGAGGCTGACCCCGAGTAAGAATTTTAGTGCAGTTATTTTATCTGAGGGATGATCCTAGAAAGCATGGTAGGGATATGGGAAAATGAGCCAGAGAAAAGAAAGCAGTCAATAAAGAGTATTTGCTCAAGCCAGCCACCACTGTGGACAACTGGGGCTCAGTCCCAATGGGGAAATCTAGAAACCCCAGGCAGAGCAAGCCCCATGCAGAGCATGCCTGTCTGACAGCTCTGTCAGTCATAGGTGGAGAGCTGCTTGGTGGTGGTATCAACTACCAGCTTGGTACAGAAGGGGGCAAAGAAGACTTCTTAGTCTAGAGAAAGCCTTAGGCCAAGAAACACAGATCCTGGGCTTTGAAAGTGAGCTTCTGTTCACTGATAGCTAAGGGCATGGGATGTGGGCAGGTGCTGACAGCACGTGCTGCACTTGGGCAGAAGAATCACCGTCCCCTTAGGGCTTTTACTCAGGTCTGAGTTAATAATCGATGACTTAAACAAAATTATCTCCTGGGCAAAACGGTTTTGAGATCTTTCTTCCGCCTTGATTTCTCCCTTAGTCAAGAGTGGCTTTGTAGATGAACAGGGTATATCAGTGCCTAAATAATGCACCTTCAGGGGACTTGGAAGGACACTTATATTCTAGAGTTTTTCCCTCCCTGGGACATGACACCTCAAATTTCAAAGTTCCTCAGTCAGTGTTTGTCCCTCAGTTAAATTACAAATTTTCTGGGGGCACAGAAATTCCATTACTAACTTAACCCTCATTCATCTAGAGTGAATGAGCCCACTGAAATGCTTTCTGGAGATGTTTGATACGGGAGGCGCAGTGGATGAGAGGGGTGTGTGATGTGGGGAATGTGGTGTATATTTTGTGTGTGTATGAGTGGCCTGTGTGTTAAGTGTGTGTTGTGATATGTCTGAATATGTTCACATGAGGACTCTGGCAATCAAACATCGTACATGCGTATGTGGGTTTCACTGAGGGGGAGTTCTAAGAGCTTCTCCCTAAGGACTCTTCCATTTTGACCTGGAGTCCCTTCCACTGTCTTATTTTGCAATGCTTCTGGTCCTCTCTTCCCTTCATCCAAAGCTGTTGAATTCCTGCTGCTTTCAGATTAGCTTCAACTGTAGCTGCTCCTGACTGGGCTGTGAGGGCAGCTCTGAAGTGCTCTTACATTCTCAGGTAACTCAGTAATGGATTGTTGTCATGGATCTCCAGAGACCAGGAGAAAAGGCTCAGGCTCTGAGCCAGGAGTCCAGGTACCATGAATGCTGCCTAATTTAAGTGAAGAATGTATAAAACAAGTGCCTTAAGGAAGAAGGCTAGACATTTCCAGAAACTTAAAGCGACTGAAGGAGTGTGCCTGAAGAGTTAAACTGGGGAATTATCTATTTTCTAACCATAGTGCCTGCCTTGCTTCCAATTTCCGTTTATCCAGAAAGCATTCATTCCTATCTTGTCCCGACAACCAATAGAGTGTCATGATCTTTCAAACCTGAAACCACTGATGCAACCGAACCAGTGGTTCTCAACCCTTGCCACACACTGGGATCACTTGGAGGGTTGATGCATCCTGGGCATCAGAATTTTTAAATATCCCTAAGCAATTCTAATGTGTAGCCAGGGTTGATAGCCACTGCACTGAGCTGCCTCAAGTTCAGAGAGAGGATTTCAGAGAGTGTCTTGGCTATTGTTGTGATGTTAATTGTCACTTTAAAGTTAACATCTCCGAAACGACATTCATGATTTACTTCTAAATACCCAAATCTGCTCCTCATAAAGTCTTCCATTTGCTCGGGGAATAAACCTTGGAGTCATCTCTTTATGCCACATATTCCATCTGTCAAAAAAATATTGAAAGCTCTGCCTTCCAAATGCATCTGGGAAATGATCCCCTCTCATCATCTACACCTTTACCACCTGGTTCAAATTAACAGTTGTTTGCTCTCCTGTATGATTGCGCTAGCCTCCTAACTCATCTTCTACATTTGTGTTTCTCTGTCAGTCACAGCTCACACAGAAGCCAGGTGGGCCCTATAAATCCTAAGAAATCACATCCTTCCGCTGTTAAAATTCCCTTCAATAGTTTCTTGTCCTGCTAGGAGTAAAAGCCTGAGTCTTGTACATTCCTATGTGATCCCCTCCCAGCTACAAGGAAAGGGGATCCTTCTATGGAAAAAAGTTTTTTATTAAGAAAGTATGAGAGTTGCAGGATGAAACAAAATTAAATAATTGTCATTGGACTTCGCAAAAACTGTGCTATGCTAAGGATCATTATGAAGTCTCCAAGGATATACTGTATGCATCAGTTTCTAAACTCAGCAAAGAGAACTTTTTGAATAAAGGTAACACCATCTGCTATAGTCTGGATGTTTGTTCCCTCCAAATCTCATGTTGAAACATAATTTCCAATGTTGGAGGCTGGGCCTGGTTGGGGTGATTGGATCATAGGGCAGATCTCTCATGAATCATTTAGCACCATCTCCTTAGTTACAAGTGAGTTCTTAGTTCCCAGCAGAGCTGGTTGTTGAAAGAAGCCTGGGTGCTCCTCTTCTCTCTCTTGCTTCTACTCTCACCATTTAACACACCGGCTTCTTCTTTGCTTTCTTGCACGATTGTAAGCTTCTTGAGGCCCTCACGAGAAGAAGATACCATGCTTCCTATGCAACCTTCATGACCGTGACCCAATTGAAGGTCTTTTCTTTCTCTTTTTCTTTTTTTTTTTTTTTTTTTTGAGACAGAGTCTTGCTCTATCGCCCAGGCTGGAGTGCGTTGGCACGATCTCAGCTCACTGCAACCTCTGCTTCCCAGGTTCAAGCAATTCTCCTGCCTCAGCCTCCCAAGTAGCTGAGATTACAAGCACACACTACCACACCCAGCTAATTTTTGCACTTTTAGTAGAGGCAGGGTTTCATCATGTTGGTCAGGCTGATCTCGAATCCCTGACCTCAAGTGATCTGCCCACCTCAGCCGCCCAAAGTTCTGGGATTACAGGCATGAGCCATCATGCCTGGTGTAAGGCTTTTTTCTTTATAAATTCAGGTATTTCTTTATAGCAACACAAGAACAGCCTAACACAGCATCTGTTGACATTGGTGTTAACCAGGTTTGCCTGCCTGCAGGAAAGGGAATCAAACAGTCCTCACGAACTTCATACATTGACAGAAGCAAAAAGGACCATGAAGAAAGTGGACAAATTTCTTACTTGCATGGCCAGTCAGGGATATGGGCGGAGTGGTTGGGTTTCTGTGACTTTCTATGTTTTGTTTTGTTTTTAAATAATTGAATGTTTTGGTTTCTAGTTTCTGCATTTGATAATAAAAGAACATTCAGTGTATTAATTGATTTTTCTGTATGAAAAAGAAAGAAAAGATTTAGCATGTCTTTTGTTTGTTTGTTCAGAGGGAGTTTTGCTCTTGTTGCCCGGTCTGGAGTGCAGTGGCTCGATCTCAGCTCACTACAACTTCCGCTTCCTGGCTTCAAGCAATTCTCCTGCCTCAGCCTCCTAAACAGCTGGGATTACAGGCACACACCACCACACCCAGCTAAATTTTCATATATTTAGTAGAGACAGGATTTCATGTTGGCCAGGCTGGTCTTGACCTCCTGACCTCAGTGATCCATCTACCTTGGCCTCCCAATAGCATGTCTTTAAGAGTGGTGGTGACATGGTTTGGATCTGAGTCCCCACCAACTGTCATGTTGAATTGTAATCCCCAGTGTTGGAGGTGGGGCCTAATGGGAGATAACTGGATCATGGGGGCAGAGTTTGGTGCCATATCCCGTGATAGTGAGTAAGGGAGTTATCCTGAGATCTGGTTGTTTTGTATTTATGTATTTATGTATTTATTTATTTGGAGGCAGAGTCTCGTTCTGTTTCCAGGGCTGGAGTGCAGTGGTGCGATCTCAGTTCACTGCAACCTTCACCTCTTGGGTTCAAGTGATTCTCCTGCCTCAGCCTCCTGAGTAGCTGGGATTACAAACACCTGCCACCATGCTGGCTATTTGTTTTTGTATTTTTGGTATAGATGGGGTTTCGCCATGTTGGCCAGGCTAGTGTGCAACTCCTGACCTCAGGTGATCCACCTGCCTTGGCTTCCCAAAGTGCTGGAATTACAGGTGTGAGCCACCACGCCCAGCAATCTGCTTGTTTAAGAGTGCGTAGCACCTCCCCACGTGCTCTCTTCCTGCTTCGACCATGTGATGTGACTGCTCTGGCTTTGCCTTCCGCCTTGAGTACAAGTTTTCCGAGGCCTTCCCAGCAGCCAAGCAGAAGCCACTTTTCTTCTTGTACAGCCTGCAGAACCATGAGCCAATGGAACCTCTTTTCTTTCTAAATTACCCAGTCTCAGGTATTTCTTTACAGCAGTGCAAGAATGGACTAATACAGGTTGTTAATATGGGTGGGAGAAGGTGAATGGTTAAGATGAAACAATGACACCTTATGTGTTTAAATACGTATACCTTTTTAAATTTGAAAAGACGTGTCTCTCAGAAGTTAATAAATATATTTTGCTACTTAGATGGACACAAGAAATACTATTTGAATATGCTAAGAGGCCTGAAAAAAGAAAATAGCACTTAAGTAAATTGGTGTCAATCACAAGTGTTGGTCATGATGAGGCTGTTTACCGATAGCTCATTTGCTGGACAGAAATCAGCTGGTTTATGAACTGCCTTGATATTGGGCATGTTTATAACTGGTACAAGTTATGAAATCACTGTTTTCTGGAATTGGCGTAGAAAGAATATCTTCTATCCCTGTATGGCCTGAATGACTTTGACAGTGGTAACTTTTTGAAACTCTGAAGTAGCTTTAAAAACCTGCCATTTTAACTCATGGAAAGTAATGGAATTCAATTTGGCATTAACATGCTATGAATTTGACAACTAAAACACAAGCTTCCAGCTCCACATCACCCATTCCTCAGGCCCTTCTCTTTTATGTTCAGGCCCCAATGTGAGGCCAGAGGAGCTCAGTTTGAGATCTATTATGTGGCCCAGCTGTTTGCTTCCAAGATCCATTCCTGCAGCTGTTCAAATGGCGCTGTTGTTCTTTGCTTAAAACTCGGTTTCTCATCCCATTCACCAGCTGAGCTCAAACAAAGAGCAACAGATGGCATATTTCTACAAACAAAATATGTTTGTTTTGTTGTAAATGCATAAAGAGATCAATGAACTTAAGCCAAACTTTGCAAGGCCAGAGGTGTTACCAAGAAAATGACATTATAGTCACTTGACAGAAAAAGAAAATGATGTTTGCCAAAGATAATAAAGAGAGAGCTCACATTTCCCCAGTTAACATTCTGAAACCAAAGAGGAAAATGCAGCACTGTGCAGAAGGAACACACTTCTTTGTGCCTTTGAAGCCAATGGATTTCAGTTAAATGCCTATTACAAAAATTAGGATTGCTTAATGTTTAACTATACATCAACAGAAACAACCATTATATTCATTATTCACTGAGGCTACTCTGCTATTTTTGAAGTCATCCTCAAATACCATTTGGTTTACACTTCTCACTGTCTTTGGACAGTTAGTTTTACAAACAGATATATGTGCTGGGCTTAAAAGATTTAATGTCTCCATCTTTCTTGTTTACCAATACAATATTTATATAGTAGAAGCTTTCCTCCAATTAATCATTCTATGTGAGTGTTTGATCTGGAAATCCCCTTTGAGCAATGGAGAAAAAAAGATATGAGTGAGGTCAATGGATGTGTGTGGCAGATATTAAGTATGCATTTGGAAGAGAGCTCAAGAACCTACATTCAGGCATAACTAGAATGTGAGGAAAGGAAAATAAATGTTGCCTAGTGGAGGAGAAATAGGTCCGAAAGAGAAGTGGTTTTTTTGGTTTGTTTTTTTTTTTGCTTTTTGAGACAGAGTCTCACTCTGTTGCCCAGTCTGCAGTGGAGTGATGCAATCTCGGCTCATTACAACTTCCCCTTTTTAAGCAATTCTCCTGCCTCAGCCTCCCAAGTAGCTGGGATTACAGGTGCCCACCACCACGCCTGGCTTATTTTTGTATGAGAAGTAACATATTCTTTCTATCAAAAAAAGCCTCTTCCCATTGTCCTAAGTGAACTAACACAGAAACAGAAAACCAGATGCCACAGGCTCTCACTGTAAGTGGGAGCTAAACATTGGGTTACATGGACACAAAGATGGGAATGAGAGACACTGGGGGCCACTAGAAGTGGCAGAGACAGAGGGGGCAAGGGCTGAAAACTACCTATTAGATACTGTGTTTGCTACCTATTTGATGGGTTCAATCATGCTCCACACCTCAGCATCCTGCAATATGCCCAGATAACAAACCTGCCCATATACCCCTTGATGCTAAAGTAAAAATGGAAAAAGAAAGAAGCCTCTTCTTATATCTTCATTTATGGGATAAGGATTTGAATGCCTACTATGGAGCATGTAAATCTGTAGGACCTGGGGAATCAGCAACTAACAACAAAAATAAATAAATTTCCTGCCCTCTTGGAGTGTACTTTCAGGTTAGAAATACAGTCAACACTCATGCAGAAAGAAAATCACAAGTGGTATATGAAATAGATGGTAATATCTATGGAGGAAAAATTTTAAAAACTTGAATACAGAGTAGAGGAAGAAATAACTATAAAATTAAATAGGGAGTTAGGGAAACCTCATATCAACCGTGATATTTGAACAAAGACCTGAAGGAGTGAACCTTGCGATTAATACCTGGAGAAAGAAATTTGAGTTTAGTAAACAGCTCTTGAGGTGAAAGAATGCCTGTCATGTCCAAGGAGTAGCAAGGAGGCAGTGTGATTGGTCAGAGTGAATGCAGTGAAAAGTGGTGAAGAACAAATGCAGAGAAGTAATGGGAAGGGATTGGGCTGCTGAATAGAGCTAAGACAGCTGTGCAGTGTGTGCACTGCACAAAATGCCTATTAATGGAGCCATCTCTCTACTTGCCAACGTGTGACCTCTGGTGGAAGGTTGCATCTGTCAGTGTGGGTCAGAGCAATTTCATTCTTACAAAGGCACCAGCCACATTATCAAGGTTTAGTCATACAAAGCTGAGAAGGCACAGAGCGGGAGCCACTTTAAAAAATTGACAAAAGTTACTTATAAGCTTCTAAGCCATGTTGATGACCATGATTTTCACTCAAGGGAGATGGGGTCCCACTAGGCAGTTTTGAGCAGAGGAGTGACATGACCTGACTTGTTTATCAGGAGCACACTCTCAGCTCTGTTGTGGATAAACTGAAGAGGGCGTGATGAGATGCCTGGAAACTAGCTAGCAAGTGATGAAACTAATCCAGCTTAAAGTTAATGATGACTTAAGTCAGTGTGGTTGTAGCAGATACAGTAAAAGTGGAACTGGTGGGATTTGAGGTGTGTTTTGGAGGTAGAGCCAACAGAATTTCTGAATGGCATAGACTTGAGGTGTGAGTAAAATAAAATGATCAAGGATGGCACCACATATTTGTACTGATCAACTGGAAGGATAGGGTTCTATTACTGAGATGAAAGTCTCTAGAAAATCAGAACGAGGAAGGGAGGTAAACATAAGGAGGTCAGTTCTTGACATACAAGGTTTGAGATGCTTATTAGCCAACCAGATGGAGAGTTAAGTAAACATTTGTATATATGAGTCTGAAGGTCAGGGTAAAAGTACAGAAGGCAGATATAAATTTGAGAATCACTAGTGTGCAGATATCTTTAAAACGAAGGTTGAATGAGGACCAGAGAGTAAGTGCAGATGGATAGAGAAGAGGTATCCATCATGAGCCTTGGGACTTTCCACAATTAAGAGATTAAAGAGATATAAGGACTAGCACAAGAGGCTGAGAAGAAGCTGCCAATAAGACAGAAAGAAAACCTGAAAGGTGTGAATTCCTGGAAGCCAAAGAAAAGTTTTCAAGGAGGACTGAGCTAGCTGTGAAAAACGTCAATTAATATTTACCAGGCATCTACCATAGGGCTTGGCAATATGGAGAGAAAGTTTGACCTTGGTGAAGCGTAGAGAAAAAACTTCATTAGAGTGGATTTAAAAGAGAATGAGAAGTGAGCAATGGTGGAGCTAGAAGAGTACTGGCCACTTTTGAAAGCAGTTTGGCTATAAAGGAGAGGAAACAAATAGCACTGTAACTGGGGAAGGAAGTGGATTGAGATATATTTGTTTTTTCAGATGGCGAAACAAAACAACTTACTGCTTAACTGACAAATCAAGTAGAGAGAAAAATTTTGATGAAGCAGAAGGAAGAAGAAAAACCGTTGCAATAATGTTTTCAGAAAAGCATGAAAGATGGAATATAGCACCTAAGCTAAGTTTAGCCTTAGATGAAAATCCAGTTGAGTATTCCACAGTAATGGGGAAGACAAGCTAATGAACACAGATGAAGGTAAGTGAGTAATTGTGATGGTGGGAGCTTACGCAATTCTGTTTTGAATGCTTGAATGTTCTCATTGAAACAAGGAGTTATATCATCAGCTGAAAGTGAGGACAAGGAAAGATATACTGGACGTTTAAGAAGAGAGGAGAAAGCATGAAACAGTTGTCTAGAAGAGAAGGGGATTAAATTGACTAGACAAGTAGGGTATTATTACCAGGCAATATTACAGGCCAGCTGTTCTCAGCTAAATGGGTACATAAGATTAGTAGATTGGGAGGCAAATTTAATCAGGGCTGGAGTTTTGCCAAAATAATAAGTCAAAGCAGAAGAGAAACAAGAGAGTTAAGAGAATAACCAAAGGAGCAGTTCTAATGATTGACTCTGCAGCTTAAAACAGGTACATTCAAATATGAGGACAAGAGGAGGTTTGTGACTGTGAAAAGGTGGTAGGAGTAAAGGTCCTGACCCAGCGAGTGGAGAATTGTTGGAGAAGAGGTACCAGAGAGAAGGCTCAAAGAAGGGAGGGAGATGCCTGAGATGAGATCATGAAGGATTTGTACAATTGGTGATGATAGTTGTAACCACAGGAGTGAGTGGGAGTGAAGGATACAAAGAAGGTCATGGGACTTACAGGCATCCAGATAATTTCTACAGCAGTGTCTTTCAAACAAGAGAGCTACACTTACCTGGGGTGAGGGTGGGAAAGGTTGAACATGTGTTGTTTTTTTTAAAATAAACTAATTTTATAATAATTTTAGATTTTCAGAAAAATTAAGATAGTACATAGTTTCCATATATCTCATACTCAGTTTTCCCTATTATTAATATTTTACATTTGTGTGGAATATTTGTTTCCATTAATGAACCAATATTGATAGACTATTACTAACTAAAGTCTATATTTTATTAATATTTGGTTAATTTTGATCTGACGTCTCTCTTCTGCTCCAGGATCCCCATCAGGATTTCACATTGATTTAGTTGTTCTGTCTCTTAAGCTCCTCTCGGCTGTGCTGGCTTTTCACACTTGCCTGTTTTTTTGCTGACCTTGACAGTTTTGGGCACTACTCATCAGCTATTTTGTAGAACATCCCTCAACTGAGATTTGTCTGATTTGCTTTTTTCTCAGGATTAGGCTGTAGTTATGGGTTTTGTGGAGAAACCCACTATACAGAGGCAAAATTTCATTCCTATCACATATCAAGGAAACATGCTAACATGGTTTGTCACTGTTGATGTTGACCTTGGTTACCTGACTATGGTAGTTTCTGTCAAGTTGCTCCACTGCAAATTTACTCTTTTATTTCCCTTTCCATACTCTATTCTTTGGGATTAAGTCAGGATCTGCAGCCCATACCTAAGGAGAAGGGAGTTATGCTTTAGTTCAGAGTAGTTTCCTAAAGTATCTGGAATTCTTGTCCATGGAAGGGTTGTCTATTTTTCTCTATTTGTGTATTTATTCAATCGTGTGTTTATATCAGCATGGATATTTATTTTATACTTTGGGCTGTAATCTGGTTCTATCTTACTTATTTTGTTACACAAACTGCTTCAGCCTTGGGAGCTCTCTCAGTTGGTGCCTGTGATCTTCTGACATTCCACCATCATTGTGGGGCTTTTGTTTATTTCTCATCATTTACCTTCTGGTACTAAAGTGTGCTCCAGAATCATCTTATATTTTTCCTCTGGCAGTCCTAGAATGAGCAATTTCACCAAAGAACCCTGGTTCCCTTTATTAGAGAATGGAACTAGAAACAAAGATCTGAACTCTGTTTGCTTTCTGCTCTTGGTATGCTGTCGCTTCTAGGCTCTCTCAGCTGAACATTTCTGTATGTCACTGTCTGTATCTATAACAGGCTAAACACAAATTCATGCTGATGTTACATGGATCCTTCTAGCCCTTTCCACTTGCTTATTTGAAACCTCCGTCCCTGTTGGGGCATTTTCAAACTGGGAAGTGTTATTAGCATTTAGAGGGCAGGAGTCAGGGAAGTCAAATGCCTTGCAATTCAATCAATAGTTTCACATAAATGAAGAATTTTCTCTCCTTAAATAACAATGGTATCCCTAATGGAAAACACTGATGTTTGTGGACATCAACAACCCCAAGAATTCCAATAGAAATGGCATTGTATAGAGTCACACTGAGTAGGAAAAAAAGCTTCAAGTTATGAGGGGAATAGCTACTAGCTGGGTAAATGCTTTGAGGGTACAAAGTAAGAGAAAGACTCTGCTGATACAACCAACTGGTTTGATTGTATTAGTGGCCTCAGTTCTTCAGCGCCCCCACCCTCTGTGTTCAGGTCTTTTTGAATGTGGTCCTGCAACTTTTCCTATCAAGGGTAGAATCTATTTCCCCATCCCTTGAATCTGTGTTGGTTTCAGGAATTGCTTTGGCCAACCGAATGCAAAGAAAGTGATGTCATACTTGTTCTGAGCCTAATCTTCAAGCAGCTTTGGGTGTTTCTGCTTCTCTTCTCATGCCTCCATGAGAACACCATGAAAACATGCCCCAGCTGTTTTTTTAGAGGATAAAGAAACAAGGCTCAGAGCAAAATCACTGCAGCCAAAGCAATCCTGAATCAGCTAACGGCCAGCTGACTCCCAGATATATGATGAGATTAATCTAACCTAGAGGAAACTAACCAGCTGAACCCAGCTGTGGTAGGCAGCAGCTTGCATAGCTCCCAATGGTTCTGGTACACATGCATTTATGTAACACTATTTATTTGGATGTGGGCTGGACCTAGGGACTCGTTTCTCAATGGATAGAACACAGCAAATGTGATGGAATGTCCAAGAAGTTACAAAAGACTGTGATTTCTATCTTGTTCACTCTTTTCTCTCTCTCCTGTGATCCTTGTTCTCGGGGAAGCAAACTACTGTGCTGTGAGTAGTCCCGTGAAGAAGCCCACATAGTAAGGAACTGATGTTTCCAGCAAACTGCCAACAAGAACCTGAAGCCAGCCACACCTATAAGAGTGAGCTTGAATGTGGGTCAACCTCCATCCAAGCCTTGAGATGACCATGGTCTCAGCTAACACCTTAATTGTATCCCATGAGACACCCAGAGCCAGAGGACCCACCTAAGCTGCACCTGATTCCTAACTCATGCAAACTGAAATGATAAATGTGTATTGTGTTAAGCTGCTGAGTTTTAGGATAATTCAATAGGCAGCAATATATAATGAATACCTCAGCTTAAATTGCTAACCTGCTGGCCTGAGAACTAAATAAGTGCTCATTGCGTTAAGCCTCTGGCCTTGGGGATGGCTTGATATGCAGCATTACTTTGGCAATAGAGGGCCTGGTGAGGTGGCTCATGCCTGTAATCCACTTTGGAAGGCCAAGGTGGGCAGATCACAAGATCAGGAGTTCAAGACCAGCCTGACCAACATGGTGAAACCCTGTCTCTGCTAAAAATACAAAAATTAGCCAGGAGTGGTGGTGTGGGCCTGCAATCACAGCTACTCAGGAGGCTGAGGCAGGAGAATCACCTGGACCAGGGAGGTGGAGGTTGTAGTGAGTAGAGATCATGCCACTGCACTCCAGCCTGGGTGACAGAGTGAGACTTTGTCTTAAAAAAAAAAAAAAAAAGACTACTGATACCACCTGAAATTAATGCCTAGCTCTTTAGAAAGCCAAGAGAAGGGTGACTTGAAAAGAGCAATGAAGAGAATAACAGATGCCTTCCTTACTTCCAAGCCCAGGGATATGTGGAGAATATTAAAGTTTTAAAGCTGATTTCGTACAGTTTTTGAAAATAAATTTCAGTGTTTAATAGCTTCATCGTGCATGTACAAACCATCTTTTGTAGCTTATAAAACCTTGCAAATCAAACACTGAGGCTATTAATTATGACAGCAGAAAAAGACAAAATGTTCTTCTCATAGCTGAGATGCAATTCTGTTCTATCAGCTGACATGCAATGTTCATTCTTTTTTTAAAAAAGTTTTTGGTCTAGCATAACAGAGGACCAAAAACATTGTAAAATCCTGTCATATGACTATGATACGTTTTAAGCAATTTGCTTTTTAAAACGTAATTTAGAAAGATAGCTTTGTGTAGAAAGAAACAAATGGAACTAATCTACAAGTATAGCTACACGGCAACATTTAAGGAAAGCCTGAAATAATAGATCATAGGTAGACAGACTAATATAAATTACAAACTGATAGAGTAGAGAAAGAGAGAGGGAAAGAGAGATATCCTCTCCATCCACAGGTACACATATATGAAAGAATAAAGTTATTCCAAGTGTAGTAGATACTCTTTGCTCTCTGCCCAGATTCTCTTTATCCAGCAAGTGTAGCCATCCCCCAGTTGCCATGAGTGTTGGCTGTTAGATGGCTCCAGCCTGCTTATTTCTTTGGAGACTGCTCTCTTCTGTCTTACTAGGAGGCTCTACATTACCACCTTTGGAGTGACCTGCCAGGTTACGCAATGTCTTGGCCCTTGCCTCCAGGTGGGATGAACTCTGTGGTTTGATTCATGCTCAGATCTCTGTGTGTGATCAGGATGAGGTTAATCTCTAGCAGAGATAACATTCTTGCTCAGCTCCTCTCCCTGCAGTTCTGCTTCCTGCTTCTCCTGAGAGCCTTCCCTTAATATCACATGCATTGGAATCCTCTTCTCAGCCTCAGAATGAATCTGCTGGTCTGCTTCCAGGGACGCTAACCTATATCCCCAAACAATATTCTTATCTTCTCACAAACTTAACTTTTAATTCTCCTTTCTGGATGTTGGAGTCCTCACGTGGGTGTGTTTATAGGTACATTTGTTTCTCCTGGACAGTTGTGCCCAGGACAAAAATACCTGACATTGTGTTCCTGAGTCATGTTGGCTGGTTATATCTTTATTCTGTGCCAACCCTCAGTCCCACAAGGCATCTTCTGCTTGATCTTGTCACGGACTGAAAGAGCTCAGTCAGCAGAAAAAGAAAGATTCCCCAATTCATCTTGCAATATGGCTATGTTAGACTGAAAAGTTCCTCTGGAGCGTCTTGAAAGAGAAATTCCTGGGGTCTGAGCTTGGTGCCTGCAGTACCGAGGGACTATTCACATATTATTTACTGTGACATTTGCCTCTGCATGCTGCCTGTTTCTAAGACAGTGCATTCTTAAGATCAAAATTATCAACCTGAAAGGCAATGGCAAGGAGAAGTTTCTTAAACGGACAATGTTCCCTTTATGTTCATTTCCTCTCTTTACTAGACCTTTGATAATTAACTGAGTGAAAGGAGGAGATAATGGGAACTAAAGGCTGATTGGAACCTCTGGTGGAATTGGAGCCACCTCCTGTATCATGAATTCTAAGCAATGTCACATAGAAGTTCTTTCTAGAGGGTTTAAATCTTTTGATTGCCTCTACCACAGAGTCTTAAAAGTATAAAGAAGTTGATTCTCATTTAGAAAGTGAGGGAGAAGAAAATCACTGTTTTAAAAATGGTGTGTAGTCAAATACATATAATATGCAGGGCAATAGTGTATTGGCATTTTGTTAACTTAAGAATTCAGGTCCATCTCAGATAGTCTGCATGTGATAATGAGGGCAAAGTTCTTATAAAAGAAGATGAAAGAAGATTGAGTTTGAGAGTTTCCATTACAGATGAAGGGAATTTAACATTCATTGCTGGATGTCAGCCTTATGTCAGTCCTTATGCCTACATTTTCCTAAGTAATATCATATCATTCTAATTGCAGCCCCATGAAGTAGGTGCCAATGTAATTCTTATTTTATACATGAGGTATGGAATGTTAGAAAGATTAAAGTAATATTTCCAAGGAGTGGCAAAGACTTCCTAAATCCTAAGACATCTGTACCCTTATTAAGTATAATGTTAGGAATTAAAACACAAGTAAAGTAGAAATACACAAAAAACTGGGTGTGTGTGAGAAAGACTTGCTATGTGGGGTGTGGGAAAGGGGACATGCATTTTTACTGAATCTCATGGCTAAATGGAGATTTAAAATTTTTATAGCAGTTAAAAGCAGTCTAGCAGAGTGGGAGAAAAAACATAAATCTTGTATCCCCACTTTGATGTGAAAATTAATGGACTCTCTTATCTTTGAGTTATTCATTCCTTAAGTAGCACAAATAATACCTTAATTTTTAGGGTTATAGTAAGAATTGAAGATGATATGTGCATAACGTCTGATATAGAGTAAATGTCTAATCAACTAATTAATGTGTTTGATTATTTGCTGAACCTACTCCATGTACAATCTACTCTGAGGCCCAATGGAAAAAAGTTGGGTGGAGTGGAAGACTAATTACTAAAGCCAATTAAACTGCAACCTCATTGAAGAGGTGCATCTTAAACAGATGGAAAGGGAATTTTTTACTGGAAACCCCAGGTTACATGCCAGATCTCATCAAAATATTATATTAAGAAAATGCCATTTCTGATGTTATTTTACCCTTTGTTCCCCAACACACACTCTATTTCAGCCATTATGAATAATACTTAGTTTCTTGTAATGATACTGCCCCCCTGACTCTCTTTACTGATTCCCAACTATGTCTAGCTTTGTCTGAATATTTCATGATCATACTTCATATCTTAGCTTAGACATTTTTCCCCTAAGAATCATCCTCCCTTGATCCACTAGTTGCTTTCCCTGTCTTATGCTTATAGCAGCTTTTACCTCCCTTATGAGAACACTTAACTTTCAGGATTAGAATTGCTTATTTGACCTATGTAACTGCAATATAACTAAAGATCCATGTGGTCCAGTCTCTGGACAGTATTACATTGTAAATAATACTTGTTTGGAGCAATTCAATTTTACAAGTTTGTAAAAATACCAGAGTACTCTTGTAAAGTGGATGCATTCTGAGAGAAATTTTAAAAAAATCTTTTACAATTATTAATATTAAATATTTGTTAAATTTAACATATCTAAATGTTTAAAATATTTCTTTCACATTCAATATATTTCTTATGCCTGAAAGATGCTTAAAACAACAGCAACAACAAAATAAAATCAAGTTAGTCTTCTTGCTGCTCTTGTTTCCCAAAACTCTGTCCCACACAGAGTGCACATGGCTTTCCTTTTTTCTTTCCTCATCTATAACATAGATCTTATTATGATGATCAACTTAGCTTCTCCACATTCTTTGAACAGTTTTCACTTTTTGCTATATTAGTGTATGTGGAGATGACAAGCAAGTGAGAATCTCCCTTCAGTTGGGAAGTAGAGGTGGTGGGAAGGGGAAGAAGTCCACGAATGTTCACACATTTATGCTTTTTGTTGTTTCCTCATCTTTCTGTGCCTTACACACATTGAAAACAAAGATTCGGTCTTGGTAAATACTGTATTTTCAGCATTTAATAAGATACCTAGCAAAGAGTGGACAGCTAAATATATACATAAATAAACGTACACAATGAGGAAAATAGACTGATTGTAAATGTCACCATGAGTCTGATTTTAAAGCCTGTGAATAGTGGCCTCGCTTTTCCTGTGAGCTGAGAGCACTCCTGAGGTGAGCCTCTTCTCATATTTTACAAAGGGTTAAATCATATTATGTAATGAGGGTTGATGTAGAGTACTTCAAGAACCGTAATCATGCTTAAGTGAATTATCACGTTTTAGACCAATCACCGTCAACATTTCTTGATTCTATTTTACTGGGAAATTGGGTACATAAAGTAAAGAGAAAGAAATGACTTAAGAACTAAGATTTTAAAGTTTTTTGTTAAAAAGTTTATTTATAATCATAATGTTTCCATCTGTTGTAAGTACTCTGGGATCTTCCTTACACTTACTCTAATTCAGGACCCAGTCAATATATTCATGCTTACTTGTTGCTTAGCGTTCAGTTTTATTAGGCCTAGATTGGTGGGGAAATAGGATTATTTGCAAGGCTGAGCAGAACCTGTGGAAACATGTAAATAAAATATTTCCCCCCGATAAAGGCAAAACAATCCCAGAGTCAGACTTAAAATTGATTTTTTTGTAACTACAATTATTTTACACATGCCAGATTTAATAAAAATCATGACGACAACAATGAGGATAATAATAGTACCTCTTTCTGTGTGATTAGGGAATATACACAGTGCTTTATGAGTACACATGGGTTCTACCCAGTAACCATGTGAAAAGAAAATGGACGTGTCTTCTATTCTTGGGAGCTACTACCAGCAACAGCTGCCACATGGTTGATATAGAGGGGAGTGATGAGAACGACCCCTAGAGGGCAGCCGATGGAAAGTCAAGTCAGTGAAAGGCCTGGATCACTCCTGTATTGGCAGTGGAAATGGCTGGTTTTTCATTATTCTCTTAATTGATGTGAAAAAATAATTTTTTTCCCATCAGGAGTTTAGAGACCAGAGACTTGATGGTGGTGAAGGAGTAGGGGGTGTGGAAACAAAAAGATTATCCAAAAGAAATTAAAAAAAAAAAATGCTGAGGTTGTTATAGCAAGAGGGTCAGCCCCATGTGGGCTAGATGTGGCAAAATGTTTTGGGAAACAAAGCAGCAAGAAGACTAACTTGATTTCACTTTTGCTGTTCCTGTTGTTTTAAGCATCTTCCAGGCATAAGGAAGATATTGAATGTGAGAGAAATATTTTAAACATGTAGATATGTTAAATCTAACATTTAAATATTTAATATTAATAAACTTTTAAGTTGTTTTTTCTTTCTTTAAGAATGTACCCACTTTACAAGAATATTCTGGAGTTTTTACAAATGAGGATAATTGAATTGCTCCCAACAATTATATTTTACAAAGTAATACTGTCCAGAGACTGGGCCACATGGATCCATAGTTATATTGCAGTTACATAGGCAAATGAGCAATTCAAATCCTGAATTGTAAGTGTTCTAATAAGGGTGCTAAAAGCTGCTGTAGCATAAGACAGGGGAAGCAATTAGTGAATCAAGGAACGATGATTCCTAGGGTAAAAATATCTAACCTGAAATCTGAAGTATGATTATAAAATATTCAGACAAATCTAGACATGTTTGGGGATGAGGGAATAGGAATCATTATCTGCCATTGACAGTCAATCGAAGGTGGGCAGGGGAGTGGGAAAGCTTATAATAAAACACAGGAAAGCTTCAGGTGTACCCTTCAGGTGCGTCCAGGCAGGGGGGTGGGAAAGCTTCAGGTATGTCCTGATGAGAGACTGATGGCCTAGGGAAGCTGGAGCCAGAAGACCTAAGAAGAGGGCATCTTTAGTGATTGATTTGGGAACCATGTTTGGTTTGCTCTAGTTGGTCCTGAGTTGAAAGCAAGGACACATATAAAGAAGTTAGCAGTTATTAACAAAGTTTTGACCTTTCTGGGTCCACTGCTACAGAGGTGATGGTCTGGCTTCATGGCTGGTTGCTGCAGAGGCTTTAGGTCAGAAATCTCTTTCCATATGATATTTAGACACTGTCCATTTATATATTCATTCTGGGGCTTCAAGCCAGCTGTGGAGTCAGAATAGAAGACTGTCTCTCAGATTCTTCACTGAGTTTCACAAAAAGAGGATTATGGTTATATCACCACTGACCTGTAATATACACAGTGGTCTTGAATTTTTCCAACCATTCATCTGCCAATGAGTTAATCTGAGATTTAAAAATGCTTTCAAAACTGTGAGTTTCACAAATTGAGGGCTAGGTTTCGGTTCTAAAAGTCTTACTCACTTATTCTAATCCTAGTAAGTGTGGTCATCACTTTTCCAGGCTCTTTGCCATGAAATATGTAAAGACATAGAAAATACAGTACCTGTCCTCAAGGAGTTATTCTCACAAGCACATGGATGAGGGTAAAAGCATTTGTTTTCTCAACCATGTGACAGGCAGAGATAGTCACCTCTATACCAATGAGGAACACATGTCTTCTCAACAATGTGGTTAAGACTGTAGTGAAGAACAAATAATTATTATCCTATAATCTGATTAGGAATGTCCCTCTGTGCTATAGGGATGTCCTGCTTTGTAAAGCAGAACATTCCTCATTTAACCTGCTCACATAAGTTTATGAGTATTCAACAAAAGGAAATAAAGATTTGTTGAGTAGCGTGCTAGGTGTTCCATGAAACCACAAAATGTTAATTGGTATTTTCTTTAACTTTAAAGCTATTTAAATGGTCAGGGAGATAGAAAAGTAGTTAAGTACATGGTTTGCCATTACTGAATGAGCTAACTGACTATCCTAATGCATTCCATTTTTTTTGCTTTGGATAGTGAGTAATGAGATGAACAGAGGTTCTTATAGTGATGGGCAATTGAATTTTAAACACTATGGTTCATCTGCCTGTATTTCATAGAGGCAGGATTATACCTTATTCTAACTGAGTATCAGCATGTAGTCAATCCCCCCTGTTTTATAAATATTTATTAGATGACCTCTAACTCATCAATCCACAGGAAAATCCTCCTCTAACAATACTGACTGTATCTTCATTAGATTGAGCCATATGAAATTGTCCTATTGTTCAATCTAATATAAGCATCACATTTGTGTAAATGCTACAGAATTATGTTTCTTTTGGAATTCTGAAGAACAATGCTTAACAGTTCCTCATTAGCTTACCAACAGTGGGCTTTACATTAGCAAATGTGATAGTGTATATGGGGAATTCCCAATAGAATACTGTTGGAGGTTTTTGTTTGTTTTTGACTTTGAAAAAAGAAGAATACACATTCCACTAAAAATGTTTGGATTTAACATATACTTTTTTTTTTTTGAGACAGAGTCTCCCTCTGTCACCAGGGGCCAGGCTGGAGGGCAGTGGCGTGATCTCGGCTCACTGCAACCTCCACCTCCCTGGTTCAAGCAATTCTCTTGCTTCAGCCTCCTGAGTAGCTGGGACTGTAGGCACGTGCCACCACGGCCAGCTAATTTTTGTATTTTGGTAGAGACAGGGTTTCACAATGTTGGCCAGGATGGTCTTGATCTCTTGACCTCGTGATCCGCTCGCCTCAGCCTCCCAAAGTGCTGGGATTACAGGTGTTAGCCACCGCACCTGGCCTAACATATACTTTTTTAAGTAAGCAAAATTCAAATGATCTTACTACTGGTAGGCAATTCCTACCATAATTTCTTATCTTTTCTATGCCATTATATGGTGTCTCCTTAAGCAAGAGGAAGCACTTCAGCCATTATAATTAGATGTGTGTTTTTACTTCTTGGTATTTAATAATAGATGGTAATAAACAGATAAGTGGTATCTTCTTAGCTTAATGGCAAGTAAACCATCATTTCTGATGTGAAAACACCTGAGAAGTCGGATCTGAGATTAGTACTCTATGATGCATGGGAATGGGAAGGGGAATTACAGAAGGAGTCAAGTAAGTCTTCTGTGATTGATATAACTTCAAAGATGATGTGAGATTGAAGCCTGTACTTCCAACATCCCCCAAACAGGAAGCTTGTTGGAAATCCCTGAAGACTCAAATAGTCATCCAATAGGAATTGTTACTGTCACATCAAACTCAGGTCCTACCTACACCAAAGAGAAACATGTTCAAACCATTAAAACATCCTGTCTTGGAGCCATGGGGGAGATCAGGGATGCATTCGGGTAAAATCATACAGGCTTCATCCTTGCTGTTCTGCTTTGTCCACTGGACTCAATAAAAAGTCCCTTTTTCTTCACTAAGAGCTTGTTAAACAGAAATGTCAAAAAATGCCCAGTTAGATTTAGTCTCAGGGTGACTTGAGAAGAATTACAATTAACTCTATAAGCTGTTTTCCCCTGTTATCAAATTATCTAGCCCATCTACTCTCAAAACTTAAAGCTAGACAATCACCTGGGGATCTTATGGAAATATAGGTTGTGATTCAATAGGTCTGTGGTTTGATAGGTCTGGTCCAAGACATTGTATTTCTAACGAGACCACAGAGGATGATAATGCTGCTACTCCAGGATTCACCCCTTGACTAACAAGGCTATAGTCACCTCAGCACGGCCCTCAGACCCATCAAGGCCTAGGTGGCTGGGACTTTGATGTGGTTTAAATTCACTTGCAATTTATAGCCTGCTGTGTGGTTCAACTCAGAACCCGATTCTAAAACAAGCAAACCTGAGATTATCTCTTCTGTAGCCTGCCTTTCAGTCCACCTTGGGGGCTCTGCCAGTGTCTCAGAGCCTTCACATTCTCCAGCTACTCAATGCCCCCTCTCCAGTGTCCACATTGGATGGCAGTTCAGTGGTAAATATTCTCTTTTACTTGTCTCCCTTCCTTTACCCCAGTGGAGAAAGGAAGGGCAAGACTATGGCCATATCAGACAGAGCAATCTTTGTGACCCAAATGACATATCAACAGGGTCTAATACCCCCAAGCATTAAAATGTAAATGTGTCCTCAGGAGGAAAATGTATCTTTTAGGAGAAAAATCTTATACAGGAACAATTATATCTCTCTATACTTAGCATTAGCACTCTATCTGGCACAAAGGTTTCAGTTACAAACATTTTTCTCAGTGAACCCATACGGATTTTAGGCATTAGGGAAAAAATGACAACGGTAAGATGTTTACTTAATATAGGAAATTGGCCACATTGGATTTGTGGTTGTCTCTTAAGTCCCAACTGGCAGAGAAATATTGACCCAGCAGTTTGAACAACTATCTCTGATTTGTGGCCCTGCTTCTTTAATGATGAGGAGAGAATCTTCCATTGCAGTTTCCATCAGGAGGATTTTTCCCTTAATGGAAGCCCTCAGAAGTATTCCAATGGCTTAAAAAATGCACCAGTACTCACCTGGAGGCCAGACACAGCAGCCATGTCGGAGCCCACCTGAGTGGACCCCTATAGGTGGCAGTCCCAGTGACAGTATCTTATTCTTTATGTCCCACCCCAATATTTGCAAATGAAACCAAGCAAGAGCAATAGACAATCTATTAAGTGAAAGAACACAGAGCTTTCCCTGGTCTTCCAGCCCCATGGGAAAGAGCTACATGCTCAAGAGGCTAGAGCCTTTCTCTAAACCAGTGAAGTCTCTGAAACCAACTGCCAGTTTGAAGTTATTCCTCTGTGACCCCAGTAGCTGTCACTCCCCCTCCTTTTTGCTCATTGATTTTTTTCTCATAATGTAAAATAAATTATCATTTTGCAGCAGAGAAACATTTTCTCTCTCTTCTCTATAGTAAATAAGGCTGCTGTTTATTACACAATTTACCTCACCATCTATGTTTCAGAATGACATGGCATACAGTATTATTAAGAAAAAAATTGAACCAGAATCTGAATTGTTTTATTTTTGTTTTTAAATAACTCTTACTGAGGACATGGAGAATTAGATATTGACCAGAAAATGTTAATGTGTCTTGTGTAGACAAGTTGGCAAGTTTTAAAAATTCACATACAAAATAGGTATGTGGTCCCAACATGTGTGTAACACTTTAAAATATATAAGGAACTTTCATACACAATTCTCAAACTCATTTTCTCATCACAATAAACTGGTGATTAGTATATATATATATATATATATATATATATATTTTTTTTTTTTTTTCTCTCCAATTTTGTACATGAGCAAACAAGGACTCAGATTTAGAAATCAAAAGTTATTATATATCTAGAAAGGAGTAACCTTAGACTACAAATGCCATACTCTTTTCTGATTCACTTTATTTATATCCTGTGCAGTGGTTTGGTCTCCTGAGCTATAAAAGAAGCCCATATAAATGTGGCTAAATAAAAAAGGATAAAAATTTCCTGAGTGATGTGGTTTAAGCCATCTGAAGATGCTGTGCTCCAATCACTGTCTTTCATGTTTTGCTTGAACCCTGCCTGCCACCTGAATAAAAAATGATTACAGCAGATTGCCACTAAGGAGAATGCTGCTTTCCATCCAGGCAGCAGGGCATGATAAAAGAGATCTTAAGAATTCTGGCAAATTAAAGCTGCAAGTCTGCGTTTATTTTATTTTATTTTATTTTTTTTTAATTTTGTGAGCTGATACAAATCACAGGGACCTGTGAGGGAGCATTCAGAGGCACTGGGCAATTTGGCTTCAGAGACAAGTGAAAAATAAAAGCAGCCCACCGCACATCATAATTAAGAGCTAGTTGTCTTCTACAATTTCAGCTCCAGTGGGACAGTCAGCAGATTTTTTTTAAGCTTAAAATCAAAAAGAGAACCCCAAACAATCTTCCCAAAGTTTTGTGATGGAACAATTTCTTGCATTTGTGTGCAGGTCACTCAGCTGGTAATTAAATAATTTGGGTGTAGACCTTGTTCTTCCCCTAGGGATGTCTGGCGAGTCACAAAATCACCCTGAAGCTTCAATTTCCTTACCTGAAAGAAGAAAAGAGCGAATTAGCTGATCTCTGAACCCTAACACTAACATTCTGGGACTCCATGAAATTTCTCATTTCTACATGGTTGTCCATGTACAGAAGGCTTTTGGCTTTAAATGGCCATTTTTATTTCATTTCCCTTAGACAGGAAGTCCCCTTGAACTAACTGACAGATGCGTGGGTTACAGGTCCAATCGGTTCAGTGAAGCTACTCCACACAAAGAAAGGAAATGAATTCAGTGGTAAATAGGGCAATTGTGTCTTATCTTGCTCTCTTTCACCTTCTCTGTATTGGTTCAAGGTTGACATTCCCATGGTAATCTTAAGGGACTCCTTTTAATATTCCTTTCTTTTACATATGACGAAAGGAGACATCCACTTGAACATATACAGTATAATCGTTTATGAGCAGAGCAATGCCTTAGTCCAGTGGCTCCAGATTGAGAGCTGCTGCATTTCATGGGAGATGTTCTAGTTCCAACAACTAAGTGCAGAGTCATGGGAGGTAAAGCCCACCTTGGCTTCTATAGGTTATGACAGTCCCTTCAAGGACCTTCACACATATTATTGTCATTTATTACTGAGCATGACCTTGTAGTTGCATAAGCTATTCACATCTACAAAATATCCTACCCTCACCAGAGTAAGCTATAAGAATCTCTGGGGGGAAGGATCCAAGACAGTGGATTAGACACAACTCCAGCACACAACAACCAGTGAAGAGACACAGAAACACAGAGATCTCCTAGCTCCAACTGAGGTACCAGGTGCATTTCAACGGGTCTGGTCCAAGGGTGAGCAAAGCCCACTCAGGGCAGACCAAGGCGGGGAGGGGTGCTGCCTCACCGAGAAAGTGCATCTGACCAGCGAGTCAGAGGCTTCACCTCTGGCGCTCTGGTCCAGATAGAGCACTTCCCCCAAAGCCTCAGCAATACACAGAACAGGGGATCTTTGCCAGTCAAGCGCCGGGAATTACAAGTACAGAGTTGAATAAGAGTCTGTAGACTGAGCTATCACCCCCCCTCCCCCACCTGGAGAGAGAGGGAGCTATAAGCCGGAGCAGCTGGGCTGCCCCTACCCCATGACCAGAGAGAGAGACAGCTGAAAGGGGGAGATGGCCGGGTGCAGCTGGGCAGGTCCCTAACCTCCCCCACAAACCCCAGAGGGCTGAAGCTCTGACTCTAGTGGGTTGCATAGCCAGTGCCACAGTCTGAGAGGAACCCTGAATGATCCAGCCCAATGGAGGAGGGGCACAACCCACCACTAGAGGGGTGGGACTGGGCTACATGTTTTAACAAAAACACAGGAAGCCTACGTAGCAACAGGATGGCATTCCCTCCACAAACCAGCAGCACCTACAGGTCAGCGGAAAAGGCAGGCCTAATCTCCCAGCATAAACAAAAAAGACACAGGAAGCTTCCCTAGTAACCTGAAGGAGTCCCTAGAAACCCAGTAGCGCCCCCACAGGCAGACAAGCAACCTCATCAAGCAGCTCTCTTGACACCACAGCCAAGTAAATCCACAAAGATGGGGAAAAAACCAGCGCAAAAAGAGGAAACCATCAAAGACCAGAACACCTCTTCTACTTCAAGGGATCACAACTCCTCAACAACACAGGATCACAACTTGACTGAGAAGGAGTGCAAAGAATTGATGGAAACAGGATTCAGAAGGTGGATAATAAAAAACTTCTCAGAGCTAAAAGAACATGTTCTAACTCAATGCAAAGAAACCAAAAACCTTGGGAAAAGGTTAGACGAAATGCTAACTAGAATAACCAGCTTAGAGAAGAACATAAACGACTTGATGGAGTTGAAGAACACAGCACGAGAACTACGTGAAGCAAACCCAAGTTTTAATAGCCGAATCGATCAAGCAGAAGAAAGGATATCAGAGATTAAAGATCAACTCAATGAAAAAAAAGAGAAGGCAATACAAGAGGAAAAAAGAGTGAAAAGAAACGAACAAAGCCTCCAGAAATATGGGATTATGTGAGAAAACCTAATCTACACTTGATCAGTGTACCTGAATACGACGGGGAGAATGGATCCAAGCTGGAAAACACAGTCCAGGGTATTATCCAGGAGAACTTCCCAAGCCCAGCAAGGCAGTCCAAATTTCAAATTCAAGAAATACAGAGAACTCCACAAAGATATTCCTCAAGAAGAGCAAACCCAAGGCACATAATTGTCAGATTCACCAGGGTCGAAATGAAGGAAAAAATGCTAAGGGCAGCCAGAGAGAAAGGTCAGGTCACCCACAGAGGGAAGCCAATCAGACTCACAGCAGATCGCTCGGCAAAAACTCTACAAGCCAGAAGAGAGTGGAGGCCAATATTCGACATCCTTAAAGAAAAGAACTTTCAACCCAGAATCTCATATCCAGCCAAACTAAGCTTCGTAAGTGAAGGAAAATAAAGTCCTTTATGGACAAGCAATTATTGAGAGATTTTGTCACCACCACACCTGCCCTACAAGAGCTCCTGAAAGAAACACTAAGCATGGGAAAGGAACAAGTACCAGTCACTGCAAAAGCAAACCAGTTGGTAAAGACCAAAAATGCAATGAAGAAAATGAGTCAACTAATGAGAAAGAAAACCAGCCAGTAACAAAATGGCAGGATCAAATTCACACATAACAATATTAACATTTAATGTAAATGGCCCAAACGCCCCAATCAAAAGACACAGACTGGCAAAAAAATGTTTGCAATCTACCCATCTGACTAATATCCAGAATCTACAAAGGGCTAATATCCAGAATCTACAAAGAACTAAAACAGATATACAAGAAAAAAACAAACAACCCCATTCAAAAGTGGGCAAAGGATATGAACAGACACTTTTCAAAAGAGTACATATATGAGGCCAACAAACATATGAAAAAATGCTCATCATCACTGGTCATTAGAGAAATGCAAATCAAAACACACTAACAATACGTAATCCTAACGAAGTAGGTTACAATACATTCC